>JAQSVV010000190.1:0-540461 GCA_036375495.1 Agrotis segetum
CGCGCAAGAGACACCAGTACCCTTAGCACGAGTTTTCACTATTTTACTTTACAGCGTCTTTCCAGTATTTACAGCGTCTCTTGTATGAAAAATTGGAACAGCGCCTCTGGTGTGCGCAGAAGGAACAATTTTTTTCCTTGAAAGTCAATTTGTAACTGTCAAATTTCCAGTTTACTTTACGTTAGAATAACTGAAAGAAACCGGTGTAATTTTTTGTTTACAGGAGGACAAACCTTCTGAGTGTTAATCATGATAATATTATCTAATTAGGTACTAGATTGTGGATTATAGATACGAAGTCAAATCAAGCAAAACTACAAGCTCTATCTGGTTAGACTGAAAGTCTGAAAGCCGACCCCTATACAGTCAGGAAATACTAGACAGATTATATGATAAGCGATACAAATCGAAGGTGTCATTGCAATAGTGCAAATAAGAGTGGGTCAGATATCAAGACATTATTATGTATGTGTACTTAATTGATTGCTGTTATTTATACCAGCATGTACGTCAGCAACAGACAATAAATAAAGCACTCAAAAACAGATAAAACTTCAGCTTCGGATATTTGTGAAATGATCAAAACATGTTTATCTTAAGCCAGCCAAAATGGCAGCCATGTTGTCTAACTCTTGAAAACTTATGTCAACGTCATTTAGTGACGTCACTGGTGGCTTATTGGCTTTGGTGAGGCGTGCGTATGCGCACACGTCGTGGTGAGATTATGAAGATGATCGATTAAGAAATGCTTTATAATCGTAATTTATTGTAAATAATAATAATAGGATTGGGAGTTCTGGTAGAAGGTGGACCGGATGACCCAGGGAAGACTGCTGGAATCAGCTGGATGGGGCAAGTACTGAAACGGTTGATGAAATAAAATTATATTTCATCACGACTTCTTCCAAAAACAGTAAAATAAAACACTGAGTGCTAATAACCATGTTGCATCTACCAAAAAAAATCAAGGTTGACACTTTGTATAAGTCAAAGTAACATACCCTACTTTGACTTATACAACGTGTAACGTTAATAGCGCAAAACCTCTCGTGGGGTTACTGAGCCCATGTTACTGAACAATGTTTGTGCATTTTTTTTGCGAATTTTGCTTTTTCATACAAAATGAGAAATTGATCGGGCCCAATCAGTATGAAAAATCATTTTTTTTGCGAATTTCCAAAAGTTGTTCAGTAACATGGGCTGAGTTACCCCACGAGTCGTTTTTTTTTTATTCTTGTATCAAAATATTTCTTTCCGTTTTCCTAAATGATTGAATCACAAAGCATAAGAACGTAAACAATACAATTTTGGATGTTATCTGCATGACCGGTCAATGGTGTTACAGTGGCTGTGTTGGTGTGAATCCTCGTCGGCATACAAATAGCCGCCACGTGGATCAACTATGTACTATGAATGCAGTAGTCACCAACCTTTTTATTGCAGGCAAAATTGTATCCTGGCACTTGCTTGCTTCTTCTTCTCAGCGTGTCAGTGAGAATCTAAATTGAGTCAGACCTGCATTAGGCCCGGAGTTTAGCGCCCTCAGAAATGTCCGTCAGCTCCTGTTACAAACAATCGGCAGGGCACGCAGGTCACTATATTAAATGGCTCACTGTTTATAGATAAACACTATGTTTACATTTGCTTGCTTAGGGAAAAGAATGTTTCATTTTGGTCATGAAATCCTTTAGAAAATGTATCATTATAAGCTAAGTCCCCTGCATCTTTCGAAAATAGACTTATACGACGTTTCTTTTATAAGATAAAAGAGTTGGTTATCAATATTAAATAGGAGTACTTGTCGAGTTTGAGGAAAATGGAAAACAAAATTTTTCTTTCATACTAAAAATCGGTTGTTCAATAAATTATTGCAAGATGAAAACATCACACAAATTCAGAACGTTGTTAATTTTCTTTTTTGAAAATAATAATATTGTGACACGGACGCACCAAAAGTTGGCAACGCCGTGTAAGCTGCGCACACGCTTACAGCGCGTGGGCACCAGAATTACGCGCGAACAATTTATGTGTTTACCACGTTTGATCTCACCAGGAATCGAACCCGTGCCCGGCTTACACAAGAATTGATATAACACGTACGAAACTTTTTGAAGTGTTATTTATTTGTTTAATGTGTTTATTTTGTGTGAATATGGAGAGTTTTATGGTTATTTTGTTTCGAGATCTTTTCTTAAGATTTTTCTAGAACTTCTTCCGATTTACGTATGCAATAGACTAGTTTATAACCGTGGCATTGCCCGAGTAAAGTTCAGTAATTATCGGACGGGCGTAACAAACAAATTCACTTACTTATCATAGCAGTCAGCGGTTTCCAACCCGTGTTTCTCGAAAAACGCATTATTTCAGACTGTAACCTGAATTAAAAATTTATTAAGATCCGTTCAGTTGTTTTGATGTAATAGAGTCCTTCCTCGTAAACTTCAGAATTTCTTATATAAGTTAAATTAGACTCGTGGAAATTCGCTCTAAAATACTTTGAAAATAATAAAATCATGGTACAGTAAAGTCCAGTCCATCACCTTCCTCCAATTTCTTGGGTCATCCATCTTAGACTCAGCAAACTCTTCAATGTCATGGGGTTATGGTAGCGCATTTATTCTCGACCCCATCAATTTGTTTTCTATTCCACCGCGTAGATTGATTTTCTTTTTATAAAGAAAAATGCTTTATGGTCCAAGATTGTATACTTAATGTTATTGGGAAGAAGGAAGAAAAACGCCAGTAGTAAATCTCTTTTATGTGAACAATTCTTTCACGAACTGAAATAATGAATTAGGTATGGTAAAATTTCCTTATTGTAAACATTGTAAATCTTGAAGTGCATAACAAGACGTCTATATAATTTAGAACCACTTTGAGCATTAAACAAAGATTTAAAAATTAAATATCTCCCTAGGGACTTAAATAAGAGGAGGTAAGTTTTTAATGGAAATAAGTATTCGACAAACGTAATACGTACGGATAGTATGGTTGGGTAATTATAATTACTTATAATAGCAATTATAATTATGAAACAATATTATTATTCAATAATTCAGTAGGATACCTTTTCTTTTTTTGGCACTTTTAAATGTACAACAGTTACTACAAACATAATAAAAAATAAAAATACTCCCTTTTTGGAAATTATTTGATCTACTTAAAACATGTTATTTAAAGTAACCTGTCCACTATGATCAGCGCAGGCGCGTGAATTACATCATTATTGTTGTTTTTCGGAGATGATGAAATTTTTGTAAGAATTGAATCATCCGGTTAAATGTAACGTAAATAAGGTAATTATTAAACTAAAATACTTATTAAAGACGCAATTTTAAATTGATATGATATTTATTTGACCGATCGTGTTGGTGATTGCTTTGTTATTTCTAATGCTAAGAATTCCTGATGCAGTAAAGGTCCTACACACTATACCAGCGGCACAGTCTTCGGTTTCTGCCGCATATAAATAATTTATAATTATAACTATTTAGTTCATAGAAAACTTTCCTTTTCAATGCCAGCCCCAAAACACGGATTAGATCTGTGGCCAAAGATTATAAAAAATTACTTAATGATGATTTATGGAATTATGAAAATTGATTAATTTTCGAACGGTTTTAAAAAACTTTATGTATGTATGGTATTTTTTTTCTTTTCATTTATGTACTTAAACAAACAGTTTTCCTTTTGAACTTTCAGTATAACTTAGTAATATTGTAGAACCTCATGGGAGACAACAAAACGTTTTGCATGGAAATATGAAAACTGAAACCAACCTTTGAGGTTGAATATTTCAAATACCTACCATAGAGAATTTTTGGACAGGAAATGCTGCAACCCAAAATATGACATTTTCAGAATAAGGAAATTGAGATCAACGGTGTTGTGTAAACCAATACTGTTTGTTTCAAAATTTCTGTCCATAGAGGATTTGTTAGCAGGATAAGGATAAAAATTGGTATTGTTTTGGCAGATGGAATAAAAAAAGTTTGATTGCGAATGTTGGATTACTTTTTGTTTTTTATGCCGTTCGTAAACTTATCAAATGAGTCTTCCCGCCCAGTGTGAAGAGGAAGGGATTGTCAGACTCGTACTGGCTAAAAAACACGGTGATCCTTCAATAGCTCTTTACATTCTAGGGTCACGGTTACCTAAAGACAGTCCCGCGACCCTCTTTTGTTGGCCCGTACAACGAAATTTTTTCCAAAGCTGATCACAGTTTTGACAAGAAGGTAACAACGACAAGTTTTTGTCAGCATATATCAAACAAATTCATTTCAGACTTTTCCAAAATTTAAATGGCTAATACATTTTCATTTTATAAGCCCTCTGAGTCACTATTTATTTGGCACATTACTAATACACCACACACAAAATAAAACACCCTCACGATACGCTCCCTCAAGTTAGTGTGGAAGCTCTGTAGATGGCGTGGCGGGGCAATAATTCAGGGCAGCGGGCTATCAGCGGGACGCAGCGGCTCGGAAACATCTGATAGTAACAGGTATCAATGTCAGAGGGACCCTGTAGGTACATGCGACGAGAAAAGCGCCCGCCAAGGGAATTGTTCTTTTTTTCGATCATATCCCTTGTGAATTGTGTTTGAGTGACGTTGCAAGTATTATATCGAGATGAAATGGTGTTTCACACCTGGGGTGAGTTATTTTGTTGGGAAATATTATGGATGTGATGTATTTTTGATGTCAGGAATACGTTACTTATTTTCTGGCAAAAGTTTGTATTTCTACGCAAAGTAACACCTACCGTAGTACAGCTGTACGTTCTACCTTAACAGAAAATAAAAACTTCATTAAGGAATAAAAAGACACACAGAAAGAATACTATGAATAGAACCAGGAAAAAAGCTTACCTTTTATTATTCCAACGTAACTTTTATCATCGACTGTACATCGCAAAGAGCTATCATTTTCGTGCGAGTTAGAAACCGGACCCTCCTTATCGTTGGCCCAAATTTACATTCTTACATTTCTTACCTCAAGGCCCGGACCCAAGGAACGATGAAAAATTGTACATCAAAAAATCTTTATTTATTTTCCCGGAGTTTCACTTTGCCCTATAATTTTGTTAGAAAATTTCAATCGAGGCCTTTTCATGAATATTGATGGCCACTTATGAAGGTAAAGAGGGACTATTTTATTGGCTCATGTCTTATTACGGATCAGCTGATATTTAAGTAGTATATAGTATAGTTTCAAGGAATCTATTTTATTTATATTTACACATAGTTGTAAGTGCGTTTCTCTACATATTTATATGATTTTAACGATGTTTTGGAGATTTTACTACTGCACGTGTAAACCACGCACATTATTAGCATATATTATTTAAGAAATCTCGACCTTAAGATAAGTCACATTATAAACTATGCGAAACAGGGGCGGGTCGCTAGCGTAAGATAAAGCGAGCGTTGCTCCATATCAGACAGGACAATAAATAAAAAAACCGGTTATAACCGGTATCCAAGAAGAAAATAACATTTATAAATACTGTATTATTGTCAACATTGCGTGTTTATATTAATTTATCGTCGCTCTGGTTTGTTATTAATTAAATATAGTGTGCTTACGTCAATGGCGCGGGTTATATTTTTATAAGCAAAAGCGAGGGTTAACTAAACTAGGTTTGTTAGTGTTTGACACAAGGTCTTGATGATGTGGCGTGTCGTCAGTATGTTGTGTTACATGTTTAGGATTAGTTATGAATGGACAGTTTCACTGGAGACACGATGAAAATAATGTTGTTTTATATAAATGTGAATAGCGGTTTATATTTTGTAATTAACTAGATATAATATTTTTATTAATTTAATAGTTTAGTAATACAATATAATTAGATATAATATACCTTTCATATACTGTAACATTATAAAGTTTCAGTTAACATACTTATCTTTATACAGGCCATTCAATAAGCTTTGGAAATAGACCTCTTTAACTTTGATTTTATTTCAGAAAAGTAATTACTTAATAGTAACAGTAGTTGTAGTGGACCAAGGTTGTTAAAAATGTAATGAATTTTACAGAAACGATTTTTTAGCCGATTTGTTAATTACACACACATCAAAATGCTATTTTCCCAGGCAAAATTTCGCCAAGGCTACGAATTTATCGCACATGATAATGTTAAGCGAAAAGCAGTAAACCTATTAGCGACTGAAAGCTGTAATTCAGGAGACCTTCGTCTGAAACTAGGTCAGTTTGCTGAACGATCCGAGCCTGTTGTTCGCCGCTAAATCTGTAGGTATAAACAAAGAACTACAATATTGAACATACGTGCTTTTTAACAAAGTGTAAAAGGTATCAACTCCGGAGATGAATGGCATGATAATTATTATGACAGTTATTTCTTATCATAAATTGCCTAGATTTTTTCCAACCATGTTGGGGCCGGGTTCTAGTCTAACCGTTATAGTGGAAAATCCACGAATTTCTATGAAAATACGGTTCACTTAGCTCCCGTAACTTAGTTACTGGATAATACTCCTTGGCAAGATTTTCAGACTTCGTGTCTTATTCTATCAGTAGTTAGAAAACAAAAAAGGCAAAAAAAACAGTTTTTTTTACAGTAAGGAGAAGTGAGGTTATTTTGTGATACAGGCGACTCAGTGATAGAGTCTTAAAAGTCTCTCAAAACATTACCTATGCATGCAGTAATGCCATATGATTCAGGTATCTAATTCACCACTAAAGTGGACAAGACGTAGTGACACATCATTTCGCATCACTGCATGTATAGGTAACGTTTTGAGAGACTTTTAAGACTCTATCACTGAGTTGCTTGTCTCGAAAATAAACCTCCCGGGGACCTACGATGGTTAAAAAAACACCTACACTTTAAACTTGTATATTGTGTGTGCATACCTATTTACCTTTTGTTTAAATAAATAATTCAGCAACATTATCATTCTTAGCAGATGGATTTGAACGGTGATTTCAATATGGTCTCTCCTTCTTCTTTTGTACATTGCCATAAGTCTCCATTTTCTCCCACAAAATCTAGGGATTGTTTCCCTTTAGTTCTGTCTTTATCCATAAAACAAACAGAATGCAACTAACAACGACCGGCATCTAAGGAGTCCAGCAGTTAACAATCCAACCCACTTAACATCCTCACGTGATCAAAACAACCCACTTACATCGGTAGCCATCAATTAATTCACACTACGTTTTTACAATCAAGCAAAAACATCGTTTTAGAGCAGCGCTGCGTAATTGTCGACTAATTAATGCAAATGGCCGATCGACAGATAAGCTATGGTCTAATAACACAGCATCTGAACAAATGATTTACCTACCAAATTAGTTTAACCATCTATCTATCACTGGTCTGTGGGACCGCATCTCTTTTACGTGAATGATGGCATTTTGAACTGTTAGTTGCCCGAGTCGCTAAAATGTTAATTGCTGGAAAAAAACGTGCGAGCCACATCCAGATGTAAAACCGTATTAGACAACATTTCGTATGTAAGACAAGCGTAAACATAGGGTAATTTTATTGCACTACAGAACTATGTAAATAATTGACATTAAGCTACATCTCAGTTCGACAGGAAGCTGACCCTAATATATTTAGGAAAAGGTTAAGTAGATAATGGAATGAATTGAATTACTTAAATTTTTGTCTGTTTATTATTAAGACTTAGAGACGAAAAAATAATGTTGTTAAATATTTTCTATTAATATATTTTAAGTTATCTCTCTCTAAATCTTACTTATTTTTGTAGAAGACTAGATAATTTTTATTAACATTATACTCAACTACTACTAAAAATATAATATGGAAACAGCTGTACCATACTACTTCTATATTTACCGAAAACATAATCCGACCAAAAATGGTGTTTACCAAAATAATAAATCCATAAACAGAGTTCCAATCCGTCGGCCTGTCAGACCGTACTCGACTACCGGTGTTATAAAATTAGACGCGACTATGCGAAGGTTCGAAGTGTTAAGAGGAGACATGATGGAAAAGTGCGGACGGTTGCGTCAGACAAGGTTGGGAGAAAATTATGTATTGTTTGCGAAGAGGTCAGCGGCGGTTGAGGACTTGAATAGACGCTTCGAGAATAGAAGTCTGGTCAACGTACGGCCTCGACGGTAAAAGAAATAAATTACTGTCATAATAAATCGATGCAATTAAAACCAGGTACTAACTTTCGAGCTACCGAATATGTGGGCGTGGTTCACTGCCGCGAGCCATGAGAACACAGACTGTCTAGCTAGAACGTAGATAAATTATATTTGGGATTATAAAATTCATAATTATTATGACAGCAGCAGCTTGAGTAAGCTTAAAGCACGGTTGGTGCAGTGGCTGGCCTGCTGAGCAGTTGGACTGCTACGCTCCGTGTCGCGGGTCCGATTCCCGCACAGAGCAAATATTTGTTTGGTTTACAAGTAGTTATTACATGTTTGTAATAAAAAGCACCCACGACACAGGAGAAATTACCTCGATTTTTCAACTAAACAAGATTTTAACAAAATTAAACTAAGGAGTTCCTTCTGTTATAATGCCTATTAATTGGGTTTGTCGAGGTCAGATAGGAAGCCAATAGGGTAGTTTCCAGGGTCAAAATAATTACATTCTATTTAGTCCGTATTTTAGATTATAAAAAAATATTGGACACGTATTTTTTCTTTTTTCGATTAAACAAAAAATAACAAAGCAAAATAACAAAAAGCCTATTTAAGTTATCTGTGACGTCACCCTGCGCGAAAAATGCCATGCATCGTGACGTCACACGTAACTTTAATAGGCTATATCTTTGTCATTTTTGGTCTAATTTACAAATAAAAAAATACGTGTCCCTTATTTTTGAATAATCTAAAAGACGGGCTAATTACATTTTTTAGGGCAACTAGCCTATTCATATAAAATACTGGTATTCAGCAGCTTATTCCACCCATTCAAAAATTAATTAACTACGTCGATTGATCCAGCAGCGGGTCCTTTTGGAGTGCGGGTTCAGTTGACTAAAAGAAAAACGCTAGACAATCGCTGATAAGTTATACTCACTGCCTAGGTACTATATTTTCTAGAATGTTCTCGCTTACGTGTAAAAACTAGAACAATAGGACTATAAGACTGTCTTAGAGGCTGAAAAGTAAGTTAATTAATAGAAAAATATAAAACAAATATAAGTAGTACAAAGACCTCTCATAGTGTAAGATAAATGACCAGACAACAAAAACAGGAAAATAATGTATAAATTATTTATGAAAAGAGATAATTATAATTAACACGCAGCTTAAGATGAAAATCACCTCTTAAACGGCCGTGTCGTATTTAAATGAACACCATGTTCAATCTCATTCGAATGTAAACTAATCTTTATAGAAAACTTATGCTAAATGCAGTATAATCTGCACCCGATCTTCTGAAGCATGGAGAAGAATCATTTAAATGTTTTCACAGCTCATCGCCTGTTGATTTGTTTGACTGATAACATAATAAGCGGTGTGAGCGATATATCTTGCGTTCACGAGAAGTTTTGGGGAGCATATGATTTTATGCTCATATTCTGTGGTGACCAAGCTTTCAACGAAACACTAAGGAAGGAGTTATGATTCGTGTTGTTTTTTTTTGAGGCCTTAAAATCATTGAATGAGTCCTCCCACCCTGATCAGAGCGGAAGGCACCGTCAGATTCTTACTGACTAAATAGCACCCTATTCCTTCTCATGCACTTTGCGTTCAGGGGCGGGTATTCCGATAAGAAGCCCTGAGATCTCACTTTATTGGGTTTTTGAGACCTAGGGGAAAAACTAAACAGCTTTTTTATTTGATACGTATTTTAGCTTTCCTAGTTAATACTTTCGTTATCACAGTGATTTTAGTAGTTGTGGAAAATTACAAATAAGAATGCCAATATTTATGGAGATTGGCATCACCACAAACTCAGACTCACCCTTATTTCTCTCCGATACGACCGGAGAGACGTCAGATAGACAACGTCATTTTCAAGACAAGAACTAGCATAACAGATTTCTAGACTGCGATATGATATTCTCAACGGAAAATGCACAAAAACCGTTCATTCTTCCTAAGAATCTAACCCAAGATCTCAAACCCCGCAGCCACACTTGCAACTACGACACTACACTGTTATAATGCAATTAGTACCTAAATAATAACAACGCAATCACCAAAACGTCATTATCCCATTTACGTACAATCTCATGGCGCCCCCACCACATTATAACCGAGCCAGAACACGATGCCGCGCGATTATCGTAAAATGTTACGACAACATCTACTGCGCAATTTGGCCGGATTATACCCAGTTAATTATGATGCGAGATGGGTATCTCATGTAGTATTACTTTAGAAAAGGGTTTTGTTCTAAAAGGTTTATAAAGGTGTACAGGGGAGATAGGGCCTGTCATGGTGTTTTTAATTTAAAGGTAGTGTGGAACAGGGGCTTTTAAAACCTGTTGTGAGCAAAATACCATGACATGCAATAGGGTACTTTCATAAATACATACTTATTTAAAAGCTGCAAGCTAAACAGGTACATAATATTAATTAATTGAAACCTTATTAATATTGTACTAAAGTGAGTTTTTCGTTTGTTACTCTTACATACCTAAACTACTTGAGCGATTTTGATAAAGTCAGGACCTTGAAGGCGGTTAGTACGCAATTTTGTTAGAAGGAGCTATTGACACCACGGGGAGTACGCTATTTTTAAAAAAAGGAGCGAGTGAAACCACGGGATTTAGATGCAAAATCATGACACTGTCTTTCTTTTGTTTGTCCTTTATTAGTTACTATGTTACCGTTTATTGAACGTAATACATTATATAAACACACATAAATTAACAATTTTCAAGGAGAAAATGAGTGCTGTCTTCGCACACCAGAGGCGCTGTTCCACTTTTTATACAAAAACGCTGTAAATACTGGAAAGACGCTGTAAAGTAAAAGTGTGAAAATTCGTGCTAAGAGTACACGTTAGCTGCATATGCAGTAATGTATAACTCATCACTACTACCCACAGACAATAGCTGCAGAATCCTGTCATCATCATTTAGGACACATTTTTCTAACAAAAGAGTCATTTTCCAACACCATAGTTGCCCATAATTTTCGAACAAGTGCACTGCATTCATATTCATTCACTAGGAGATACAGTTGGCTGGCTACTTTCCTAACTGCTTTGTGTACAACAACTAGGCCGGGTAACGCAATTAATTAATAAATTCAATTAGTCATTTACATTAGCGGAACAACTGCGGAAGGACAGTGGAGTGAACGAGGCGAGAAAACATTGTAATTATCACAGCAATCTTACTCACACAAACAGATATCATGGCTTTCTAGTTAAAAGATTTTCTTTACCAGTACATCTCAAAGTTTCTTTTCTTTTTAGATTTAGTATAAACCTTCAGGGAAATCAGAAGAAGAAGAAAGAATTTAAAATGTCACTTACGGGATATCTTCCGTAATTATTTATTTGTTTGACACGTAAGTGACATTTTAAAAGAGATAAACCTTGAAAGCATAAACAGGCCCTATAGCCAAATGGCAAGCGACATTCGCTAACGTTCAGCAGCCGCTATTACATTTTCTACTTTATACCCCATTGCATAAAGTTGACAATCTATCAAAGATGACCGATTGTTTTCGTTTGTTTCGTTCGCTATCGCTCAGCAGTCTTTACTAGATTTTCAACTCTATGCGATGGGGTATAAAGTTGAAAATATACTAGTGACTGCTGAACGTTAACGATTGTCGCTTGGCTACAGGCTCAGTGTTTAAGAAGAAAGATTAGAAATTGGGTAAAAAGTTTGATTTCTGTCGCAAATTTTCTTTGATATTGACGACATAATATGGAACATTTTAAGAACAGTTCCCTACTATATAACATCATATTTGTAATCCTCAAACAGTAAAGCAGAGAAGTGCACCCACTTTAATTAAATTATTTAATTAGGGAGTGATGTATATCACGATTAAAATCACAAATCTAGTCTTAGTCTCTGTCGCTGTTACTGAGACAAGGAAAGGCAAGGTGATAGGAAATAACAACAATAATTTCCTCTTTATGGATTGGATTACTTGACATACACTAAGGTATTAATATGTTACATTGTAGATCCGCCACAAAACTCTATAATTTTCAAAACACTATTCAATTCCGGACCCCCCATTGCCCGTGTTAGGAGACACAGTTGGCTGACCACTTTCCTCACACCTTTGTGCCGATCTACTGGGCCGGCTGATTCAATTTATCAACACCATCATGCCGTATGCTAATCATTTTACGAATTACAGGTCTACGAGCCGGAACACCGGCTTATGGAAACAATTTGTCTTGTATCTGCTTTTTGATCGAAAGCAATACAATTGAATAGCTCTGAATGGTCTATCATTTTTATTTACTACACTCTAAAAACTATATACTCTATGGTAAGTAAATAAATAATTAGATACTGTCAAATTAATACCTGAAATAAATGCCTTTATTCATTAATTTCAGCTTTACTCTCAGAATGAAAGTTTGGTGTGACTGAAAACGAGGATATAGCTCTAGGATAAGGATACCTATCGTGTGTGGCACTCTAAACAGGTAACCGTGACCCGGGAACTTAAAGGGCGAAGGAACACTGGACTTTTGTCAATACAAGTGTCACCACAGTCCTTTCCGCTCTACCTAAGGCGGGGGAGTGCTCAATTGATGATTTTTACTTCGTCTGTTGTTATCGTTTTAAGAAAAGGAAGCAAAACCTGTCTAGTTCATAATAAAAAGGCCAAAAAAAGAAATCTTCAATTTATTTATGAAGTTGAAAACAAAACCAAAATTTCTCTTTTTTACAAAATAAAAACAAACCGTATCGCAAGCCGATGGGCACGCTTCCCTCCACTGCCACCGGTGGATGTTATCAGTGAAACAAATGAACGTGCCTGCTGATGCACGTCCAGATAACGAAGTGTTGTGATAGTGGAACACTTTCAGGTGTATAAACCGTAAGTATGAGATATGGGATTTTTTGTTGGTCACGAGGTCGCCGGAAGACGCTGGATGCAGGTCGCATCCAACAGGTATATGTGGAGATCGAAAGGGGAGGCCTATGTTCAGCAGTGGACGTCCTACGACTGAGATGATGATGATGATGATGAGGGTGACATCTTGGAAATACCTAGTTCTCTATACCTGTAAAGCTGGAAATGTTGGGCTGGTATGGAATAGCTAGTTTTCATCGATTTCTCGAAATGTAGGCAAACGAAATGATTCTTTGGTTTTACGCTGTTCTTCATTAAATCTGGTCATCTAATCGATTCGAATGGCATGTTGGGCTAGTGGTTAGTGACCCTGACTGCTATGCCGGGGGTCGTGGGTTTTTGTGATGAGCATGATCATAATTTGTTCTGTGTCTGGGTTTAATTTGTGTATAATATACATGTATTTAGAAATATATAAGTATTTTTATCAGTTGTCTAGTACCCATAATACAAGCTCTGCTTAGCTTGGGACTAGATGGTGTTGTGTGATGTGTGATAGTTGGTGAAAAAAAAAAACATCCCGACAATTTCCTGCGCCTAAAAGTAAAGAAAACTATAAAAAGGAAATGCATAAATAAAATCTGAAATAGCGCATCTTTTTTATAGGATAGACAATTGGATATAAAGATGGATAGAGCAGCTAGTACCAAGTAAAACGGGGAAAGCATAATACCGTCAAATATTTTGAAGTGAGTGAATGTGAACAGCATTCAAAAGTCACACACCATTCATTCACTTAAATAAACAAACATCAACAATAATAGTTTAGATAACATCGAAATTAGTTTAGTTTTTGCTCGATTAACCATACAAGCAATCTAAGTCTTAGGCAACAGGAAATGGTCGCAGTGACTGCTATAGAAAGAGACAGCCCTATGTATTATTGTCAAGTGTGAAAGAAACTGGTATATTCTCTTTGTTTTTTGGTAACAATAGTCAGGGGGATTTATGAGTTTCAATTTTGGGCTATTGTTTTAGGGTTCCGTGAGAGACTGTAAGCCATGCCGTCCACAAATATTTTGGAAATTATTTCTGTGTTATTAATAGTGCAGAGATACGTTATAAGGGGCAGTTGGCGTCGCAGGACTGTCATATTAGGTAACCGTGACCCTGGAACGTAAAGAGCTATTGAAAGATCACCGTGAATTTCAGTCAGCACTAGTCTGAAAGTCCTTTCTGTCCGCCCTGGGTAGCACGACCCATTTGATGATTTTACGATGGTAAAAAGGGGAAGTTAGTTTTATTTTTTCATTGTTATTATTTTTGTCAAGACTGCTCATCATCTTACAAAGTTGAAGCCGGCTTTCAGTCTAGTTTATATTGAAAAATTGTCTATCTGAAGAAGTGCTGAACTAGGTAATGCAATTTTGTTAAGACTGGTTTTCTGACTTTCAGGACAAGGGTTACCTGTAACGCATATTAAAGATCAAAAATTACAAGATAAGGTAGATTTGATAACTTAAAAAAAAACGATGCTCTACCTAAGTTACCACACTTGCGCAAAGGTCTTCCTCCCATTAATAGTAGCCGGAAAATTAATGTATTAGCAACGTAATATTTATAACATCCGACAAAAATAGGCTCTTACATGGCCTACATGTGTGTTACTCATATATTTTAGTTAGAAGATGTAAATAACAATGAAATAAACAACGTATCTTTGTCACATACAATAATATATCGTGTTCAGTATTTATGACATCATTATGTATGTTTGACTTTATTTATTAACAATTTAATTAACGATTTATTGTGTTTAAATTATGTATTTAACTAGGTATGTGCTTGAAATACATTATGTGAAAGAAAAATGGCCATTATAAATATATGCTTAAAGGAAACTACTGTCTAATAAAATGTTTATTTTATAAAGGTAGAAGAAATAAATAAAATGTAATCCAAAGAAAAACAAATTAATTAAGAACGGAACTTTCCTCTAAGAAAACTGTTCGCGACGAAGCGTCACCAACAAACCTAAGTGTTTACAGTGTTCATAGTGCTCATAATAACTTAGTAAAATTATAGACAATTACGTGAAATATAGTGTTTATAGTGTTTTAAATAGAACTTAACTGTTAAAAAATCCGATGTAAAACCGTAAGTACAGTGCATTTTGTAGCCTCAATTGAGTGGGTTTATAGTTAAAGTATAGCTTCGTTTTTGTATATCCAGGTAGCCTAGACTGAGACCTAGGCCTGGACCTAACTTTTAAACCCATAAACCGTTCGAAAACCCACTCATTTGACGTTGCAAGATGTCCTGTACACAATTTGTTTCTTTAATAAAGATTATTTTTTTTGTGTCTATCATTACTCAGGCCCTAGACTCCTGAAATACATAGATATATCGTTATAAATGTTAGATCTCGTTAGGCTGTTACCCAGGCTACCTAACGAGACCTAAATCTGTGGAATAACCACCAAAACTCCTGAGATAGTGATCTATGAAAATGTAATTTAATTAAAAAATTTAATAGTTTTTAGTTTTAACTCGTCATAACTTTTCAGTCCCTTCAGTTACAGTCAAGGTCACTATGTCAGGAGATAGGTAATTTCATAAGGATTATAGTGATACCAAACAACACGTAATCCGTTCTTAGAAAAATAAGAAATTCCATTGTTAAATAGTTTTAAGATAATAAAAATAAACAATAAATCAAGGAAGCGATTTGCGGCTCTCGTTAAGGTAAAGTTCAGGGGTACAATAGTAATTCGTAATTTCGGTCAAATCGTAGTCAACGGTGCGGCACAATATCTTCTCTCTCTCTCTCTCCTGAAAACTCAAGCAACTCGCTTCCTGAAGACTTATGAAGACTTATCAGTTGTTTCATTTACTCCGCTCCTACAAAATCGTTCTACACGTCCCTGCTACTCAAGACTTCAGGCCATAGCACAAACAGCAAGCAACCATCGGTACAGGACGTCAACGCCGCTCCGGACAGCTCATCGAATCATCGCGTCCGGGCGATCACGTCCGTCCCGTACATCTGCTGGTCCTGTCGACCCGGATGTTTGTGAAGATTCCTGAAACCTGAAGAATTATCGTCGCAACGAAATCAACATGCCGATGACAAGATCCCAGGGGAAGGCGCCTGAAGCATTCACCGTCGAAATGGGGGAACCTAGTACTACAGCCATCCGTCACGAAGCACCGCCGCGTTCACCGTCCACCACCACCACCACCGAAGGCGACCGGCAGCGACTGCCCCCCCCGCACCCGCGGGGGGGTGAAGAGTTTTCTGCACCTACCCACGGTGTAGAATTTTCTGCACCTCCTACCCACAGTGAAGAATTCTCTACGCGTTCAGCGCCTACCCACATTCAAGAATATTCTACGGATTCTACGCCTACCCACATTGAAGATTTCGAGCGACCAACCGCGCCCAGGCCCAGGAAGGGAACCAGATATGAAGAAGAATCAGATAGAACAGTGAAGCCATCGAATAGCCGTGCCGTACCGATGACTACCCGGGGTGACGCCCGTACCGAACATAACCGACCGCCGCCGTCGACTACGAATAGGACGACGCGATCAACAAGAAAAATTTCAAAAGCACGTGAAGACTTATTGAAGATTAAGTTGGAACTTGCACAATTAGCACTTCAAAGGGCCGAAGAAGATTCGGACGACGATTATTTAGAAGATAGAAATTCAAACAACGAGTACGTGCGTTCCTGGCTCGAAGAGGCACCCGAACCTGAGCCACCGAGGGAGGACAACGTCGCCGAAGGGGACATAGTGAAGAATAGGCGCCGTCAACCGGCGCCCCCGACTGCGAACATCGACAATATAGTGGACCTCCAAACGCAACTACCGTCATCGAATTTAAACAACCGCATCGAGTCAACACCGAAACCAAAAGAAGAAGACACCAAGGGGAACATGGAGCTCCGTCCGTTTATAACGGAACTCACGTCCGCTATAGCGTCGCTCGCCGACAAGAAGACAGAACATTGGACATCGAACAACCCCTCGGCATCGAAGGTCATCATGACACTACCGAACTTCAGCGGGGCACACACCGAATGGCTGTCATTCCGAGCCATTTACGAAACAACTCGAAGATATTTCAACGACGTCGAAAATACAGCGAGACTCAGAAGAAGCCTGCATGGACGAGCGCTTGAAACAGTCAGCTCGGAGCTCATCGGCCACGCCAGACCTGATGACATCATGAAGGAGTTGGAACTACAGTTCGGCCGACCAGACTCAATAGCTCAAGCCGAAACAGAACGACTGCGAGGACTACCACGCTGTGGCGAATCACCAAGGGACATCTGCACGTTCGCAAGCCGGGTCAGAAGCGGTGTCGTCACGCTGCGCGCACTGAAGAAAGAACATTACCTCATCAACGCAGAACTGGTGCGCGCACTCACCGAGAAGATGCCGAACTCCCTGCGTGTACAGTGGTACAGAATCTACACCGAGAAGTACCAATCGCTACCAGACCTGTCACTCTTCAGCGACTTCGTCACCGAGCAAGCCCGGTTCTGCAGCGCCTTCGCTCCACCTGAGAACATCGCCGCCACCGACGCTCCATCAACCAGGCGCGTCACGCAAAGAACTCATACAGCTGTTGAGAAACCGGTAAACAAATGCCGGATCTGTGAAAAGGAGGGTCACTACTCGTCTGACTGCAAGAAGTTCAAAGAAGCCTCAAGCGACAAGAGATGGGAGCTAGCGAAGAAACATAGTCTGTGTTTTCGCTGCATGAAGATTCGCCGTGCCAGCCACACATGTCAAAAGAAGAAGTGCAACGTCAACGGGTGTACAGCCACGCACCATCAGCTTCTTCACTATGACAAGAAGCCTGCTGCAGAGGAAGTCGACAAGCCCGCCGTCTCAACACAGAAGTCAGAGTCAAAAGAAACAGTGGCCAGTTCCCGAGCAACTTCGAGTCAAGCCTACCTGAAGATAGTACCGGTCCGGGTCATCGGACCGGCGGGAGAGGCCTCCACCTACGCTCTCCTCGACGATGGGTCAACTGTGTCACTCATCGACGAGGACATCGCAAAGCAAGTCGGGGCGGAGGGCCGCATCGATCCGCTGAAGATAGGTGCGATCGGCAACACAACGATCGACACCCCTTGTTCGAGACGTATCACCGTCACACTCGCAAGCCAGCTGCAGAATAGGGTGCCATTCAGAGCGCGCACCATACCCGAGCTTCATCTCACACCGCAGACAATCACCGAAGAAGACATCGCACACTGCGAGCACCTAGATGACCTCAAACAACAGTTAACCTACAACACCGGCGCACCAAAAATCCTCATCGGCCAGGACAACTGGCATCTGCTGCTGGCCACCGAAATTCGAAGGGGACCCAAGCACCAGCCCATCGCATCACTCACTCCCATGGGCTGGACTCTCCACGGCGCGCACACCAGAACACTGGGTCAGAGAGTGCACTACGTAAACAAACTCTCAACGACAGACGACATCGAGCAGCAGCTGCGTGAATTCTTCGCAATAGAATCGCTGATCATCAATCCGCGACGTCCAGACTCTGATCCTGAGAAGAAGGCAGAAGAGATACTGAATCGTCACACGAAACAATTAGAAGATGGCCACATAGAAACCGCTCTGCTGTGGAAAAATGAAAACATAGAAATGCCAGACAGCTACGGAACCGCAATGAAGAGACTTATCTCAATAGAAAAGAAACTCGACAGCAATCCCACACTACGAGAAAAATATACAGAACAGATGGAGTCGCTTCTCAAGAAGGGATACGCTGAAAAGGCACCCAAGTCCAGCACACCGGGAAGAACCTGGTACCTACCTCACTTCGACGTCTACAACCCGATGAAGCCCGAGAAGTTTCGAATAGTACACGACGCTGCCGCCAAGTCAAGAGGAATGTCACTCAACGACTACCTCCTCACGGGGCCAGACCTGCTGCAGTCGCTGCCCGGCGTCATGATGAGATTCCGCCGTCACCGCATAGCTATCTCCGGTGACATAGCGGAGATGTTCATGCAAGTGAAAGTACGAAGAGAAGACAGAGACGCACTCCGTTACCTGTGGCGAGGCAACAGACGAGAGGGAGCCCCGGAAGAATATCGCATGACGTCCATCATATTCGGCGCAGCCAGCTCACCGTGCACCGCTATATTCGCAAAGAACTGGAACGCGAAGAAACACTACACAGAACACCCAGAGGCAGTCGAAGCAATCATAGAAAATCACTATATGGACGATTATTTAGACTCCTACAGAACAATAGAGGAAGCAACGCGCATAGCAACAACAGTAAAAAACATACATGAACAGGCGCGCTTCAACATCAAGAAATGGGTGTCAAACAGCTCAGAAGTTATAGAAAACATAGAACCGTCGCAAAACCGCACTGAAATCGTCAACATCGGCAACGCAGAGAACATAGAGAAGATACTCGGCCTGATATGGAAACCGAGTACGGACGAGCTGGGTTTCAACCTTACCCTCGCTCGCCTACCGAGTGGCGTCCTAGAAAAGGCAGCGCCCACCAAAAGAGAGGCGCTAAAAATCGTCATGTCACTGTACGACCCGCTTGGCCTCGCTTCGCCTGTCACAATTCGAGCCAAGCAAATTCTTCAAGAGGCATGGAGACGAAGTATCGACTGGGATCAACAAATCGACGAAGACCTGGCGGCCCAATGGAGAAGCTGGACACTACACCTCGAGCAGCTCAAGAACATCAACATACCCAGGTGTTACCCGGGTTATAGTGACGCCGCAGAGCTCCAGGTCCACGTATTCACCGACGCTAGTGAGATGGCCTACGCAGCTGCGGTGTACTGGCGAGCTACAGCACCGAGCGGCGAGACATTCGTCAATCTCGTCGCGGCGAAGGCGAAGGTGGCACCACTCAAGCTACATTCGATACCGCGCCTCGAGCTACAGGCCGCGGTCATGGGAACTCGCCTGGCCACCGCCGTGATCCACGAACACCGACTCAAGCCCGCCTCAACCACGTACTGGTCGGACAGTAAGACCGTACTCACCTGGATCAAGAAAGGGGCACGAGCGTACAAACCATTCGTCGCTCACCGCATAGCTGCCATCGAAGAAAACAGTAAAGTCGAAGACTGGCGGTGGATACCTACGAAGTTAAACGTCGCGGACGCAGCTACCCGTGACGTGCCGCACCACTTCAACTCGAAACATGAGTGGTATTGCGGCCCCAAGTTCCTACATCAAGACCCAGCGTCGTGGCCGTCGGAGAAACCGCCAATCACAGAACAAACAGGGGAAGAAAGAACGCTCACCGCCGTCGAAGAAAACACACTCAAACAAAAGTTATCAGAAGCAATTCCCGATCCAGTACGATTTTCAAAGTGGGAGCGATTATTACGCGCAACAGCGTACGTTCTTCGCTTCATATCGCTCTGCCGCAGACCCTCAGAAAAAACGTTCTACAAGAGAACAAGAAAAAACACAGAGAAAGATCCAGATTGGAGAAAAAAGAAAAATTCGTTAACGCCTGTCAAAAACTGCCTGCAACAAGTCGTCAACTCTCCGCTACAAAACATACGATGGAAAGTATATTCACTCGCCAGGCTGAAAACATACTCGTACGTGTAATACAAGAAGAGGCGTTTTCCAAGGAAATAGCGGACCTACGAAGAAACAAACAGATAAGTCAAGACAGCCGGTTGCGACCTCTGCAAATAGAAATCGTGGACGGCATCATACGACTGAGAAGCCGTATCGCGGCCTCTCGAGACATAGAAGAAACCGTGAAACGGCCGCCGATAATAGACGGGAATCATCGCATCACACAGTTATACATCGACTGGACCCATCGTAACCTGCAGCACAGTGGGACGGAGCTCACAATCAACGAGATACGTCAACACTACTGGGTCATCAGAATGCGTCCGAGCGTCAAGACGGTAATCGCACACTGTTTGCCGTGTCGCATCCGTAAGGCGCGACCAAACGTGCCTCCCACCGGCGACCATCCGAAAACACGCCTAGCTCATCACCAGAGGCCGTTCACATTCACCGGTCTCGACTACTTCGGCCCCCTGTCCGTCACCGTCGGTCGTCAACATCAGAAACGGTACGTGGCGCTGTTCACGTGCCTCACAACCAGGGCCGTGCACCTCGAAATCGCCGCCAGCCTCAGCGCAGACTCCGCTATACTAGCGCTGCGCCGCTTCGCTGCTCGCCGAGGCTGCCCCAGCGAGATCTACTCTGACAACGGGACCAACATGCACGGAGCCGACAAGGAGCTACGAGACGCCTTCGCAGAGGAGGCCAGTCGCCGAGGCATCGTGTGGCGCTTCATCACGCCCTCCGCGCCATTCATGGGGGGCGCTTGGGAGCGCCTCGTTCGCTGCGTGAAGTCCGCGCTGTACACCGTACTCACAGAAAAACACCCACAAGAAGAGGTGTTGTCCACACTGTTGTGTGAGGCAGAGTACACGGTAAACAGCCGGCCTCTAACACACGTATCAGTCGACAGCGAAGACGACGAGTCAATAACGCCGAACCACTTTCTACTCGGTGGTTCAGCTAGACTACCATCACCCGGCGTGTTCACCGAGCACGACATCGACAATAAGAAGCTCTGGCGACGCTCACAGATACTCGCCGACATGTTCTGGCGTCGCTGGGTACGAGAATACCTGCCTGAACTTCAAAACCGGCGGGAGGCCCACGGACGAGGACCTGAGCTGCAGATCGACGACCCGGTCCTCATCGCAGACGGCCAGCTGCCTCGCAATACATGGCCGCGAGGCCGCATAGTCGCCGTGTTCCCCGGGGCCGACGGAGAAGTCCGGACAGCTGAGGTGCGCACAGCCGGCGGCACCCTGAAGCGTCCGGTGAAGAAGCTCGTTCCGCTACCAAAGTGACCCAGAAGTCAAAGTCTGGGCGGCGGGCATCGCAGCGGAGGACAGCACGACAACAGTCGTCGCTCACCGGGGTGATGCAGCGCCGCGCCGACATCGCACCGAGCCATCGCAGCACTGCACGGCGGGAGAAATGTTCGCGACGAAGCGTCACCAACAAACCTAAGTGTTTACAGTGTTCATAGTGCTCATAATAACTTAGTAAAATTATAGACAATTACGTGAAATATAGTGTTTATAGTGTTTTAAATAGAACTTAACTGTTAAAAAATCCGATGTAAAACCGTAAGTACAGTGCATTTTGTAGCCTCAATTGAGTGGGTTTATAGTTAAAGTATAGCTTCGTTTTTGTATATCCAGGTAGCCTAGACTGAGACCTAGGCCTGGACCTAACTTTTAAACCCATAAACCGTTCGAAAACCCACTCATTTGACGTTGCAAGATGTCCTGTACACAATTTGTTTCTTTAATAAAGATTATTTTTTTTGTGTCTATCATTACTCAGGCCCTAGACTCCTGAAATACATAGATATATCGTTATAAATGTTAGATCTCGTTAGGCTGTTACCCAGGCTACCTAACGAGACCTAAATCTGTGGAATAACCACCAAAACTCCTGAGATAGTGATCTATGAAAATGTAATTTAATTAAAAAATTTAATAGTTTTTAGTTTTAACTCGTCATAACTTTTCAGTCCCTTCAGTTACAGTCAAGGTCACTATGTCAGGAGATAGGTAATTTCATAAGGATTATAGTGATACCAAACAACACGTAATCCGTTCTTAGAAAAATAAGAAATTCCATTGTTAAATAGTTTTAAGATAATAAAAATAAACAATAAATCAAGGAAGCGATTTGCGGCTCTCGTTAAGGTAAAGTTCAGGGGTACAATAGTAATTCGTAATTTCGGTCAAATCGTAGTCAACGGTGCGGCACAATATCTTCTCTCTCTCTCTCTCCTGAAAACTCAAGCAACTCGCTTCCTGAAGACTTATGAAGACTTATCAGTTGTTTCATTTACTCCGCTCCTACAAAATCGTTCTACACGTCCCTGCTACTCAAGACTTCAGGCCATAGCACAAACAGCAAGCAACCATCGGTACAGGACGTCAACGCCGCTCCGGACAGCTCATCGAATCATCGCGTCCGGGCGATCACGTCCGTCCCGTACAAAAACCTTCAGTTTTTATTCTACAAAACAGATACCGCTACAATATATCTAAAAATACGTAATATAAGCCACTAAACTGTAATAAAAAAGATAACATATACATAGCAATAAATAACCCTGTCAGCCGATCAGACATTAACGCCAGTTAGAAAAGAACCGCGGTTCAAACTATGGTTTAAATTAACATCAAAAAGTGACACATTGGGTGGGGTCACGCGATGTTGTGACTTAAAAACACCACCATTAGGGGTCATGGGGTCACTTCGTACCTTAGTAACTTAGTAGCTGATTACATAGAAGTTATCTTTGTAGTGAACTTTGATTATGGGGTGGGTAGGGGTCTTGGTTTCTAATTTGACCTTTGGGAATTTGGCTACCAATTTGGATTGGAAGTTAAAAGTTAATTCTGGTTAAACTTAGACGAAATTTAAAACAAGATTACAAATCAAATGAGAAACTGTATTTTAAATTAAATAAAGCAAAGAAAGTAATAGTAGTTTAAAATAAATCTGAGCATGCCTTGTAATGACCCCAACCAACTCACAAGATGGTCGTAAGTTCGCAAAAAGATGAAGGGAAACATCGTGAGCAAACAAAATGTCTGAAATCAAAAATACGAAGACAAGTGACGCTCATCAACACGCACAGGAACCTCGTGGTGGATTACGGCCCACTTTGTATCTTAGAGAGGAGGCATGTGCCCCAGTGACAGAGACCTACTCTCTCACCGGGGCACACAGGCCTCCTCTCAGGACATAAGCAATTTTTTCCAGATTATCAACGTATTATCTAAAATGCTAGAAACTCAGGCTTTGCTGCTAGTCCCGCTGATGGTACGGTTACGTGCGCGTGCGCCGCGCGCATGGCAACTGTGACGCAACAGTGCAGCGATGCAATTGTTTCGACGACTTGCATGACAACCGACAGTTAATAGTTGCTACTGGGATTTGGTCAGGTCTAATTCATAAGCGATAGCGATTTATAATTATTTAGGTAAGTCTTCTGTTAAGCGATTTTCTGAATTATGTTTTTTATTATCTACTGCGATATTATATAGGCACACAACCGACAACTGAAAATAGATCATTGACGTTGGACGATGTTTGACAACGAATGTGGACCTACGTGTATTTTGAACCAAAGATGTGATCCTTATGTTTTGTGTTCCAAACAATAAAAAAGAAAATCTGGAGCTAAGTGTTCCCAAAATGTACAATGAAGTGGGCACATATTTTGAATATAATTTTTTCCCTGCAGCTTGATCACCCGCTCCCGCTACCTCTCACAACTTGCCCCACTTCCAGGTTGATTACAATTTATTACCTGTTTACGTGAACTTAGACAACAATCGTTGCAATTTTGCGTCGATTAAACTTGCAAATGTGTTGGGAAACCGCAGTTAACAGCACTTAAGTGTTTGTTTTTGTGCTGCTCGTTAACATGGCGTGTTTCTGTGGGCGCGCCCGATTTCCATCCACTGACGTACACAAACGTACTCCTGTTGATTGGCAGCTGTTATTATTTTTCCTCTTTATGTGGGTGTTGTGGAGAGGCTTTTGTAAACACAGCTGGGGATTACCAAACAATTTCTTCGATCAGAATCAGTCTGTAACTTTCCAAGACTGTTTCTTTGAGGGGGTTTTGGCTATAATAGACTAGGCAAGCACAGTGTAGTCAGTGTGGATTGGTTTCGTAACAAGGCAAGATATGTAGGGATGATTCACACTAATAATAATCAAAGAAAATAGTTTATTCTTGACTCCAAACCTTGCTCACAGTCTCATACAGAAATTAACGATCACACTTGGGTTCAAACTTACGACCTAGAGCTAGTATGTGAGGAATTGAAGCATATAGCCTATGAAACCATGAATAAGCCACCAAGGCCCCAGAGACTACTGCGGACCAAACAGACCGAGGTTATAAGTTTTCACATGTTTTAGGTAATAACTTATATGAGTATATATGACATGCCAGTTCCCTCAGTTTATTTTCGCCAATTTTGGAGTATAGATACCTTTAGGTACTATTATATATTCTGTGGTATAGATGAAATGTAGCTAAATTCTGTGCTTTTATAAAAGTAACAAGGCTCACCTAGAACATTAACTTTGATAACGACATCAACATAATTAGTTGAGAAATAAAGGAACCGTGATTCTTATTTCCAACACGAGTCACGTAAGATAGTGTTGGCAGTATCACCACCCTTGCAAATGGATTGATATCCCAGAATCCTTATAAACCGTTCCTAATTCATTGATGGGAAAATTATTAAAATAATCTTTGTGTTACATCACCTGTAAAATATTTTAGTGAAACCATTTTCTTCCGTTTTCCTGGAAACACAAAAGGTTTTATGGCATAATGTGTCAAAAAACAACGGTTTTTACTTTGTCATTGTCGTATATGGCTGGTCTATACTATACTACACCAATACGACGTTAAAAAAAGAATAAAAAAAGTAGAACAAAATGCTCAACGAGTACAAAACACGAATTTTAATTACTCGTACATACACGTACATAAAATAAAAGAAAATATGCATAATTTTAACTGTGTAATTATGGCAGTAAAAGTACTAGGCTAGTATAAATTAAAGAAGTACAACGCAGCAGGACGCTCGGCATAGTTCTGTTTATTATTTGTTTGTCTGTTACAACCCCTGTAGGGGTACACTGGGGGACAAGAAAATTGGGAAATTAGAAAAGTTAAATTTTGTTACTGACAATGAATAAGTTCGTTTTTCCTTATACCTTAAATTGAGAAAGCTTATTTATATTATCTTTATATTGTAGTAAGATTTTAGATTTTTTCATGAAAAGATTTAAGATGCAGCAAAATTGGCAGCAAGGTTGAGTCATCATCATCATCTGCCTAGCCTTTTCCCAACTATATTGGGGTCGGCTTCCAGTCAAACCAGATTCAGCTGGATATCAGTATTTTACATGGAGCGACTGCCTGTCGGACCTCCACAACCCAGTAACTGGGTAATACGATACCCCACGGTAAGACTGGTTGTCAGACTTTAGAGCTTCTGACTAACAGTAACGACTGTCAAAGATCTACAAATGACAGCCGGGACCAACGGCTTTACGTGCTTTCCGAGGCACGGAGGAAACTCGCTATGATAGATGGTCACCCATCCACAGACCAACCTCGGTAAGCGCGGCTTAACCCGGAAGATCGGCCTGTGCGGCTGTGATTATTTAGCCACGAGCTCCTCTTGCACGGCAGCAAGGTTGAGTAACCATATTAATAGGAAATGGACACACGTGCCAAGGTTTCTGGAGGAGATGGTGTGAGGGAGAGGACAGCATCTTCTCTTCATCCCAGCCGCAGTGGTAGACGTAGACCAGACTATTTCCGGTCACCGTAATGGGCGACTCGCTGTCCGACCATGGACCATGGTCGACGGCGCGTTTTGTTCCACGCGCGCCTTAAAGAGTGTCCGTATTATGACCCCTTTAAAGGGACAAAGCCTGCTGGGATCACGGGACTCACAAATTACCGTGACCCCGAAAAGGGATATTGGAGGACACCTTGGATTTTAGTCAGTACGAGTCATTTGATGATTTTACCACGCTATATAGAAAGAAAAATATATATAATTATACAAGCAGTCTCAAATATTTTTTTGACCTTTATCCAGGTCAAAACTTGTACCAGTTACAAAAAAGGGAAAGCGCAGAAGAACCGGTTAGCTGAACATCACCTGTATCCTGTAGCTTGTCGATGAGACTTCCACTGCAGACACTTATCTTATAAGCTTTGTAATTAAGAGGATTTAAAAAGTATTGTTACATTTGTACTTATGGCAAAAAGGAAATAGAAATGAAATATATGTTTCTTGAAATTAACAATGCTTTGTTTGTGGAATACTTAACATGTTTGTTACGGACTCCTTGCTTTTTAATGTTTTATTTTTCTTTAGTTAAGTATTCCAATATAAAAATTGTTTCTTTTGAATTTGACGTTGTTCGTTTGGTTTGGCTGTCAAGCATACACGTATGTAAAAGATTTTCTTCCAGAAATTAAAGGATTTCAATTCAATAACAAAGGGGTAATTATTTTTGATCTTCAGTCCACATCATTCATCTTTTTCATTGGTCCTTCGACTTCCATTAGTTTACAGTGCCTATTATTCCATTTCAAAACCCACTTTAATTTCATTCCTTTAGTTTCCATCCCATCAACACGTAGATAAATGCTGACCCGCAGCAAAAACAAAATTATGTCGGCCAATCCCGGCCCCGACGCTGTTAATTCTCAGCCTCACAGCTCTGGTTTGCCGACCAAAAGCGCGTGCAGTGAGCACACCGCGCATAGCCGCTCATCACATTCGTCGGCAACTGTGAGAGCACAAAAAGCAGCGGCAGAAGCGCTCGTCCTACGTCGCCGCCTGGAGCGCGAGCAGGAGCTCGCCGCCCATGAGCGCGACCGACCAATGAAAAAGATGAGTGATGTGGACTGTAGATCAAAAATAATTACCCCTTTGTTATTGAATTTAAATCCTTTAATTTCTGGAAGAAAATCTTTTACATACGTGTACATGCTTGACAGCCAAACCAAACGAACAACTGCATTCCCTATTAAAGCTCTCATTAGACAAACACAACCCTTACAAAATGTCACTAAAGCATCCGAGGCGGTTGGCTGTACGCCCCCGCTCATTTCCACGGAGCTTGACCAACCTGCCACACTATTACAAGCTGTAGCTGACACCGCGGCCGCCGCAAAGGCTCTCGCCTCTGCTTCTGGTGTAAAGAAACTGGAATTGCCTCAGTTCTACGGCAATACTTTACATTGGCTACAGTTCAAACGTACCTACAATGTTACAAAAGCTAATTTTTCTCCACTAGATAACATAAACCGACTTGACATTGCGCTACGTGGGCCCGCGCGTGAGGCCGTGGCGGCGCTGTTGATGTCGACGGATGACCCAGAGGAAGTCATGCGCGCCCTCGAAGATAACTTCGCACGCCCCGAGCTCATCGTTTACAAGGAGGTTAATTCGTTAAAAAACCTTCCACGCCTAGGTAACGATCTCAAAGAACTCGGAATACTCTCTAATCGGGTACGTAATTCGATATCCACTATAAAATTATTAAACCACTTAGAATATCTGAGTTCACCTGAGTTGTTCCACGCTGTTCTTGGGAAACTTAACCCCACTATGAAAATTCGGTGGACAGATTTTGCGGTGCAGGTCACTTCAGGACGTCCAAAACTCGAAATTCTGTCCGACTTTTTAAAGCGTGAGTTAGATCAACACATTCGTTTTGGTATGTCACCCGAGTTTAGTGCGACACAACTGCAACCCAATATTTCTTTTGACAAACCATTAAAGCGTGAAAATGTCCACAATGCTGTTATGAAGTCAAAACATACTCCTGAAGCCGAGTCTACAATAAAAAGAGAGTGTGTATTTTGCAAAAAAGATCATAACATTAGGGAGTGTACACATTTTAAATCTTTGTCCATCGATGATAGATGGCAGTGGTTGCGTAAAGCAAAGGTTTGTTATAGGTGCTTAAAGGCTAGTTCACACCAGTGGAAAACATGCAAAGTGAATCCGTGTGGCGTTGATGGCTGCTCTTTGCGGCATAACGCGCTTCTTCACCGGCAGCCATCGCCGCCCCTCGTCAATACACTCAATGAGCAAGCCATAGATACCGTTACACACCCGATAACTGTTGAAAATAATATACACCCTACATCAAATACTGTTGAACCAACCGGTGAAAAAGTGATCGTGTCTACGACCTCGACAGGTGCACAGAAACCACAAACTATTTTAGCTCTTCGCCCCCGTGCTTATTTAAAAATAATACCAGTTACAGTCTCAGGCCCTGCTGGAACCTGCAACGTGTACGCGCTCCTTGACGACGGGAGCACCGCGACCATCATAGATTCCAGCATCGCCAAACTGATAGGGGCGACCGGGCCACAACAGACCATAACGGTAAATGGCATAGGTGGTCTCGAGCGAAATACCACAATATCATATGTAGATTTTCACATTAAAGGTAGATACACACAGGAGACATATTTAATAAAAAATGCTCGATCTATGGAGTCTTTGTGTTTGCGCCCGCAGTCGGTCAAACGTGAAACGATTGAGTGTTTTTCACATTTGTCCGATCTGGTTGACGTTCTGACGTACGACGACGCAACTCCAACTATCCTCATTGGAGCTGAACATTGGCATTTGTCAATCAACCGCGAAGTTCGAATTGGTAGAAGGAACGAACCCGTTGCCTGTTTGACAGTTTTGGGCTGGACTTTATACGGCGTTGCTTCTAGCAAAACGAAGTTGATCGAGTTCGTTAATCATATCCACTTAGATACAAAAAATGATGACAATTTAGAATCATTGATTAAGGAACAGTATAAACTCGACTCCATAGGTATTACTAAAACGGAAACTCTGCATAGTAAACAAGACCAGCGAGCAGTCGACATTTTGGAAGCGACTTCCAAACGATTGTCTACTGGTCGGTTTGAAGTAGGCATGCCGTGGCGCGATGATATACAGCGTGTTCCAGACAGCTACCCGCAGGCGATGTCACGTTTTTTAAGTTTAGAACGACGTATGGCTAAAGAGTCCGAGTTTGCTAAAGCATACAATACGTTCATAGACAACATGATAGCGAAAGGTTATGCAGAGGAATGTGCTCCGGATACATATTACACACACTGTGGTAACAAACTTGACGGTTTACGTGACAACAATTCTGGCGGTTTTCGTTTTTATCTACCACATTTTGGTGTGTACCACCCCCAAAAACGAAAAGTCAGGGTAGTTCATGATGCAGCAGCTAAGAATGAAGAAGTCAGCGTGAATTCTTTACTGCTCTCCGGTCCTGACCTACTCCAGCCGCTACTCAAAGTTTTATTTCGTTTCCGGGAGGGTCGCATCGGATTAACCGCGGATATCAAAGAGATGTTTCCTCAGATTCGGGTTAGAGAGCAGGACAGAGACGCTCTTCGGTATCTGTGGAGATCTGATAAATCACAAGTCATAAAGGAGTTCAGGATGACATCTGTCATTTTCGGTGCTTGCTGTAGCCCCTTTATAGCACAGTTTATAAAAAACAAAAATGCTCAAGAGCACGCACAAACACATCCAAGAGCCGTGGACGCTATTTTGTTCAGTCATTATATGGATGACTACATCACAAGATGGCGTCGACGAAGCAGCTCAGTTAGCGGCAGATATTGTGACCGTGCACAGTGCAGCTTGCTTTGAAATGCGAGGATGGATTTCCAATGAGCCAGAGGCACTAAACCTTGTCGCTGAGAAGCTCAGGGCTAGTCAACCGTTGGAAATTGATCTTGGCGAATCCAATAACAGCATCCGAGCCCTAGGTATTGCATGGAACCCTACCGCTGATGTTTTGGGTTTTCGAACAGGATTAATTGAAACAGTCCCTAGTTCACTGACAAAACGCAAGGTGCTGTCATATGTTATGCGCGTTTACGATCCTTTAGGTTTATTAGGACCCATAGTCGTCAAAGGACGGATACTGTTTCAACAAACCTGGAGATCTAATATCGATTGGGACACGGAGCTCCCACAAACAGAAGCATCCAAGTGGTTCGAATGGTTTCAAGACCTGACAAATGTCTCTTTGCTAAAGATACCGCGTTGGTATGCAAGGGCGAATGGCTACGAACCTTCCCACAGAGAGCTTCACGTCTTCGCAGATGCAAGTGAGCTTGCTTACGCCTGCGTTGCATATTGGCGTTTGATTTACCCTGACGGAAGCATCAAGCTTACTCTCATCGCAAGCAAAGCCAGAGTCTCGCCCTTGAAACCAACATCAATCCCACGTTTGGAACTTCAAGCCGCTTTGATAGCTTCTCGATTGGCACTTGTCATTAAGGAGAGTCATCGAAAAAAGCCAGTGCGTACATTCTTCTGGACTGATTCGATGACTGTCCTCCAATGGTTGCGCAGTGATGCGCGAGCATTTAGACCTTTCGTTGCCCATCGGCTAGGTGAAATTTTAGAAAATTCTTCGGTCAAAGATTGGCGATGGGTACCGACAGATCTGAATGTCGCTGATGATACAACCAGATTGCGCCCAATTCATTTGGAACCGTCACACAGATGGTTTTGTGGCCCATCATTTCTTTTAAAGTCCCCAGAGGACTGGCCCACGGAGCCACTTAGCGTCGCACCAGTTCGGGAAGAGCTTAAGTGTCAACGGATCGAGCTGGTGGGACCAACTTCAATAAGCACAGCATTACCTACTCCTGTCACAGCGGATTTAGCTCGCTTCAGTGACTGGCTACGATTATTACGTGCCACAGCTCGGGTACACCAAGCTGCGGCTATTTTTAGAAATATTTTGGCTAAAATTCGAAATTTAAAATCAAACAGTGGGATAGCTCACCCCCGCTCCTACTTTTCACCAGCGTCGACCACTCTTACACCCTTGAATGCCGATTTAATAAAAGCCGCTGAAAGGCACATATTGCAGCGGGTTCAACAAGACAGCTTTTTGCCAGAAATTCAATGCATTTCGAACACGAAACCAATTCCTCCAAGCAGCCGCCTCATCAAACTATCGCCCTCTCTGGGAGAAGATAATCTTTTGCGTTTGGCTGGAAGGATAAAGGCCGTTGAAGGCATCGATCCCGACTCCCGTTTCCCGATCCTACTTGACGGTCGCCACCCAGTCGCACGTTTATTAGTAGAATATTACCATCGGCAAGCAGGTCACGCAAATCATGAGTCCGTGATAAACGAGATAAGGCAAAGATTCTGGTTGTTGAGACTTCGCGACACGGTCAGAGCTGTAGCAAACCAATGCCTCTTCTGCAGAATTCGCAAATCACGGCCGCTAAATCCAACTACTGGAGATCTTCCACCACAAAGACTAGCTCATCACCAGCGAGCATTTACCTTCACGGGCGTAGATTATTTCGGTCCTGTCAACATAACCATTGGACGCCGCCATGAAAAGCGCTATGTGGCCCTTTTTACATGCCTCACGACCAGGGCTCTCCACTTGGAAATGGTGAATAGTCTATCCGCCGATTCTGCAATAATGGGTCTCAGGCGATTCTTTGCCAGACGCGGAATGCCGCAGACTATATATTCGGACAATGGAACCGCATTTGTTGGCGCAAACAGGATTCTACGCGAATTTTACACAAATGACGTGCAAGATTTTGTCGCCACAAAGGGCATTAAGTGGAGTTTCATCCCAGCCGCGGCGCCTACTTTCGGAGGATGTTGGGAACGCCTCGTCAGGACGGTGAAAGTAGCACTGAATGCTACACTGAACGAAAGATATCCCAAAGAGGAAACATTTGTGACTTTGTTAGCGGAAGCCGAGGCGATTGTAAATTCACGCCCTCTCTCTCATGTGTCTACAGATCCAGATGACCCAACAACGTTGACACCGTTCCACTTTCTCATCGGGTCTTCATCGAACCAAACCCTGCCAACGACATTGGAAGACCGTGACCTGATCGGACGCTCTGAATGGAAGAAAGCTTTGAAGTTAGCGGATCACTTTTGGAACCGCTGGGTGCGCGAAGTGCTGCCGACTATGCAAACACGAACCCAGGTTAAGGGAGATCATGGTCAAGATCTTTTGATAGGAGACATGGTTATTATCGTTGATGAATCGCTACCACGAGGGACATGGCCACGAGGCCGTATAGTGAAGATGTTCCCAGGCAAAGACGGCGTTAATAGGGTGGTGGACGTTGCGACGGCTGGAGGTACGTTACGCCGGCCCCTCAAAAAACTCGTTAAGCTTGAGACTTCTTCTCCTTGACTGTTGGTGCAGTGCTGCACGAGGGGCAGGATGTTACGGACTCCTTGCTTTTTAATGTTTTATTTTTCTTTAGTTAAGTATTCCAATATAAAAATTGTTTCTTTTGAATTTGACGTTGTTCGTTTGGTTTGGCTGTCAAGCATACACGTATGTAAAAGATTTTCTTCCAGAAATTAAAGGATTTCAATTCAATAACAAAGGGGTAATTATTTTTGATCTTCAGTCCACATCATTCATCTTTTTCAATGTTTTTTATTTAAAGATAAGTTCGCGTTTGACCACTACCTCGCCTGATCGTAAGCAAAGATGTGGGCGACGGTGAAGCACGCTTGCCTAGAAGTTCCCTCCTGATTCAAAGATGGAACATTATTTTTTAAATAAGTTACAAATAAGAGCATTAATCCAGTTTAACGCCTTTTCGTTGTTGTGCTTAAGAAAGGAGAGGTCCTTTCTTAAGCACAACAACGAAAAGGCCAGTTACATAAAAAAAAAAGATCAATAAATGTCAAGTTTGTCAATAAGTCTTCAAGACAAAAAAGTTTAAAAATACCAAGACGTGATTATCGCTTAAATACCGCTCATTTTGAAACAAAAAAAACAGTAAGCACGACATTCTGCCAAAGATTTATCACCGATGTCCCACAAATAAATCTCTCTGATGACGTCACAGTCTCCTTGACACTTTATTAACGTTTAATGTGTGTACGTGACTCGCAACCGGTTCCTCTTGTTAAATATAGCCTTACAATGTATGGCCTTTTACTTCCGACCGGAAACTTTATGAAAAGTTGTGATATTTGTTCGATTTTATTGTGTTTGGAAGGATCGGAGACAAAGTTGAAGCTGTTGGCTTGAGTGCCGGAATAATTTGTAGCATTACGAGGAAGGATATGGGGGAGAATTTTGGCAAGAAGCAAGGAAGAAAGCCTTTTGCAGTGGGAGTGGGTCAGCAATTGGACTGCTCTGCGTATTGCGGGTTTGAATCCCGCACTCTACAAATATTCGTATAATTTACAGTTAGTTACGGGTACAAGTGTTTGTGTATTTTTAAGTTCAAATGTCTGTAAACGAACCCACGATACACAGTAAATTATAAGAGAGTGGAGCACCGTGTCCAAAAAAAAATATACGTATAAAATTCACTAATTACATACATACATAAACTAATTACATAGAGTCCATTCAACATCCTTCTGTCAACATCATCTAATAACGATGGTAAAATTAAGTCAAACTAGAAAAATATAATCAACCCTCATATTCCTACTGCGTCATACATCCTCGAGTATACAAAAAGCCCTTTTGTACCCATCAAATAAAACCTTATTTGTGCGGAACAGTTGGTATATAAAATCGTTGTATCTATTATTTTGTCCGCCAGTGTTCCCGCGTTACGTCCGGGGGGCACGCGAAGGAAACACGTAGTAATTTTTTTCAGCAACTTCCGGCAGTAGTTATTAACTTTCATAATGTTTGTCTGAAGGCTTCGCTTGTTTTTGTGCATCGCTTTCAGGAAACTTCTGGCTTCAGTTATAGGAAATTTATTGTATGGCACGTTTCAGGAAGTAGATACAAGCCTGTTTTTTGTTGCGGTGTAACTTCAATTTTGTTATACTGTATTTTGGGTATATTGGTTTTTTATAAACATTAATAAATCTCAATTTAAAAGTCGGAATCGTAGAATGCTGTTTAAGATACTTCTTATAAAATAGACCTTTTATTTCTACCTCTTCTACCTATTCTAACTTATGAGGACTATTTATGTAAGTACGAATTATCGATTGTACCCCACCCTGAACAAACCTTTTTTCTCCAACACCCACATTTTGGGAGTTAACCTTTAAAGCTGACGTCACACTTAAAGCCGGCTTCCAAACGGCTTCCACCTAGCGCAGGGCTGAAGGAATACGTCAAAGCAGGTTAGTATGAATAAATAACACATTTTCGCCATTTTCACCGCTACGTCAATATCTGAACGTTGTTATTGAAGATTTCAGTTACCTGTCGCAATTGGATTGTGGGGTGCCCTTGTGGGGAATTGAAAGGAAGTCAGCATAGTGTCGAAAGATGGAGAGGGAGAGATATCGGAATAGGCGAACGATTTTCATGCCACATATAAAAATCAATTTTTATTTTGTTGCTGAAAATCTTGGCTACGAGCACAATCTACCAAAATGATGAGTTCAAGAAATAATAATGTACAAGTCTAAAAATAAAGTTTGGAAATGTAGTGTATATTAGAGCTGGTCATAACTGAAACTTTACGTTTACCCTGAAAGATTGAATTCAGAAAGGAAAGCAAATTAAAAACAACTTTTTTCATTCCCATTTTAGACTGCAAAATGGTTTTAATCAAACCAAATGTTAATTCATGTTTAATTCTCATAGTATTTCATATGCCAGCAAAAAACATAATATAAGTAATTATGTGAAAGGTTGAAATATCGCGTGTTAGTCACCAACCTGTCCTTAGGAACCGCCTTATGGATGTATAATCAGTTGTTATAGCGGTACTGAAAGAAAAAACGAGGACGTTAATAAATAAACAGCATAAATAAACAATGCATGATGGAAATATAATTTGGCAACAACAAAAGTGTTACGAAAATAAAATATAACGGTCAAAATTAAATAAGTGAAAATGTGTACTTTATTTTCTCCACATTTTTTCAGTAATTAGGGTGGTATTTTGTTTTATTCCACGTTCAACCCCATTTCTACCCTCGTCCATGTTCAACCCCTAAAAGTTTTGTATATCAATGTCTTAAACATAAAGAATTAAGCATAATTATTAGCTTATAATGTTCCCACTGTTGGGACACAGGTGTCTCTCAAGAAATTAAAAAAAAAGTGGTATTTTTTGTTTGTGTTCTGTTTTGACCAACTATATCAAGTCATACTTGTCTAAGCTGTACATAGCATAAAGAGACAATGTAAAAATAAAATAATAATATTCCACAACTATCACACAACGCCATCTAGTCCCAAGTTAAGCAGAGCTTGTTGTAATAAAACTAGACAACTGATAAACATACTTATATATTTCTAAATACATACACATTATAGATAAATTACACCCAGACACAGAAGAAATGATCGTGCTCATCACAAAAACATTTGTTCTGGGTGGGAACCGAACCCCGACCTCCGGCATAGCAGTCAGAGTCACTAGCCACTAGACCAACAGGTCTGTCATATCAAATCACATCTCACACAGATTGTTTGGTTCTGGAAAGATAATATTTCTATCCTATTAGGTCCCCGCTCCCGTTGTTACCAGCACCCTAACCCAATACATTCACATAGCCGGTGGCGCGAGTTATCCCATCAAATGCGATTGATTCGCCGTCGACGTAGATCCGACAAGCCGGAATGACTGACAATGTATGTCAGTTAGATTGGAAAATCTTCGAAAATGTTCACACAAAAAATAAAAGAAAAACACCATTCTGGTATCCGTAGGATTTCGATGAATAATTTGCATTGAGGTAGAAAATAAACAAGGACGGGACTAAAGGCGAACCCTTTTGCCTTTTCAATACCTTTAAACCCCTAGAAAAAAACGACCCATCTAGCAATATTGGTATTGTTTTATTTCTGCAAAAGAATTCCATACCTTATAATAAAAAAAACTTTCATCTTTTTATTTATTTCTTATCCAGATTTATGTATCCAGACAGTCGGTAACGAAGTTTGCGTTCGTCGAGTGGGAGTGACGAAACTTTCACGCCATCAAAGTCAGGGGCACGGCAGAGCAGTGCTATCGCCAGCCAGTGGGAGGACTGATAGTAACTCGATTATCTGATAACGACAACCATCCACCCACCTACACTGTTAACGACAGATCTGTCTCTAGAAATCTGCAGAAACTCACCATGAGTTTCTGCAGATTTCTAGAGCTTAACTATTGCACCAGCAGGATGTTTCTGCATTTTAAAAATAGATAAACAGTTAGTGCTCTATTTTTTTATTGACAAGAAACAGAATAAAGTATTCTTGAAGTCACTTTGCGCAATTAGGTGGTTTCCGTGAAGTTTTTACCAGAGCATGGACGAATTAAAAAGCATAATTATGTCGTAAGCAGCTAGTGCCATTCTGTAGACTGTAGTCACTGCTTTATGCCCCATGGGAAATAAACTTGAGTTTCTGTCATGAATGGTATGTCCATCCATTCATGCCTATAATAATATTTAGGTGGTAAAATCATCAAAAGAGTCCTTTCACCCTGGGTGGAGCAGGAGGAACTGTCAGACACGTACTGTCAAAAGTCCTAGTCCTTTACGTTCCAAGGTCACGGATGCCTATAATGTTAAGAGTAATCTTGTAAAAAACAAAATTAATACCGTACTCCTAAATGCAGTTTAATCAAGCAGTACAATCAACACTAGTGTTTGATATCGCCGCCGTCACGCCGCGCGCCAGTTAATTTAACCCGTCAGCAGTTACTGCTGTTAGTTAACTAATGAAGCGCACGATGGCACTAGATACCGTTATCTCAGATAGGGTGGCTGCGGCAGGGGTGACACTGGACTTAACTGGATTTTCTTATGAATATTGAGATTAAGGATTAGATTGACGCACTTACACTTTGCATAGGAATCACGTTTAATAGTAATTCATACAAATGAGGACTTAGCTGCAGGTCTTGAAGTAAATAGACACTTTGAAAGATGAAAAAAGAATACAATTAAAAAGCTGTCTTCTCCTTAAAATTCTTGAATTTTTTCGGTATCTATATACCAAATCTACTTAATCATATTTTTCCATATTATAACATTTCTTGAATAATTTTAGTAGGTAGTATTGATTCTGGCTGCTGTCCTATGAGCTGTGAGTGAAATGAAAGCCTTGCCTTGTAGGCAGAAGCGTAATGCACCAAAGATAACTCAATAACTGATGTGATTAGAGTCTTTAGCCGCAAGTTCGGCCAGTGGCAGGAAATTGGAATAACATTAGGAAGTCTGCACGTTTGTGTTTCTTTGCTAAAAGTATCAAGAATTGTCCAGATTCTCCCAGTAGTGCAGTATCCCTACCCGGGGGTACATTAGAGCCCCGAACATTCGCATAATCTCGCGACTCGGACGGCCCATTAAAATTAATATTGGAAGCCTGATGACAATCCTTTCAGCATTCCTTCCTAATAGTTGTAATACGAGGGGACTGATGTCATTCAAGTGTAGTTCGGATGGGTTCCATAAGTAGTAATGATGGCTATTAGGTGCCTTGATGGGATGCCTTCAAAATAAAATGATCTGTTTACGGAAATGAATATAGAGTGAACGAAAATTCAATTGAGACAGCGAAAACTACACTACACTGCCACTGACCTTATTCGTAAAGTGCTTGAAAAGGTCGGGTACGTAGTGCTGGCAATCGGCGCGCTTGTGGATAAGCGAAAGGAATATGTAAAGATCGTAGCAGATGCACTCTGTGGTTTCTGCCTACCGTTTCCCGTTTCTGTGTCACGAGCAGTCACGAGTATCGTCCAGGATGCGAACTCTGCACGGTGTAGCGTGTACTCTAAGCCTCTACACTAGGCGACACTTGTCTTCGATACCTTACGACTTTGGTATCTATTGTCGCGTGCCTATGTACAGATCTCTATGGATTTGTGCGATGGTCACCTGGACAACAAAATCGTAATGTTTCGGAGACAAGCGTCGCGTATACGAAGGATCTAAATTTTCTTCAAGTTTTGAATCCTTTCCTCGTTCGTTCCTTGCTCAAGACTCGACCCACTCTCGGTACAGACTTCCATAATTCGACACTAATACATCACTTTAAGTTACATCCCTATTGTTTAAAACTTTCGGATTTTTCAGGTTTCTCGACTAGATAAAATATAATAGTCTGGTTACTTAACGCAAATTCTTTTAATGATCGATTAATGCATTATTAAAATACTAGGTAATATTTAGAATGATAATTTTTGTTTTCTGTAACAATTCACTCTTGTATGACCTTCCTCTTTTATGGCAGACCTACCGAAAACAATAGATAGTCAGTACAAGGTACAACTTGACCTACAAGCAGGAAAATTTCGTAATACCTCGAAAGGGTTCGTGGAGCCGAGTCTAAGAACAAAGCATTGGTCTCTATTGCACAGCACAGCGACAGCTAACACGCGCGGCTGTGAACCTGTGACCTTTCCGTCACTAGCACTCGATGAACTGAGGTACTGCGGTTATTTTTAACCAACTTCCTATGGTTGCTTTTTGTTATGAAAGTATCGTTGTTGCTGTTTTAAATGTGGGCTCAAATTCCCAGGCATCGATGTTACTGAGTTTTTCAATAACTAATTTCTCAGCAGCCACTCTGTCTATCCCAGAATCTGTGCCAGATTGATTGGCACGATAGACAGAGGGTAACAGGGAGGAGGGAGGCAATAGGGTACAGGAAACTACCGTGTGGTGGATTACGACTCTTTCCACAGAAAGGAGGCCTGTTCGTAGGACTGCCTCATCAGGTAGCCGTAACCCTGAAATGTACGTTTCAGGGCTTTTGAAGAATCACCATGTATTTTAGTCAGTACAAGTCTGACAGTCTCTTTCGTTCCGCACTGGGTGGGAGGACATATCTGGTGATTTTATCAAATATAAAAAGGAGGATATTAAAAGAGAGGAGGCTTGTGCCCAAGCAATGAACATGGCTGGTGATGATGAAGTCGATCCTGTTGATAAACTGAAGCGTTTTGACAGCAAAAAAAAAAAGTCTCTTTTCTGGGCGCTCAGTGATCTTAAATGCCATAGGAATACTTGAATTAAAGCAAAGTCAAGTGCCTTTTCCCTCGAAAGTTGAGCCCAAATAACAAGCACGAACAAGGACATTTTCCAACAATTTGAGTGTCGGAACGAGCCACTAAATCTCACGTAATTAACTTACATTACAACTGTGACATTTGAACCGCCGCCATTAAACAAATGTCACACAGAATTCAAAAAAACTTTCCTTACTTTTATAAACATTGAAATGAATACATTGAACACTTTAATTGCTAACTACCTTCGTATGTAGGGCGTTGCCCGACATTTGTAAACGTTGAACTTTTAGTGTTGCGAAAACAAGCCGCGTAGTGCTGCGCCTTTCCGGGGTAATTCGGAAATTGCGGGATTCCGTTATCGTGGAATTTAATGGTGGTCTTAGTAATAAGTGAGCCGATTTAATGTCAGTCTTGGGTAAGCAACTTCGTTATTTCCACCCCTCTGATAATGTTGTGGCGCGGAAGTGGCTTTAATCCTCTCATTTGACTTTTAAGTAAGCGTAAGTAAGTAGCTCCTTAATTTAAGTTTTGGGTGTTTGTGTTGGTCCATAATTATCGCAGGGAAAATTAAAGAGTTCATAATTTCAAAGTCAGGAGAAAACTTGTCATTTATCTAATGAATGTCTTTCTGCATTCCAAGAAAATCGTGACATGAAAATAACCTTGTTTGTGTCCTAAAAGCAAGTAGTCTTATTATTAATGCAAGCACACACCTCTTGTCTCTTGAATCAAGTGCCTTGATGTAAATAGTAACCAAATCATTGCTTTCCACCAAGTGAGAGTGATCAAACACGAGCCTGTTATTGAATAAATGTAAAATCCCGGACTTAAAACAGTCCGTCACTCGATTTACATTATCCACATCACTAGTAACCTATGCTCTTCACGGAAATTATTTGGTAGGGTAGTCATAAATCAGGAGTATGGCCCCCGAATGTTTCCACTACATCGACGTTCGAGGCGTGGCGGATCGCGGTAGATCGGGGTAGATCGCGGTGGATCGTGGTGGATCGGGGCGGATCGCGGCGGATCGCGGCGGATCGCAGCAGTGTGCGCACTCCCTCATAATGATATTACTGCAGTACGAGGGATAATGGGCACCGCAACTAATTGATATTATAGTTCCAGTGGTTCTCTGTGATGTTTACCTATTACTGTAATGTTGCTATTTGGGCTGAGTGTATTCCAAGTTCGATGTCTGATTTCCATACATACATTCATAAGTTGGTTTAATACCTATAGCACTAAGTGAACCACTCAGCTTAACTTTGTTTCTTTTCCTTTTATTTTTTTAAAAACTTTTCCCTACACTAGGGGTTTTTCCTGTATCATTTTTGCGTTTACACAAATAAAGAAACTCATATACACAAACACCCAAACCTGGAACAACTATTTGTATATCATAAAAATATTTGCTCCATGAGGGATCGAGCCTATCGCACATGTTTCACCGATGCACCTGCGGATGCAGTTTTGCCGATCGGTAAGAGCCGAATGTGCGTTTTGATGTAAGAGTAATAATTAAAACCTCTTAAAATAACAGACGTCGTCTCTATCTGCTGGTTAAGGTACAGACGCCAGAACATTTACCTACCCCAATCTGTACTAACTTTAATAGATTTTTATCCTTATCACAAAGGTGGAAGGTTAATGTTCGATTGGTATTTAACAGATTGAGTTAGGAGTCCTCCCACCCGGGGCAGAGAGGGAAGGACTGTCAGACTCGAACTGACTAGAATCCACGGTGTCCTTCAATAGCCCTTTACGTTCCAGGTTTACAGTAATGCGATAAGTCCCGCGACCATGGGGTAGGTTGACCTAATAAAAGTCAGTAATACAAGGACATTCGTCTTTCTCATCAATATAGTGAGATGTTAATAGGTATATTGTTTTTTTGAAGAGATAAATATTGAAAAATAAGTGCCCTATTTCATATTTTGCCCACTTCCCGAAATTATTTTGTACTCTTATACAATGTACCTAAACATATCTTTTATGTAATAACTAGGAAATTTTAGTAAATAGCATTGGCATTTTGTGATTGGTCCTATTTATTCGTAGATTCTATAAATATACTTTGTGAGTACAAAAAACCGGCTAAGTACGAGCGGAGTATCGCACGACGGGTTCCGTTCGATTTATCTATAAAAAATGACAAAAAAAAACAATACCTTACGACTTTGGTAAGGTGACAATCAAAATACAAATCCATAGAGGTTCGCACCAAGCAAGCGTCAATGGAAACCAAATTATTAAGGAGGATCCTGTTTTACCCTTTTCGCTACGGAACCTTAAAAAGAAAATTCACGGTACATAAAACATCGTTCCCTTAGTACCCGGTTACCATGACAACGGGAGGAAGCTCGTATGATTGATAACACGAACAAGCTTTTAGCCGATAGCCCGATATAGCCGATAGCGGCCCCTTTGTCGGCTCTCGCGCTAACTCGTTGCTGGGCAGATAAGCAGCTTTGTATTAGTTCCAGATAACGGTGACAAAGGAAGTGAAAGGTGTTTCTTAGTGATTGGTGCTAAGGAAATATGTTTGATTTTCTTTTCATATGAGTAAGATGATAAATGATTACAAACTAGAAATACAATAGACTCTTAGAAATAGAATTGAACCTTAGGTTGTTTCTACTTCTACACATACACACTACTACAGTTGGCCTACTGTACTTCTAACCCCCGTATTTATAAACAAGTAAAAGGTTTTACTTGAATAAATGTCATTTAACTATGAGACGATTTTTAATAAGTAGTTTAATAATTGCTTGAAGTTTGAACTGTAAGAGTATAGAATATACCTTTGCTTTCTTTTACGGTACCCACTTTGTTAAAATTCAGGTCTATTGCTTAAAAAAAATGCATAAGTAGTTGCTTAAGCTAAAGAAATTACTTTCACTTGACTATAGATACGGCTGTAAGTATACTTAGACATAGAATTGCTTGCAGCGCTGCCGTATCGTCGAATCAAGAGTTTGGTATTCACTACAGACAGCGACGTGTCACGACGTGATACTGTGTCAAGCCAATCAAGCCTCGGCCTCGACGACAACCTCCTCGCAGCGTATGTATTTTAGAGAATAGCATTTTGATTTGATTGAAACCATATCGTGACGCTGTTTATCCCAACTCCCTTTAGCCTTCATTTCATTATCAGGTAAAGTGACCCTGGAACGTAAAGTACTATTGAAGGATTACCGTGGATTTTAGTAAAAGTACAAGTCTGACAGATCCCGTCCCACCCTGGTTGAAAGGACTCATTTGAAGAATAACGATAAAAAAGCTATGAAGACTTTTTCTTTTTCATTGATTCCCCCAATATATGTGTGTATATGTGACAAAAATGATCAATTATTATCAGTTTTCTTGCAATTAATTACGATTAGTTGACATCGCCTTGCTAACTTATACATAAAGTTATCATAAGAAAGTATGTATTCTTACATAAGAGATCAGAGAGCTCGATCTTTTGGTGTCTTCTGGGTGTGATTTATCTATAACATGTATGTATTTAGAAATATATAAGTGTGTTTATCAGTTGTCTAGTACCCATAACACAAGCTCTGCTTGGCTTGGCACTAGATGGCGTTGTGTGATAGTTGTGGAATATTATTATTATTTATCTCCTCCATGCAAATATATTTTAGAGCGGCTTAAGTGGCAATCAACATACAATCATCTAATAATTTACATGTTAGTGTTTAGGGCTCATTTCTGACCTAGATTTAACTCAGTGTTAAGTATGGACCTTGGTCTTATAATATATTACAGCTTGCAATACTCGGTGCGTTGAACCGGCTCCAGTATGTTTATACTTACGGCTTGATTAATTATTACTTAATATGCGTCATACTTACTCAGCTAACTTTAATACCTTTGTAGGTATTCATAAAGGCACTTGTATGGAAAACTTCGAAGACCTACACTAACAAATGCGAACTTCAGACTTAAATCTTTATGACTACATACTAAAATTGTGGAATATGCAAAATGTAACTAGGTAATAGATGCATAATTATGTAACAACCGAATTGCTATGAGCCACTGACTTGTTAGGTACTTCATTTGTGGCATGAAATCCTGAAATTCAGAGCATTTAGCTTAGACGCCTAATGCTGGCCGTACACCATTCTGCCTATCGTCGAATCGGCTTGACGCTGCCGATTGGATCAGTTAGTATTGATCGTGTGTGGTGGACGTATACGAGACGTTTACGTACGTGAGGGGTATTTCCAGATCTTATGAAACACAGTAAAGTAGTCCCACTCTTCAAATCAGGTGATAGCAAGGAACCAAACAATTATAGACCTGTATCAATTTTACCAGTTTTAAGTAAGGTGTTTGAAAAGTTGATGCTTACTCAAATGTTACATCACTTTAATAAAAATTCCATCTTTCATGAACATCAGTACGGTTTCACTAAAGGACGGTGTACAACTGACGCCGGTGTAACCCTACTTAAGAACATTTTTCACTCCTGGGAGGAAGCAGAAGATGCCATTGGAATCTTTTGCGACCTCTCAAAGGCGTTCGATTGCGTTGACCATGAACCACTTCTGCTGAAACTGGAGCATTACGGGATAAAAAATACTGCTCTTGATTTACTCAGATCATACTTGAAAGAGAGAAAGGTAAAAGTTCAAGTAAACGGAATGAATTCGTTAGGGTCTAAAATGACAATGGGCGTTCCGCAAGGTTCGATTCTGGGTCCATTCCTCTTCTTAGTTTACATTAATGATTTACCTCACTTACTTAAAAATCAACCAAAGATGGTATTATTTGCAGACGATACCTCTCTAATTTTTAAAATAGACCGACGTTCACAAAATCTAAATGCGGTAAATGACGCTATTCATCAGGTTCAAAATTGGTTTACATTGAATAATCTTGTACTCAATGAAAAAAAAAACAAAATGTATGAGATTCACTTTACCAAATGTTAGAAGTAGCGAATGTGACATCAGGCCTGGCTCACTCCGCAGTGTAGGTATAAAACTGCAAGCATTGGCGGGGACCACTTCGGAGTAGATATGAGCGCCGATGGTCAATCAGTCGGCGGCGGCGCGCCGACTTTTTGGGGTCGACGGCGGCGGCGTCGGCGGCGCGGCGTGATCTTTTTTTAACTACTTTAATTAATTAATTTAAGAGAAGAAATAGAACAATATTTTACGTATAATTAAAGATTTATTATAATTTTGACGAGAAAAATTGAATTGGCAAGATAAACTAAAAAAAGAGCAAACCAAAATAACATTAAAAATTCCTGGTGGCTATATTTTTACTGTAAGCCTTGATGAGTATGCCAGAGGGTCATGGCTGTCCGGATGATTCGGGGATACCGCTCGATCGCCGGCGAATCGGACAATCTCCGGATCTGCCGGATTGCTGCCCTGGGATCTGGAAGCGACTACCTTCCAGCGCGTCTAGAATGACTCGTGAAGGCGCAGCGCCGCGCCGGGGCGTATCCCCGCTGCCTCGAGAAGTCGAGGCGCTGCGGGAAGAGCTCCGGCGCGATCTCAGGGCAGTATGGAGGGACGACTGTCGGAACCAACGTCCGGACACGCCGCAATCGTGGCAGTAAGACCCCTGTTGGGGGAGTGGCTGGATAGGCGTCACGGCGTCCTGACCTACCGCATGACGCAGGTCCTCACCGGAAACGGAAGTTTCGGGAGGAACCTGTGTCTGATGAGGAAGGAGGAAACGCCTGGCAGGCGAGGCGAGGGCACAGTAGAGCATACGGTGCAAAACTGCCCCGCTTCAACAGAGCACCGACGTGTCCTCACGGCGGCGATAGGCGGAGACCTTTCCCACCCGGCATTGGTCGCGACCATGCTGCTTCTGCGAGGCAGTCATGCTCGCAAAAGTGGAAGCGGGCCACGTGATGGAGAAGACAGCGTCCTCTCCGTCCCAGCCGCAGTGGTGGACGCCCATGGCAACGGACATCGCAAGACGATCTTCGGCCACCGTAGGCGCGGGCATGCGGTTGCCGCCCGTACAGGGCAACTTGACCACGGACCATGCCCGGGTGTTCTACGCGCGTCTCAAAGAGCATCAGGATGATGACGGACGGGGCTCCCTCTAGAAGGCCAAAGCCTGCCGGGATATAAAGGGCTATTGAAGGACACCGTGAAAGTCAGTACGAGTCTGACAGTAAGGGGTTGGAAGACTCATTTGATGATTTTACCACGCTAAAAAAAAGAAGCCTTGATGAGTGCTCATCATCTGTTCGTTTTTTTCCTAATATTAACAACCAACTGACCAAAATACAAAAACTGTGTTTGTTTGCTGATAACTTGGACAATACAGAAATTGTAATGTCAAAGAGTATCGTTTTATAAACGTCTAAGTCTAGTGCCGCCATTTTGCCAGCATTTATTATCGTGCGTTCGATTTGATCAGTGTGTTAGATTAAACTGAACGCCGCCCACTCGGGTTCGGCGCGCCGGCGCCTGTGGACGGCGGCGGCGGCACGAGGAAAATCACGGCGGCGGCGGCGCGCCGGCGCGGCGCTCATATCTACTTCGGAGTGGACATTTAAGGTCTTCGCACATTATAACAACTCCACGCCAACGCGGCAGCAACTCTACTCACACTCTCGATGAGTAGTCAACTAGTTGATCCACCCAATGGTCACTAGTGGACAACGCGGTGTCAAGGAGTGGCCAACGCGGTGCCAACGAGTGGGTTATTCAACAGACAACTCGTCTAACCTCAGTTTTCGGTTAAAATTTGTCCAAAGAAGTCGTGTTGCTTATGAAATGTTGAACTTTACATTCAGTGAACTGGCGATGATGATGATGATGATGATGGCGGGCGGGGGGAAGGCACGGGGCGGACGGGTGGGCTGGCAAATGGTTGCCCGTCACGCGTCAGTCGCAAACGCATAGTCGTTACGTGGACAACGTGTGGTCGTTGCGTGGACGACGTATGGTCATTGCGTGACAAACGTGTCGGGGTTGACCTCTAGTGTACGATGCGTAGGCCACTCGTTGTACACTACTTTATAATCATTTTTTGAAATTGAACCTTGAACATATGATACAGGGCTTAAATTTCAATGTCTAGCATAGAGTCGAGTCGCCGGTGAGTTGTTATAATGTGCGAAGACCTTTAGTCGGTTGCCGCGCGCCGCCCACTACGCACGCGCTTACTTATATAATATTTAAGTTTGGCGTTTGGTTGAATTTACGCATGAGTTTTAAAAAAATATATTATATGATGAGGAAAAAAAAATACTGCATATCGTTTGGTTGTTTAAATAATGACAGTGATAGGAGCCTCACGTTTCACACACTACCGCGTGATTTCGAAAGGTAAGAAAAAAAGTGAATATTTATCTATGTAGTACATATTTAATAATGATCAAAAACTATCTACTTGCTTGTGGCGTGCTTATTAATGTCATTCAAGTAGGTACCGGCTAATAATCATGATCAGTTAAGCATGATTAGGTAGGTTACAAATTTGGCCTACAAGACGACCAAGATAAATAAAATAGACGATTATCAAACCTGACATCACTCTCACTCACCTAAGCTGAATACGGGTAGGTCGAATTATGATCGGTAGAAAGTAGGAAGATGTTTACGTTATTGTTTAGACACGTTCAAACTCAGAAAATGGCTACACTACGCATTCAAGGTCAGCGATCGTAATTCTCTTCGCGACTTTTTTACCTACTTACCCACAAAGACACGCAACACGGGGCCTGTGACAATGAAATGAATGAAATGAAAATGATAAGGACTAGTTACCTATTTTGCTGTAAACGATAACAATAGATCTTTAAAGTTATGACTACAGCTTGGCCAGAACGGATTGAAACGGAACTAATCTTTTTGTTTCTGACAACGTTTTAAAATTTTTGATATTTGATGTAAACAAAGACCGCAGGTTTGTTAGATTTATAAGTTAATTTTATACGGAGGTAATGAGGAGTGATATATATTTATGTTAATATTAATTAACATAAATATATATGTAATTAAACAATGCATAAAATACGTATTCCTACCTAACTGTGCCCAAACTCGCGAGTCGCAACCCTATTGAGCTTGACCGACAGTAACCTTTTAATGTCGTTGGCGTCAGATAAACTAAAATGAACTCTCGCGCGTCACTATTCTGTTCATTTTTGCTTGCGCACGGGAAGTTTAGGCTATTATAAAAGTAGGTGGGTGATGCGGGTGCAAGTAAAAATGGACTCTATTGTTCGTGCATAGATTTAACATTTGTTTGTTTTCTTTTTGGGAGTAAGCCTTCTGTGCCTTTAGGTACTATTATATATTCTGTGGTGACATCAAACTGAACGGAGAAAAACTGGAATTTGTTAATCAGACTGTTTTCCTGGGAATTACGCTAGACGATAAATTGCAATGGGGCCCCCATATAGCATCTCTTGCAGGACGATTAAGCTCAGCCGCTTACGCTGTTAGAAAGATAAGACAGTTAACAGACGTTGAAACTGCGCGTTTGGTATACTTTAGCTACTTTCACAGCATAATGTCATACGGCATTCTACTGTGGGGCCGGGCAGCTGACATTGAATCCATTTTTATTTTGCAAAAACGAGCTGTCAGAGCAATTTACAATCTACGTCGTCGCGAATCTCCTAGGGGACTATTCAAAAATTCGAGTATTAACATAATGACAGTGCCTTGTCAATTTATTTATGAAAATATAATGTATGTTAGGAAAAATCTTCACCTTTTTAATAAAATAAGCGATAGACATAATTTTAATACTAGAAATAAAGATAAAATTGATCAACCTTATTTTAGATTGTCTAAAGTCCAAAAGTCTTTTATGGGGTACTGTGTTAAATGTTACAACAAAATACCTAAAGAAATTTTAACATTAAATGAAAGACAATTTAAAAGCTGTATAAAAACCACACTTAGTAAACAAGCATATTATAAACTAGAAGATTATGTTCAAGATAAAAATGTTTGGAAACATGCTGGTCCTGCTCCATAGTACAATGTAGGGATTAAACGAAATCAAACTGGTTGAAATTTGAATGCTCACACACTTAAATTTAAAAATTGTGTACCTAATTGCAATATTTTTGTGAAAATGTGAACACCATGTACCTTTTTGCTTTTTTATTTTTCCTATTAATTTATTTTTATATTTTTAGTCTAGATTTTCAAGGTGCATTGATTTCACATAATTTTTTCAAATGATGTTATAAAATATTGTAAAACATTTTTTTAAAGAGTAAGTATGGAGTTTCTTGCCCATTCTTCTCCATACATCCTACCTTAGCGAATGGGTATAGATTCAATCCCATCCCATCCCATTTCCTTAATTTTAAAAATCGACGTTTAAAAGTGCCTCTTGGATGGCCTAATTGAAATAAATGATTTGACTTTGACTTTGACTTTGACGTGGATTGGCATGACAGTTAAATTTTATTGGTTTGAACATGCTGATTGGATCCTTCCTATTGGAACGTGCATGGGGGTCGGTTTATTTGATTTCGACGTGAATGCCGATTTGAAAGTTTGATCAAGTCTGAATCGTCATGCCGATTGGACGATGGGCAGTATGGTGTATGCCTAGCATTTTTTGAAAACAGAAGAAACCAAGACCCATCACCAATTTATCTTCCGTCTTTTTAACAGAGGAAAGATATTCAAGATCACCTGTAATGGGTAGGATTGGGCACGGGAACGGTGAGTAATCATGGGTGACTCGCCGAGCGATCATGGACTATGCCCAAATCGACTGCGACGGCGCGTCGTGTTCCACTCGCTCCTCAAAGAACTGTTAGCAATCTTACGGGGATATAGAGACCCACATGCCTGCCGGGGTCGTGGGTCTTTCGAAACAGCTAACCGTGACCCTAGAACGTAAAGAGCTATTGAAGGACACCGTGGATTTTAGTCAGTACAAGTCTGACACTAAGAAACAGGTAATCATCACCCTAGAATGTAAAGATCACATAAAAAGGTTACGAGGCTCATTCCACGGATTTGCTGATCCAGTTGCGAAAATATTCGATATAGTCATATTGAATGGCTAAACTAAATAAAACATCTCATTAAAAAAACTTCGTTCAAGAACGATGTTATGACACACAACCTGACACTCTGCTATACCATTAACAGCGAAAGGGCGTCGCCAGCAGCCCGCAGGTATAGCATAACTAAGACTTAAGCGATGGCTTACTAAACCACTTCATCATGAGCTCACCTTGAAATCGACACCGGTGGCACCACCTTTTGTCATATAAAAATTGTGGCAGAAGTACCAAACAGTCATCAAATGAAACAGGTAGAGTTTTTTTTATAGTAAATATTTTACCATTTATTTAATGCTCATGCTTTGAATAATTGCCATCGATCGATTAAGATTAGGCTGCTACTGAGTCTATAATAAGGTTTAGGATTCTGATGGGGTTGCCTCGTTACTAGCGCATCAGGGATGTTTGCGGAAGACAACACCGACTTCTTTAGGGCAATAGTGCGTAAGAGTGGCCTCCCTGATACGTCGTGTGCGGGGCAGCTCTAATGGCCTTCTAATCACCATTACAAAAGACTTGAGTGTCCTATGGTGAGGCTCTGGAATAAGGTACACGGTACAAAAGCGGTTCACGGTTCTAAATTAATAAATTACCTGAAAACAATCGTGCTTGAAACTACAGGATTTTAACTTGAATTACATGTGATCCACGACTATTGTTTAGGTATTGTGTCTGCTGCGCGGACAGTGAAAGTGTTAAGATGTGTTCAAATTAACTCTATATAATTTCAATTAAATCCAGGGTCTATGACGCGGCTATTGGAACACAGCGGATTTTAGTCAAAATAAAGGGCCTATGAGGCACCTTAATGCCGTATTAGTTTGACAGAAATATTTTGATCAGGAACTATTATATTTCGTGTTGATAAAATCGTTTTGTTGCTTTATCGAGCACTGGTCGTTGGTCTGATCGACCTGGGAGTGAACGAGATGGCGCTAGACGTCTTGAATAGCTCCGTCGCTTACACTGATTGGAACAAGGCAGGTTTTAAGACGTTGTAATACCCCCTCTGATCCCGCCAACCCCTAGAAAGTCTACCGAGAAGCCTTATCGTGTGAGGTCTCTAAAAAGCCTTTGCCCAGCTGTGGGGTGAACAGTTTCAGTGTAAGTATGTAAGTGGCAAGTAAAGTTGAACTTCTGAATATTTTTTGTCGTAAATGAATCATTGCATAATCCAATCATATGCATAATAAACATAGTCGGTCAGTACATTATGTAATGTTCCCTGTTTATTTTCAGTTTATTATTCTTATACATAATTATATTATCCTTTTTAGCACAATATGAACTGTATCGGTAAGCATAATGTATTTTGCCTGACCATGCATTACAATTTATGTACTTTTATTTGCAATTAAATGCAGTAAACTATGCATTTTATTTTAAAATTCAATTATGTAAGAATTTATATCGATAATGTGCAAGCTTTCAAGGGCCGTTATAATCTGCTCTTGCAAAAACACTAAAACAGTATGTATTTTGAAAAAGAATTAATTAAAGAATTGTTTATAGCTCAAAAGTTTCCGTTTAAATCCGATAAGTAAACACAATAATAATATATTTTCAGCTCAAAGTTAAATAATTAAATTGACCTCATGTTTTCTGAGGTCACACGTTGAATAAAGATGGCTGTTCACGAGACTACTCTCCACAAAAAAAAGCTACACCTTCTAATGACTCAAATTATCTTTCTCTCTCAGCTAAATGTAACTTGTTTTGAGAGAAATAATGAATCATTACTTTTATGTGTACAGTCGGCCAAGAAAGTGGTGTACCACCCTAAGGTTGAATATCGCTTGCAGATTCATAGGTGATAAAGATTAGTTTCGCTTGCAGATCGATCTGACAACTTCTATTGCTGTCTTTATCTGATTATTGATAACGACTATTACTGTTTGTAACGTGACAGCTGTTCTTAGTTTGAACTTGATGGAACCAATGACGTCGTAAAATCAACGGCGGGGGGCTGTAGATTTTGATGACAAAATTGTATCTACAAATTCAGAATTGTAATCAACAAGTTACATAAAATTGTAAAGGCACAAGGCGAATCCACAAACCTACAATTTCTGTAAACTTGTAATTACAATATCAATGAAAAACAAGCTAAAAATAGATTTATCCTTTTATTAAATTTCTACAATCAATTTTAAAATACTTATAACAAACAAAAACATAGCATATATTATTATAGTAATATTTAGAAGACATTGAAAATTTTTAAAAATTAGAAACGGGTGTAACCGCCGTTGGCCTCTATAACCTTTAAAAGACGAGACCTAATTGAACCAACAAGCCGTGAGCAAATATCGGTTCCCCGCATTTCCTCCCAAATATAATTACAGTGACTAATAAGAGCTTGTTTGGTTCTTTCATTTTGATGCGACCATCGTTGGACCATAAGGCCCCAAAGATTTTCTATCGGGTTGAGGTCCGGCGATCTTGAGGGCCACTGAATTACCCTTACGTCAGTGTGTGAACGAAACCAGGCTCTTACGATCCTCGCATTATGAATTGAACAATTATCTTGAACAAAATCAAATTGTGGCACTTCGTTCTCCGGGTAAACATTACGGACTGTCGGTAGCATTGCATTCTGAAGCACGTCGATATAATTTACAGCCGTCATCCAGCCCCAAATATTTACGGAAATTCGACCTGATTCTCTATTTGGAATTACATGATCATCTTTATACCGTGTTGAATTATATCGCCAAAGGTGAAGACGTCCATGCTGACTGGATTTAAACGTTTTTTCATCACAAAACACTGTATTAGACCAATCAAACTTTAAGTGCTCTCTGGCGAAGTTCAGACGAGCAAGTCTGTGAGCATCCGTCAAATATATTTTCTTGGCGTAATGCCTGTGGTGCAACCCCATGTAATGTAGATGATTCCTTATTGTTTGGGTACTCACATCGAACATCTCCGCAAAATGTTTTGTGGGCTTAAAACCATTGATTTCATATTCCCGTCTCATGAATTCTCTATCGTTATTGGAGAGTGCAGGCCGGCGACCACTTCTTCTGTGATCCAACAAACTTCCCTCCTCTCCTTCACGACGAATCCAAAAGCGGACAGAACGCCTCGATATATTCAAATTCCGGGATATCGCACTGATACTGCTTCCCTCAATAAATTGGGCAATTATTTGTGCTCTTTCGGCAATGGTCAAGTTGGCAGGCATTGAGATGATTTTATATGCAGTTGATTGAAAAATAACACGGAAAATATATCGATTTTTTGCATATATTTGACAAAATGTCAATTGTCAGTTTTCTTTTTCAAATGGAATTCGGTTGTCTATTTAAATAGTTTTTATTACTTTTGTTTGGAAACATTTCAATTGCTTTGTAGAAACTAATGTCCTTTTCATTTATACTAAAGGTTAAAATGTCATGTACTTATATGTGACATATGACGTATGAATACTAAATACATAGGTTTACGTCATGATAATGTTGTCTCTTTCAGTAATATCATTTTATAACGAACCTTGTTGTAATTTTCGATGACCGGGAAACTAAATCAAAACTGGTACACCACTTTCTTGGCTGACCGTACAAATAGATTTATACACATAGAAATAAATCACAAAAATAAAATGAAAGAGCGTCATTTTCTTGTCTTTACACAATTGTATGGACAATGTTGCCCAGTTTTAATCGCATAATGAACAGTCATCTTTATATTTACATTTAACGTAGGTGTATCTTTAATGACATTGCCTTGGCTTCACAATAATTTGTTAGCACTTGCACAAATACTCGTATTATTATTTCCTTTTAAACCGAAGAAGGTATAATGATATCTTGTGATCATCCATTTTAAAGGACTTTAACAAATATAGGATCACAAAAGAACTTAATCTGAGTATACGTCATTACAACTTATCTCAAAGTACTCGGAAGCACATGGAATATGGAGAACCCAATTTCCCCTTAAACCCCACTAAATATTTCTCCGTAATACGTTTCGACATGTAAGTACCATAGACCAGTTATAAATCAGCTGATCCGATTCCTTTCAACCCCATCCCTGAGAACATTTCAATAAATTTTCATTAGAGGCTGGAGTGGAATCGGGTCGAAAGGACATCTTCAAACTTCAAACGCTGTAAATCGCACATCTTTATTATTTCACAAGGTGCGCACAGGACGCTATCCATCGACGCGTGAAGCTATAAATTGTGAAGGCCAGCACGCTTGTCAGCAAGTAATGTATTGCAGCCAGCGGAGAGAAAAGCCTTTTATTACGTTACGTTGGGGTAACTCGCATGAGTTATGGTCTGACGGTATTTGCATTAATGAAGGGACCGCATGATTGGTTAAAGAGAGATGAACATACGACAAATCAGTAGTCGGAAAGGGATGCGAAACGTATAATGCATTTCGGCGTAACAAGAATTGGATCTTTATGCTAATGGCGGATATAGAGACAATATCCTCGACATAGTGATATTTCAATTTAGTTTAGGGTTCCGCCGGAACAACACAATTATGACGTTTTTGTTTTATCTAGGAATACTATAAATGTAGGTATTTATTGAGTTAAGTAACTTATCTTTTGTCAACTAATAACCATTAAAACTATTTTTTGGCTAGTACATTATTGTATAGTCAAAATAGTGACTTTTATTTCAATGAGCTACATTACAAGATAAATAAAAATCAATTGACCGTTTTCTTATAACTCTACCATATTTATATGAACCGCTAATTCAAAGGATTATTACAGACGGTGAGTCAACAATAATACAATGTTGTTTGTAAGGTTCATAGGAAACAGACATCGCTGACACTCGCACAACTTTCGCTTGCGACGCTACAATAATCCGCTTACTTTTCTTAAGCGAAGCTACTTTTAAGGACAAAGATTGCCACCATTTTGTCTATATTTCACGAAATAGGAGCCTTAATAACAACACGTCACGGTTGGGCAAGCAACCCAATTGTTTTGTTATTGTTTAACAATAGTAATTCAACACTATTGCTGCCTCTTTTCCTCTTATGGAGGTAATCGGGTCTCGTATTATATTTAGACTAGTTTGTAATTATGAAAATAAGGTCGTTTTCCTTGGTAACAGTTACAGTGCTTGTGGAGTAAACATTGTTGACCTAGTAACTAACAGTATTGATTTGATTAGTTCTTGAGTTTGTGGGTATTCGGTTTTGACTGGAATTTGATTTGATTTTGTACCTAGCCTATTTCTGTTCATTTTCGGAATAAAGTTGTATGTAGTTAGAAAACAAAACTGTTAACTACTGGACTATTCTTTGTCTTAAGAGGAAACAGCAAGGGCTGGAGAATTGAAAAATAGGTATTTGTAAAATCTATTGCTGTCGCACAGTGCCCACAACAGAGTTACAGAGCGCGAAGGAGACAACTGCAGCTTGGACCGAAAATACCTTAAAAATGGCACAAATTCAACGATTCGTAGTCCCCTGATTACTCCTCCAAAACTTAACCGATTTCACTACTTTTTCCTTTAAAAAATAAAGAAAGGCATTGGCCGTGTTCCTATGTTTTCCTTTTTTTATATAATCTCGTCAAATTTGTTTACTGATTATTTGAACACAACGGAAAATCTGGCCATTTTTTTAGGATTTTGAACGTTCATATCTCTTTTCATAATTAATTTATGGGAAAAAGGAAAACATAGAGACATGCCAATAGTGGTCATAGATTATTTGTAAAAAAACTATTGCTCTACTGGCATTATCCAGGGAGAAAACAGGGGACTACGTTTGTATGGAAAAACGGCCGTGCTGTTTCCTCTTAAGTGTTGTATTTAATCAATAATTGAACAATGTATGTTCTTTTAGTAATAAGTACAGAGTCTTTAAACCCAAAACACATAAATAAAAATACGGTAATCCAGGTGTTAATAAAAGAAAAACAACTTGAAAAATAACTCAGCTAAGTAACTTATTTATGTATAAATTACAAAGTCATTTTACTTAAGTATACTTTATTAAACTAATTTTTCAGTGAACTACCCAAAATTAAAAATTCAATCCGAAACGCAACCTTAATTATTTTGAACTGGAACAAGCAAATAGGTCCAATTTCCCCTATCTCCTCCACTTAAGTTTCCAATTAATTATTAAGTAATCCCCAAAGCGGTGTACAAACAGCGTGCCATTTGTCCCCTTTCTCCCCGGCTTCCTCAAAAACGCACTAACCTTGTGATATTTCATAAGTATTGGTGGGGGTCACGTCGAGACAATCTTGCTAAGTGCCCCCCGTGGCCTCCGATGGCCCACGATGGCGGGTAGTAACGCTCAACGGACGGTTACGCGTAGTTCCGCTGTTTGCTGAAGATATAAGTGAGTTTGGATGTTCGAAGGAATTAGATTTTGGGATCAAAGAAGTGGGAAAGTATCTTGGGGTGTGTTCTGATGTGGGGAGATATTGTGCTGGTTGGGTGCCCAATGCTTTGTGCGCGAGATTATGTTTCAAGAATGTGCCTAATGCTCTCGTAACTTAAAATTCAGAAACAAAGAAAGAAAAGTTAAGTTTAGTTATTTTGGGGTTTAGTGTTGATTTTAGTACCTCTAAAAACTATAATAACAAAAAAAAAACCCACATCTAAAAAAGCTATCCCTCCTAACCTTACATGCTCCCTTTGTGTGACGTTCTTCGGCCAATCTCGCAAAAATGCGTCTAAGTCCTCACGTCAGCGTTTTCAGCCAATCTTAGATAAATACTCGTATATACTTGCCCCGGGGTCACGGGACTTCTCTCATTACCATGATCCCGGAACATAAAGGGCTATTGAAGGACATCGTGGATTTTAGTCAGCACGAGTCTGACAGTCCCTCCCGATATTTGATGATATTTCCACACTAAAATAAAAACAACCACAAAAAAGTGTAAAATAACCTACAAAACTTTTCTTTCGGAAGTCGGTGGTTTTTTTATTAATTTCATTGTTTTTTTGCCACCGACTTCCGAAAGAAAAGTTTTGTAGGTTATTTTACACTTTTTTGTGGTCGTTTTTGAAGGCGGTTACATTTTTTTTTAAGTTTTTATTTTACTCTTTTTAGTATAAATATTCAACCATAAAATTCTTGTCAAATACATAATTTTCTTACATATGTAAGATATCCGAAGCACCGGTAATGACATCGTTAACATTTCTTTCATTCCTTCCCTATCTCAAAAACTAATGAACCGATTTTGATGAAACTTGCAGTATTCCTTAAGTTGAACAATACCTAGTACAACATAAAAAGAATTACTTAAATCGGACTTGTAGTTCCAGAGATATGCGAACACAAACATAATTTACTAAATCAGTCGATGCCGACTCCTTACTAGAGGAGTTGTACCTTCCATCATCAGCTCATCCACCTGAGATGATGATTATCAGATGCAAATACTTGAACAGCTTTATAAAATATATGAAAATGGTACTATGTGCCTATAAAATTTGAAGGTTGCCCTCGATTTCCCTGGGATCCCATCATCACATCCTGATCTGATGAATATGGGACCAATCGGAAAGTATACCCTTTCAAACAAAAGAAAAATTTTCCAAATCGGTCCAGGCGTCTTCGAGAAATCGGGGAACAAACATAAAAAAAAAAGATTCCGACGAATTGAGAACCTCCTCCTTTTTTTGAAGTCGGTTAATAAAATAAAACTTAGATTTACTTGCCTATTAATGATTATGTGTTATTGTTCTGTAATCTCCTCAACGACATACAAACAAAATGACAGATAAAGGTATTGATTATCCTCATCAATTCTAATTAGCACCGATATAATATTGCAAGGACATTAAAACAAGCTGCTAAATCTACTGTCAGCCGAAGTTTAAAATAATACAACACCTTTATTCCGTGGTCTTTAAGGGTGGTTTTTATAGTGCGTGTGGTTTCTTTGCAATTGTATATGCACATTTGCGGAAGAGTCGACATAGCAACACCGGTCTGTATCCTGTATGATGAAGAACTTCCTGAAATACTTCCTACCACATATTATGTACATAACAGGTTTGCTATATATAGAAATAGGTAGGTACTAAATTTAATTTTATCCTGTGTGATATTATGTTGATTGTGCAATTTTATTCGTCTCATATTTAATGATTTATCTCGGAAACTGCTGGATGTAAACTATTTATTATCTTGCACTTCTACGATTTTCAATGAATTAATGCAATAAAGAGATAAGTAATTGAGACTGCGATATCTTCAGCTCGACCACCTTAAGGTGGTGACTCGTATTAAACATTAAAATAAAGACAATGCATTTTTGAACTCACTCTTACCTCACATTTTAAATATTGGATAATAATGAGATGATTTAACATCAAATTAATTCGAAATAATTAAACGTTTCATCAAACTATATAGTCGTTCCATCCGCAACAGAATTTAATTAAAATAATTAAAACAATTAGGTCAGTACGAATTTACCTCATATTGTATTCATAAATGAAGTCAACAAGATAAGCGTGAAAAACAGCTAAAAACTGTACAATTTGTTAAACTGATTAAATCATGACTTCCGGTCCACGGTGTACGGACAAAAAACATCAATTGAAAGGATTAATTTAATTAGGTTTGTTGCTGACAACTGACAAGTTGGTGGACGATTTTTTGTCGGGATTTTTTTCAAGACAAAAAAAAATCGCTAGACGAAGACCTTCGATAGCGATTACAACACTTGAACCTGGAAAATGTATCTTTATTAATTAAAATGAATAAAAAATGTTCTAAGAACACCAGATAATGTTTTTTTATTACATTTGATACAATACTCGTATTTAAGGCGTCGCTAGTCGCGAGCTCGAACTCACTGGCAGGCATGGTCAAAAACCATGATATTTCACCGGAAATCGAGCCATATTGTTCAAGGGTGCGCGAGCGTCATCCCCCCGTGGAGAAAACAGGGGAAAACTTATTCAGTGAGATGCACGATCATTCAGAGTAAAAGGCGCGCGTAAAAAAATACGAAATAGCCTTTGGCTGTTGGGGTTTTATGAAAAAACCACTGCACCAAATAATTTCAAATAAAATTTATTAAATTCTTCGATAAATTTGCTGTGTCGGTACGGACTTCGTTTTGGAAATTTGATGCTTCTTTAGCTTCTAAATTACACCCAAAGTTGTGTTAAAATTAGCAAAAAAACGAATCTTTAGAAGCTCGTAACTTTTTAATAGCTTCATATTTTACAATTCTGCTTCCGTACCGACAAAATTAATAATGAGACAAAACGATACCATGTTTAATTTTGGATGTACCTTGTCAAATAGTGGAGTAAAACCCCAACGAAGTTTCTATGGAAAAAATGTTGACTTGTTTGACCTTAAGTGATGACAAAGAAAGGAGTTTTTGATTTACAAAAATTTGCTAAATAACGAGATCCACCAAACGCAACTAGTTTTTTTTACTACGACTGTTTAAAGCTATCTCGGTTTATTGATAATTTTGGAATCTCAAACCAATACATAATTACGAAAGATATCCCGTACCTATGTAACACTTTTTTTCCTAAGTTTAGTGCTTGGGGTGCTATGACAGGAAACCTCCACGTGCGCCCGTGGACTGGAGTTCCCTCTCGGATACGTCCGGGGGGAAGACCAGTTTTTCGGGCCGGTGCACCCTGGGATGCGGGCAAAAACTCTTCCTTAGGCACTGTGTGCCTAAGTGGTCTTTTTGCCCGTATGCGAATAGCCTGTCGTGTGGATGCTCCAACGCGTGTCCCTCTGATCAGCAGAGGGCACAGCGGCGGAGCGGGCTTGCGGACGGTGAGTGATGGGTAGCTCGCCGTCCGACCGCCGTCCGGCGCGTCGTGTTTCGCGCCAAATGCCTGCTGGGGTCACGGGTTTTTTCTTAACCCAGGTTACCGTGGCCCCGGAACGTAAAGGGCATAGGAAGGATCACGGGTGGATTTTAGTCAGTAAGAGTCTGACAGTCCCTTCCGCCCCACCCACGGCGGGAGGACTCATTTGATGATTTTACCACCTAAAAAAAAAAAAAGTTTAGTGCTTAATGTGATGAAGTCAAACAAAACCTCTTTAGAACATAATATTATGGCAATATAATACTATTTAAAAATATACAAATTCGTTACATGCTGTTTGGGTTCTTAAACTGGGCAGCCATGACAGCCAACTTTGCAGATCGGTCTGCACACATCCTACAAGGAAATTTCCTCGTTTGTAGCTCACCTAATATGCCGAACTAAATTATAAACAACATTATTATTAGTTCCAAGATAAAGACCGAGGAAGTGTATTATTACGATAGAGTGTAGTTAATTAATTAATATGTGTTTCCTGTGAGGAACTACAGTGTAGGTTACTAGGTGCGTGTTCACACAGAGGTCTGTTTTACAGGATCCGTTTCATTGTATAGGTTTTTATTTGGTGAAGATGAATGTTGTTGAATGAGCGAGTTTAGACACATGAGAGTATTACAGATCTAGTAAAAAATACAGATTTTTGCAAAATTTACAGAAGTCTGTTATACATGATCAGTTTATCGTGACATACGTTTTTATTCGGTGATGATTTTAATAAGCGAGTACCTACCTACCTAGAATTTTCAAAAATATACATCCTCTAATAGCAACAGATCCGTAAAAATGATACTGTAAATGCAGTTTGAACATCACCTCCGGATCCGTTAAAAACGATCCAGTGAGTACGGATGCTCTGTGTGTACGAGCCCTAAATACAAGTGTCGCGTCGTCGATACTAAGGCGTGTTTATATTGCTATTTATGTCACCTTATTAGTTACTAATAAGAAGGAGATAATGCCATGTTGTTTTGTTTTGTTAGTTTTATCTGAAGAGCTCTTGACTCAGTAATGTTTTCATCCTGTAAACGTCTGGAGGCTTCTATCGATTGTTTATTTTCAGATTGAAATTGATGATGAAATATAAGATCTAGGTACGGAACTACTCAAAACGTCCTGAAAATCATGCACATTAATTTATTACACCTAAACAATGTACTATTGGGTACCTAAACTTAAATTCGTTGCAATTCCAAAAGTGCCCTGAAACTTAGACATTCTCTTGGATGCTGCATAATATATGAAAATGACAAATAGTTTTACTTTTATAAATAAGTATCATTATATACTATGAAGTCTATCAAAAAACCGTCTGAAACACATCCCGTAAGGTCATTCAACTTTTACCACATTTATCAAATAATTAATACATTATCAACAAACATTATTCACCGAATTATCCTTTCTGAGTACAAATAACAAAAGCTTTTCAACAATAATAGTTAAATAATAAAAACAATATTATTTCTGCAATACGATATTAATTATTATTGAAGTTATCAATACAGGCTGTGCTATCGCAGTAATTACAGTACAAAATAATGAAGAATTAAATACAACGAGGCAGATATTGTAATAACTATGAAAAATATTGTTTCAGCGTTTGTTTTGTCCGGTTTTGTGAATTAGGTCAGGTTATCATTTCCGGCGGGCGTTATTAAAAATGCCCCAAAATGTTGATAAGGTGTCCTCCGACAACTTATCAACATTTTGGGGTCCACTGTTGGACAGAAGTATCTTGTAATGAAACTTAAATCTTTGAATTTGTGTTTAAAAAAAAAGACTAGGTCGTTTGATAAAGTGCTCTGGTTTTTTCCAAATATATACATTCTTTCAAGAGGAGTGACAGATTTTTTTAGTAGCTTACACCGATCCAACATGAAAAAAAAGCGTGTAAATATTAGTGCAACGACTAACAATAGAGAGTGGAAGAAAAAACCCGAGTGCAAGCGACACTGGACAAGGGCATCAATGACAACCTCAGTCCTAATATTTTTGACTTCTCCAACATGTTATTACTAATAGAATGTCACTTTGCTGACCAAACAACTGACAGCTATAATGTTGACAGATGGCACAAGACAAACGACTGTCATTCACCTGTCATTTGCACTGCACTATAAATATGCACTAAAACGTTGGCAACACAACACAGACTCGGTTTTTTATTGAATGTTTTCGTGTAATTTATTATGATCAGGCTAGATCAAGAAGGATCGTGTGATTTCTATTTTAAGTTGTTTACATTTTCTAGGTGATTCGGGGTGATTAGGTCGATTAGGACAATCTTTAGAAATACCTACTAATGCTAGTAATCTAAGCTTTTTTTTTAACAAAAATGAGACTAAGGATGGACCGAGCTGAGTCGCGACTCTCTTATGCGGTTGGAACGTAAAGGGCTATTGAAGATCACCATGGATTTTGGTCAGTGTGAGTTTGAGAGTTTCTTCTGCTGCGCCAAAGGGAGATTGACTTTATTGGACTGATTTTACCACGTTAATAAAAGGACCGAGCTCAGTCAGAAGGAACGAGAACTCCTGGAGTTGATCGTTGCGATTGATAATTAAGCAAAATTAAGTTAGTAAGATAATAAGTAAATAAGTAAGCAGTAAGCAGCTATAATGTAAAGATGTACATTAAAGCTCGATACATCTCATTACATCTTTCCATAGAAACCGTCAGGAGACCACACACTGCAGCTATAATGTATATTTTTAAATCTTCGAATCAAAAGCTACTGAGCGATACGAAAATATACATTTATATTTCGATACATCTTAATACATCTCAATACATTTCCGTACATCTCTCTTCGAAAAGAATGTTATGAAATGTAGGGAAAGATACATTACATTACCTGTTGTGTGTGTGATACCTTAAGGTAATTTAAAGCTATACATCCCGGGATGTAAAATACATTAATGTATATTATAGCTGCTGTGTGTGAAGCCCTTATGAGAAATTTGGGACATTTGTAAAATTGCATTAAGAACATTATAATTTAGACAGAAGATAAAAAAGTACTTAAAGATCTACAAAGATAATAAAGAGGATTAAAAACACTTTAAAAAAAATGCTTTGAATTTCAAAGATTCAAGATACAGAGTGACGTGAAAAAAGGTTTTTTTTTCCACCTTGTCATATTAGAAAATACTAAAAACTATCTTCAACACATAAATATTCCAAGCAGCGCTGAGTGCCAGGACTAGTATTATAGTGAGCGCAAGTTATTGACCTGCCGCAACACAGCGTGCGCGCGCGCACGTACGCGCCGATAATTACCTTCAGGCCCCGCCCACTTGCTGGGAGACTCACGTTCCGGGTGAGAGTCCTGGCTGCTGATAATTAATAGTTTTTAAAATATTAAAAAATAAATAAATATAGAGTTCTTAGGTAAGTGGCAGACAAGAATTTACCAGGTCTTCTACGTAAGTGCCTGAATGACCCAGGCACTTACGTTCTCCTTTAGGGTTAAGTGGCATAAGTCTACCTGCATTACAGAAAAATTACCGCTTTTCCTTTTTTAACCGACGAAAAAAAAAAGAAGGAGGTTCTCAATTCGACATGTATATTTTTTTTATTTTTTTCTATGTATGACCACGCATAACTTTTCCTAACGTGGTCTGATTTCAAAAATTATTTTTTGATCTCTTCCTTTTAAATTTAAAAACTAAAATCGGCCATTCCACAGCCTTTTATGCTCCAGGGCCACGATTACCAGCTGAGACAGTCCCGCGACCCCAGAGAGCCCTCTGTTTCGTTCCTCCCCCAGACACAAATACGGATGAAGAAGCTACAACTGAAAAAATCCAGAAAGTATTCAATTGCAATTTGCCCAAGTTGGATATTGAATTCAGAACCTCATTTCCAGTAGTAAAACTTGAGATTACTAGACCAATGTGGCAGTCTGTGAATTTCAGATGAGTCATCTAGAAAGACTGTAAATGTAGATAATTAAGAAAAGTAGCACAAACACTTTGAATTTTATTATGAGGAACTGATTCAGTTGCCAAACGATTTCAGTATTCATTATTTTGAAGGTTGGTATGCGCATTTCCGTGAACAGTTCAGGATTTTAGTACATAGAAATATCGTGAAAGAAATGGCCCCTAACATTCTTGCTGAAATTCAGGACACATGACCGTATGTCTATTTCTATTTTATGAAGACAAAGGGATATATAATTTTCCATAGCCAAAACGTAAATAACTCTTCTATAAATAAAATAAAATGAAACAAAATATTATAAGGGACACTTCAAAAACAGGTACTCGTTTACATTTTTTTTTAGCGTAGTAAAATCATCAAATGGGTCCTCCCATCTCAGCAGGGCGTTAGGGACTGTCAGACTTGTACTGACTAAAATCCACGGTGTTCTTCAATAGCCTTTTATGTTCCGGGGTCACGGTAAAGGAATACCTAAGTCCCGCGACCCTGGCAGGACTCGTTAACATAGAAAAGAACCGGCAAGAAACTCCATGGTCGTAGAAGGGTACGTAGTAACACCACACCTTCTAAATCTAATTACCATGCAACACTCATCGTAAGCGTTTCACATACTAAAGCAATAAATCCCGTGGCAAGCATTACACACCACAATAGGGAAGTGCCTATATCACCACATCACCAACGTAACACAGTTTGGCTTTCGGCCAAACGCACTCGTCCTCGGCCGCACATGCATTTTAAAAGTGTCATTGAACTATAATTACCTAATCATCACCTAAGAAGATGTTCTCAGAAGGAAATCATTACGTCTTTAAGCCTTGAACGCTTACGCAGTGATTATTTTTTACAGCTTGTAAATGCGACCACATTTCACAAATTATTTCAAGACCTTATACTTTTTTTTTTGGGTACGAGTCTATTGCCATCAAACACACATAATATGTGTGTTAAATATTATCTCCAGACTTTGCTCTCGGTTCTTGAATGCTCGGACGGCGAGTAATGGGAGACTTGTCGTCCGATCCAAGAACTACGCCCTGGTTGACGGCGCGTCAGTTTTCTCAAAGAGCTGTTAGCGGTAGCGGTACTGTCTTTTCAGGTTGACCCTGGAAAGTAAAAGGCTGTTGAAGGAACACCGTGGATTTAAGTCAGTACGAATCTGACAGTCCCTCGCATCGCGTTCTGGGTGGGAACATTAATTAGATGTTTTACTATGATTAAAAAGACTCTCGCTTAGAACTTATCTGATGGTCCAAAAAACCCCAAAAACACTGTTCTCTATCTGGGAGTCGTGCTGAGAACCTTACGTACAGCAGTTGCGTTTGCAACTACTAGACCAACGGGACAGTCAGGAAGAAAAAAAACTTTCTTTTTTGAAAGAGTCGTCGAGGAACAGTTTTTAGGGATGTATTTTTGGAAAGCTTGAGTTTTATTGTTCGGAGAATTGTCGTAAAACGATCGTATGTTTGTTCAGGCTAATTATTACGTGGTTTAAGTGGTAACAGTATAATTATGTGAGTGTAAAATTGTAATCTATTTTGGACTTCTAACTCGTAGTGCAGTAAGAGTATAAGTATCTTACAGTTTTAAGAAGCGGAAATCTCGAGAAAATTATGATAAAACTCTTGTGGTAAAATATCAAATTAAAATCAAAATGTTTGAACATTACTTAAGTCAAGATTTTAAGATTTTTACTACCAAAATATGGATTTAATATCTGATACAAATAAATAATAGGGGAGAGGGGTACAAAATGACATACTAGTTAGAAAATCAGTCATAAAATCTTTATTTATTAATAATATTGAACACTTTAAGTAACTATGTATTCTTTGGTTCATTACCTATTAGAATTATAGAGATTAATCAACTCAATACTAATACAATAGAATTACTAAACATTTTTTTGTAACTTGAACAAAAACCGTTTTGTCCGCCCTAGGCGGGTAAAATGACACACGTGGTGTGGACAAAATGGCATACCAATTTTTTTATGAAAATCGGTCGACTAAATACAGAGATCACACGTAAAACGCTTTGTATTATTCGGAACATCTGCACATGATGCATGAGCCCATTCTTTACAGCTCAAGCACTTTAGCCAGACCTCCTTTGGCTTGGACCTGGAGTAGAGGTCAGAGCAATAAATGCAAGGAAAATCTTCATCATCATCTCCGACTTCAGTGAAACCTTGTAAGGAAGAGAAATCATTTTCACTATCGGAACTAAAATCCAAAGCTTTTGTAACCTTTCTCGTTTTTTTCTTTGGAACAGGTGGAGGGTCTGATTTATCTTTTGCCTCTTCTATATTTGGCGTTGAAGTTAACACCAATATTGTTGGTTTCTTGCGTGCTTTTATTTTGCCTTGTCCAGCCACATATGTTCCTTTCGGCACTGGAGATAGCTCGCTCACTGGAACATGGATATTCATGTCATGGAGTATCAATTTAGATGATGTGGGTGTCGTAGGTATTGCAGTTGCTGGGTCTCTAGATTGGGCTACTGAGAGTGGACGTGGGTTGTCTGCGGCTGATGTGCTTTCAATCAGTGATGTTGAACTGCCTGACATTTTCTTCTTCTCCATAGAGGTTTTATCCCAACCCTGTCGGTCTGATATTCTAGAATACTTACGACGCAAGATGTTCAATTATCTGGAAAGAGAAAAAAGGTGGGTCAAATGACATAGTATGCTATTTTACCCGAACAAGGTGTATGCCATTTTGTCCACTTCATAACCTTTAACATTAGAAAACAATAACTAAAAAAATAACTACAGTATTGAGATTTGAAAACATTTTCAAAGTTATTTAGTAAAATTTAAATAAAATAACGCTAAATAAAAACAAGTTAACGTAAAAAATACTTACTTTTATGAGAACCAAAATCCGCCTGAGTAAAAACTCTTGACTGCAAAAACTAAACAAACATGTGTCCGCACCACACGGCCCAACGAACGCGACTGGCGCCTCTACAGGTTGCGACCTGTTACTAAGCGATCCTTTACACGCCATTTTGAGAACTATTATGTCTGTGGTTTCGGAGAAAAGTAGGTGTGCCATTTTACCCACCTATGTCATTTTGTACGCCTCTCCCCTATAATTAAGTAGCCCATAATCCCTTCACTACTTCTCGATGTTTAAGCAGGGGGGAACAATAAATGGCTCAAAAAACTTTCTTATAACACAATTGTTAATCGATATTCAGGGTTCTTCTGGGTGAGCTGGCTGCATCAAGCTTTGTGTCTGGCAACTTTGACCCAGACTAGAATCAAGAGCAAACTCAAATCAACTAACTATTTTTTTAATTATCAATTTGCACGTGTTCTCACAAAAACTCACATGAATCGTGCGTGCATTCAGACTCGTGGACTGCCCACATGCGCATTTGTCCCAAGACATCCTATTTCACTAAAACGCAAAAAAATCGTACGATACACACTAACTAGCTGATTAGGCTGGCTTCCTTGAAAATAACAAGTCTGAAACCGATGCTATGACGTCAAACTGACGGGTTTAGCGTACCTAAGTACTTTTACTTAGTACTTTTTATGCATGTCATGTCACACAGGTCAACACAGACATAGTCACTGCACGGGATCACGGGATAAAACGATGACTCTTTTGGGGTTCCTTCCTTACTGAACTGTAAAACAGACTTTTAATCACCGTAAAGGTAAAATTATCGTGATTCTGAAACGTTATGGGCTATTAAAGGAGCGCCGTGGGTTTAGTGGTGGGTCAGTGCGATTCAGACAGTCCCTTCTGCACCACACTTTTAAAAAACTAAAAAAAACCTAAAGATTTTGGCTTTAGTCTGGTTAGAATTGATAGAGACAAAGTCTGCGGTGGAGTGAGCTTACCCATCAAAGTGTTGGCTACAAAGCTGTACAATATAGTTGCTATCGTGAGAAAAATATGATAGAGTCTTTAAGGACACATGAAAAGAGGCAGAGAGGCATTGTTTGAGTGTCAAAACTCAGTTTTTATAGTGTCAAACAGTTGCGAAGCTTGTGGTCACAACTATAAATAAAACTGAGAAATAAAACCGTGAAATTTTCGAGACGAAGACTTATTGATTGGTTGGAAATTATTGCTAATTAAATTGCTAATATAATAATTATATTACGCACCGTGAGATACGGTGAGTGAAAGTCTTTTGCTATCACCGAGCAGTGCTTATAAGTGTGCTATGAGCTTAAGATTTGTTTTATTATTCCTAGAAATTGAATAAAAACAAACAAATGACGCAACTGTAGTTGTTATTAAGTGGTTTGGATGTAAAAGTGGATGTTTACGTAAAATGTCATGTCTAATATTGTTTTACATTTTGTGTGGGTAGCTGCAACTGTTCGGAGTGCACTTCTTAGAATTATAATAAAGTTTCTGTTGAATAGGTATTTATTAGCTTCCTATGTTTGTAATTTTTTATGATGTTGAATGATGATTGTTAATAATTTATAGAAACTCTTGGCGACGCGACGTTTACAGAGGCTGAGTATATTATTAAGCTGTTATTAAATTTTAAAAATAATAATGCTGCTTTATTTCGTATAGGTAAGGTAAACTATAAATCTTGATTTAAATGCAGTGCCAAAACCTGACCGCGGTTAAATCAAAATATTGCCCAAGATTTGGCAGGATTTTATTTCTTTATTGCATTCGGTCTGGCTATTTCTGCGCCCCCCTAGAGTATGTAATCTGTGCTTGAAAACAGTTGGCACACCCGTATTTTCGGCTATGTTTAACATACTATTTACCCGGTTTCACTGAGTCAAACATTTTTCAAACTATGTTGGCTTCAAATCCAACTGGACGTAGTACCAATGATTCACATGGAATGATTGTTTAACTGACCTCTAAAACCCAGTTACTGGGTGATTTAGTATCACTTGTTAATAGAGGGCTAAAGCCAGCCAGAGCCGCGGGACTGTCTCATCAGGTAACCGTGACCCTGGAACGTAAAAGACTATTGAAGGATCACCGTGGATTTTAGTCAGTGCAAGACTGACAGTCCACCCCGTCCCGCCCTGGGTGAGGATTCATTTGATAAATACTAAGATAAATAAACTCTTGTGAATACTGATTTTGAAACAAAGTGGAATATTTTAAGATTACTCTCCTATTGAAGAATTTGGCAAACAGCATAGTATTTGTGACTGGGATAGTGGTGGAAAGATTTGTAATTATGTAACAATTATTGTTATTCTTATACCTACACTTATAACTGGTACTTTAAGAATCTATAATTAATGTGTTGTAAACAGAAATACTTGGCATGGTACACTGTCCTACCTCAATCTCAATCGATTTGAGATACGCTAGAACAATAACATCAGTTATTCAGGTTAAAACTAACATAATTTCACACAAGTACTCGTGTGGGAGGATCAATGCATCTTGTATTATTATAATATCACACACATCTCTACCGTGAATTAAGGCTCGAACTCCACGACAGCCCACGGCTAAGCTACGCTCGAGAACCTTTGATTCGAATGAAAACTAGCTTTTGAATTTTCCGCGTCCTAGCCGGTCTCAGGGATCGGAAAGTTTACCACAGAAACCTATTTAATTTTGGCACAGCGTTATTGACTTTTCATACATTTTATGTAGCCAGCAGGTCAACCTACCCGAATCTGTCTAACTTTACCAATCGCATATTAACCTTCCCCTTTTGTGATAAGGTTGAAAATCTATTGAAGAAATGTCTGTTTAGTATTTCAGGTGTGAAAGATGTGAGAAACAGAAATGCTATAAAACCCCTGTCTGCCGTCTAAAAATAATTAAATAGGATTAAAGAAGTATGAATATAGTCGATTGTTGATGTTCCATTGTTTCACCAAACAAATGCTGGCTTTATAACGTGGCGCACATCTTTGTGCACAACTTGTTTAGCAGTGGAGTGTGAACTTTATGATCATACGTTATAGGTATTCTGATGGATCTCAGTATTGTTCATAAATCGTGAGGTACAGACCAATCCATGTTGTTTATTGGTAAATAAATTTAAGGTTTAGGTACCTGTTGAGGCTCAATACAACTTGCGCAACGAGATATTAATGAAATCTCTATGATGATGGAGTGGACATTATAGTATATTGTTTAAAGATTAGATGAATGAAAATATAACCAACGGAGATTTGTAACAAGTCTGTAGGGGTGTCTTACATTCAGAATCCACGCCGTATTTTGTTTTTCCAATTCATCTCTGTAATTTGGTTAATTTTATTTATTTTGTATTAAATTGTATATTTTTCGGTTGGAGCACGGATCCTAAGTAAAGGGCGCCTAAGTTCCTACGGGTAGTCTCTCCCAGTGGTTTAACTAGATGAAGAAACTACATGCAGCATGGGGGCGCACCTAAAATCGCTCCTCTGTCGATACCAAACAACCCTTGCATAACGAAAAGTTAGGCCAGAAAACTATGTAGTACTTCAAGAATACATATTTTATAGTATTATTTACATTTCAATATACTAATAACAAATTGCCTAAAGACATAAAGACCTTATTATCCAGTCACATCAAAACGTCTTGTAAATCAAATGATACTTCTGGTTTTAAAACGTCCATTCTCTGCAGTCGTGACCATTCGCGACATACCGTAGCTTATCACATAAATTACGAACTATAAATATCTTGTACTGCAATAAAATATTATTACTTTAGTTTTAGAATAACGTGCAATGGTGCAGGTCGTAACACTGGCGTGTCGGACATCAAACTGCAGTAAAACACAAGGCTGACCTACCACAACCACTGCGCCATGAAACATTAAAGTATGAAACAATGTGCAATCAACACGGAAGTTTATTATAAATATTTTAACTATGTAACTGAAACGTTATGTAAATACTAAGAGGAAACATGATACTTCAGGGGCTGAAATTATTTCAACTGAAATATTTAAAAGCTGAATGTATTTTGAAGACAAAGGCCAGTTCCTTGAAATGTTATAAATTCTGAATGCCTCATCAACTTTTCACAAGCGCTGCTGCTTGTCATGAAGTACTTGTTTCAGAAACCAGGTCTCATCATCATCATCATCATCAGCCGAAGACGTCCACTGCTGAACATAGGCCTCCCCCTTGACAGCCACGCCTAACGACAATTCGCCACTTGAAAGATAAGAAACCAGGTCTGCCAAAGAATTATTGAAATTCTTCAAAAATGATTTTTCAGTAACAGGCCACACTATTGCTCGGCTAGGTCCAGCCTCTGTTAAGTGTCCTTGTCAAAAGGAGCTTTCAAGACTGTAGTGTAAATGATTTAAAGTTGTGAAATAAACTCTTTTTTTAAATAAAATTGTGAATAAAGAAATGTGAGTGTTCTCTAGTTAAAAATCTGATTTTGATAATTTCTTGATTCTTGGGATTTACACAACGTGTAACGTTAAATGCGCAAAACCCCTCATGGGGTAACTCAGCCCGTGTTACTGAACAATGTTTGTTCTACGACTTTGGATATTCGCAAAAAAAAAAAAATGTTTTTTCATACTGATTGGCCCGATCAATTTCTCATTTTGTAAGAAAAACCAATTATTTTTTTCGAATTTCCAAAATTCTTAGAACAAACAATGTTCAGTAACATAGGCTGAGTTACCCCACGATTTTGCGCATTTAACGTTATGGTAGCCATACACCATAATGCCTATTTGTCAATTCGGCATAAAACTGCCAATTTGCTCAAATAGAATTGAACGTGTATGGGGGTGGAATGCCAATTTGATGGCATGACATGCCAATTTTGATAGGTCATCAAATCGTTTTTGACACAACGTAAAATCGGCAGCAGTGATGCCATCTTAGCAACTTCATAGATAGTTAGCCAATTTTATAAAGGTGCTAGAAAAAAAGCTAAAAAGTGTAACTTGTGGCTAAACTTTTTAGCTACTTTTCTAACACCATTTCAATTCATCATGACATTGAGACTTTCAAAATTAGTCAAGTAGTGTCCCGAGTCAAAAGACAAGATAATGCAACAGTGGCTCATTCTACATATAAATAAGTGGCATTCTGAAGAAATAGTTTAGTTTCGGGTGGAAATAAAAAAAGAAATGAAATTCTTCCGGTGGCAAAATATATTTAAATATACAAGATACCCTGAATATGAATTTTCAATCTTAAGTAAACTGGGAAAGTAAAGCAGACTCTGTAGAGTAAAATACTGCAAAATCTCTGTAACAAATACAGGGATTATTGTCAGCCGACATCACTGAGAAGTCACTAAAATCCGACCACTCATGACTTTCGGAAATTTCTAGGTACTCATTTTTTAATGCATTTGATGTAATGAAATAGACACTAGCGCCATGTCTAAAGGTCAAGGAGTGGTGGCCAGGGCTGGGGTGCGTTTAAATCTTCCGGCGGTATTTCGCCGGAAAAAATTAAACTAGCGAAGGTTCGCTGAACGGAGTCATAAGTTTCTGTCAATGTTAGTTGTCAAATTCAATTGACAGCTCAGTTTATTGAACAAATAATCAATTTGCCGGTTTAATACAAATCCATAATCCACAAATAATATTTACTCTCTAAAATAAAAATAATATTCGTTTTTACTGCGGATATCGAGCAAAACAACAAAACGTAATGTCAGTCTGACAGCAGGATAAAATATTGCGAGGTAAAAAGGTCGCAATATTTTATCAGTAAATTCCATTTAGTAAAAACTTATCCCAGCGAATGACCGTAAACGGGGCAGATTAAATTTTAGTTAGCTTCATTTTTCACGTCGCGGTGTACTTAAACGGGGTGTTTGACATTTAGGCAGTATAAATTTAAACTGGATAAAGGATATAAACGCAGCCCAGAGTCCTGCATATGGGATCGTTCTGAAACTCGACTTTTTGACAAATATTTATTTTTATTTAAAAATAACCAATACTAATCCAAATTCAGTGACTAAATAAGAAAATAATTGTACAAAAACGTTAATAATATATAATAGAATTGACTAAAAAAAAAAAACAAATATTCTCCGCATTTCATTTTACATTTAATTTACTAGACAAACGTTTTCGAACGCACCACGTCTAGCATGCGTACCTATCTAGTCTGTGATGCGTACGCAATATAAGACAGTGTTCCCACTTTATAAATATTTTCCCTTTATTTAGGGTACCCCTACCCTCCTTCGGGTCCTTTCAAATGTTGGTCATTTTTTAAGCGAAAAAATTGTAAAATAAATAAATATATGAAGGTCTTTATGAAATTAACTACCCAAAACCCAACCTTCATGCTTTGTGCTCGTGTAACCCTCTAGGAGGCTAATAGCTAAATAATAAAAAGCAACACTTCTCTGCATTATTATAATTTTTATTTTCGACTTCAATTAAAAAAAAGGCAAAATTTTTCAATGTCAAAATAATCGTGTATTGAAAAGGTGATAATAAAAAAAACTTTTTCAAGAAAAATGTAACCGCCTTCTAAAACAACCACAAAAAATTGTAAAATAATCTACAAAATAACTTTTCTTTCGGTTGTCGGTGCCTTTGTTTTTTTTTTCTTTTCATTGTCTTTTAGCCACCGACTTCCGAATGAAAAGTAATTTTGTAGATTGTGGTTGTTTTTGAAGGCGGTTACAGTTTTTTGAAAAAAAAATTTTTTTAACTCTTTTTAGTTTAAATATTCAACCCGAATTCTTGTCAAGAACATCATTCTCTTACATGTGCACTAGAATTTTGTAATCCTTCGCACCGGTAATTACATCGCTCATGTACACAATAAGCTAATAAAATTCCATATCTCAAAAATTACTGACCGATTTCTACCGATTCTGATGAAACTTGCAGTGTTCCCTAAGTTAAATGATACCTCGCACACCAAAAAAAAGCAATACTTAAATCGGACTCAAATTCCGGAGATATGCGAACACAAACTAAATCAATCGATGCCTACTCCTTACTGTTAAGGAGTTGTACCTTCCATCATCAGCTCATCCACCTGAAATGATGATTATCAGATGCAAATACTCGAACAGCTTTAGAAAATATATATAATTGGTACTATCTGCCTATAAAATTTGAAGGTTACCCTCGCTTTCCCTGGGATCCTATCACCAGAACCTGACCTGAGAATTTTTTTCCAAATCAGTCCAGGCGTCTTCGAGAAATCGGGGAACATACATAAAAATAAAAAATATTCCGAACTGAGAACCTCCTCCTTTTTTTGAAGTAGGTTAAAAAAAGGTGTCGGAACAGGTAGGTAAGTTAAAACTAAGTATTTATTATACTTACGGGTAAGCCCCGACTCAAACGAGCGTTTTCTTTTGCTGGCACTTTAAAAGCGCTGACGTGTGAACAGATTTTGACTGGCCTGTTGGTCTAGTAGTTAGTGACCCTGACTGCTATGCCGGGGGTCGTGGGTTCGATTCCCACCCAGGACAAATCTTTGTGTGATGAGCATGATCATTTGTTCTGTGTCTGGGTGTAATTTATCTATAGTAAGTATGTATTTAAAAATATATAAGTATGTTTTCAGTTGTCTAGTACCCATAACACAAGCCCTGCTTAGCTTGGGACTAAATGGCGTTGTGTGATAGTTGTGGAATATTATTATTATTATACAAGGGAATGCATTTGTTCTATATCGGCGGTTTTTTAACGCCAGCAGAAAAAAAAAAAAATTTCGCGCGAATGGCGTCTTAAAAAGTCTAGGTAGGATTAAAAAAACCAGCAACTGCCTGCAGGCACTATTACTACGATTAATGAGTAGTCATTATGACTTTTTTTTCAGATGGGTCTACGAACCAATATCATCAAAATAGTTCAGCGGTTTAGGCGTGAAAGCATAACGAACAAGTGCATTTATACTACACGAATAAGTTAGGATAAAATTGTAAAATCATTTTATTTTTAATTTTAATACCTTTTTAGTAATATTAAAATACGGGCAAAACTGAAATCAGAGGCTGACAATATGGTTACTATGACAACGAATATTCAAATAAAACAATCGATGTGTATCTAAGTAACAAACATCAAACAAAAATACGTTAGGAAATTCAATAAATAAAATTTTGTGGTTCGTTTCAATAAAATCGAGAAGCGTTTAAAATACCTACCTACCTAAGGGAGATCATCATCATCATCGACGACTTTGCTCTGGAAAAATTATATGGAAAACGCGTGGTCCAATTCTGACCCGACTCAATTTAGATTGCCATCGACATGCTAAGAGGATCAGCACAAAATAATCGCAGAACCTGCCATTCTTCAGACATGAATAAGGTGGAAGATAAAACCAGCTGACACAGTGATATACCTAGTGTGAAACCGCTAGGTATTGTACGAGTATGATCAAAATGTTTCCTAATTATTTCATGCAAACAATTTGATACAGAAAGTTGAGAGCCATTGGATCAATGTGTAATTCTTTATCATGGATTTAGGTACTTCGATTAACAAAAAATGTACAATGGATTTACATCTCAGTGAAGTGAAATATCATATTCCTTATTGTTGTTAGTAATAGTTATTTAGTGATTGTGTTTAAATTACAATAATTGTATTTTTCCTATGCTGTTATAACTTACAGAATGTTAATAATATAGGTAAAAGTAAAGTAAGTAAAGTAAAACCAACGACTTTCATTTTGATATGATTTTAATTAAAGCATTTCAAGCAAAGCTAAGCAGCTCTGCCAGAGCAAATATATAAAATATAATTATTTTTGCATGATTTTACTAAAAAGGTGAGTACTGACATAATGAGTAGAGAAAAATAGAAGATTTGATGAATTAGAATAAGGGCAGGAGAACGATGAGACGACGAATCATAAGATTTGTAAATAAAATATAACTATTAATATTTCCCTAAGTATTTATTTTAATAATAAAAGGTTAAAACACTATATATACCTATAATATTAGGTAAACTACCACATATTTTATCATATAATTCAGTGTGTTTTTCTTGCATGATTCACAGAGCAGCAGCGAAATTGAGAATAGGCAATCCTTGCTCTCAGTAGAGTTACTGTCCAAAGATAAAATAATCTGTAAACATGAAGAAATTACCATTAAATTAACCCATTTTTCTAGTGTAAAAAACTTGTAACTAAAATGATACAGCGAAGATGCTGGCTCAGTGATGGCCCTTGCTTGTGAATATTGTAGTTCAGTTAATTTATATTAGTGTGACAGATTCGGACAAAAGTGCACACTATATAGGTATGTTTTTAATCTACCAGTACCTATTAAGGGGTAGAAATGGGTTGTGAGACAGTTTAAACCAATAAACGTAATCAAATTGTTGATTACATTATATGAATTTGTTAGTGATGGTTTTGCATTTAATAGTTGATGTACGTATGTATCATCACATCCTGCATAAACTTATTATAGTAGTAGTAGGTATGGTTAATAATCTTTGGTCATTCCTACCTTATAACTATAGCAAGTCCAAGCTGATAACTGTAGTAGTTTGCTTCTTGGCATACATAAAGTTGGTGGTTTTCTGTTAGTAGAAATCCTGTTTTAAATTCAGTTTTGCACAGATTCAACACATTGAAAGTACTTGGTTGCGTTTATAAAATAATTCGTGCTAAGGGTAAAGGTGTTAAAAAATGAACCGCAGGCATTTCGTGGGCGTACTCGGTATCAAAAACGAAGTCGATTCCAATTTTTTTATTATTCCACCGGAAGAATTTCATTTTTTTTACTTCAACCCAAAACTGAACTATTGCTTCAGAATTCCACTTATTTATATATGTAGAATTAGCCACTGTTGCGTTATGAGTAGGCATCACTGATGCAGATTTGACGTTGTGTCAAATCAATCTTTACGATAGGCAGTATGGTGTATGGTGTCTATGGACGAACTGCCGATTTGAAACAATTGCAAGCGTCACATCTATCGTTCACATAGGCAGGATGGTGTATGCCTACTATTACACATTGTATAAGTGATGCTGTTTATAAACAAAGCTTAAGCAGCCTCTCGTTAGTATCATGGTTCCTTTGATCTTTACCTGTCAGTCTTCAAAGCAAACAATCTTTATCCATGGTAGACCACATCCATCGCTATTCATCAGACAAGATAGAAACGAGTAAGAAAATCAAGGTATCGTGAAATGCTGAGCAGTGAACAAAATGAAAGGTTACATTTGGGATATGTTGTTAGTGACGTTGGTACACTCGTTACCAATTCGTTTGGTTATTTATCATCATCAGCCGGAAGACGTCCACTGCTGAACACGTGAACATAGGCTTCCCCCTTTTGGGGTTTTTAAGTGGGAACAATTTTTTTCCTACGCCTCATCCACTATTCTTTTCTGATCAATTTCGTTGCAGGATCCAAGACAGGTAAATTCATTCTCCGGGACACGTCGAGCTTCATTGTCTAGGCGCTTTTCTGGTGGTTGCCACTGTTGATTCTTGCTTACAGGAGTTGCAGTGGCTTGGGAATAGTGTGGTAGGTTTGTCCCAAAAAAAAAATATAGGCTTCCCCTTAGACCGCCACGCCGAATAACAATTCGCCACTTGAATCATCCTTCGGTTGCCCACAACCCTCACGATGTCGTCGGTCCACCTAGTGGGAGGTTTGCCTTCGCTGCGTCTTCCGATCCACGGTCGCCTCTCATTTTTTCCCCGTCCGTCGGTTATCAGTTCTACGAGCAATGTGGCCTACCCGTTGGCACTTCAACCTACTACGTGATAAGGGAGGTTTATTGCAGGAAACAGGTATTATCTTCACTGACATACTCCAATTAGTTAAGTTTCCATTCTACGAGTATTAATTTTGAGTGTGTTATTGATTTCAGTATTTCAGTGAGGTAGCCATGTTTTGCTGTGCCGAAGTAAACAGCACTTTAAACCAAGGCTGACCTACCGCAATCTATTTCTGCGTGTTTGCTCATTAAATATTTGAAAACAATATTTTACTGCGGCCGTCGAAGGAATGAGTAAATGCTCGTTATATACAATGTAGGTAGGTTACGATCTGTTACGATAAATATTAATGTTTATGTACGTGCTTATGTATTTACTGATATGACTGATTTAGTTGCTAAGAGGTAAGTTTAAAAGATTTATGTAGCAAGAGAAGGACCCTGATTTCTGCTGTTTAAATATTAAAATTATTTTACACATTTCTCAGTGCTTTAACTAAAAGTCCAATTATATTTTTACCACTGAAGAATGGTACAGAAACCTAAAAATATGTTTACAACCAATGCAAGTTGGAACTACGAGTATCTTTCAGGAACTTCTTTCAGAAAACTTCACCATACTTGTGACATTCGAACAAGTAATGGGTAGACGGCTTAGTGTTTAATTCTTCGTCTTTGAAGTACAAAGGGCTATGCTGTATACTCTTTCTTCCTATGTAAGTGTACATGTAATTTGATCAAATGGCAATGTGAGATAAGGGGACATTCTAGGACTGAATTTGATGAAGCAAAATATCGTAAGTTAACCAAGACTTACAATTATAAAGAAAGTCTGGAATTGACAATCCACCTAAAACAGATCTGGCAAAACTTGCTTATTTTCTGCATAGAGAAGCAGAATTTAGCCATGCAATAAAAATAGGCCGAAATTATTTAAAAGTTATTGAATGACTGTGTTGGTTCTATTAATCACTAAAAGAGAATTATCTTTAATGAGAGCTGTTGTCGGACATACGTTTACGACCAGCTCAAGGCTGACCTACGACAAACCATCAGTACGTGTTTTCTCGTAAAACATCGTCCATCATAATCTATTGTGCAACAGTCTACGCGGAAATGGTTGGCTAGGACATAAAATACAATGTTGTAGCTACAGTTACCTAGCTGTGAGTTGTCTGGTTCTAGAAAAATAAAACAATAACCTACTTATTGTAGAAACTCACATGAACACGCCTCTAGGAAGGCTTGAGATCTCAGGATCCAAGCTTTTTCAGAAAGGTGTGGTGTATAGAGTTAAGTTTTACACCAATGTTCACTGGTCTCTGTCCTAAACCAATGACAAGAGCTTTCAACGGGTTTTAAAAATACCTTTTGGCAGTTTGTGTTACAGTCACATTGCCAGCAGGCGTAGCATGGCGCCGTAGAAAGGGGTTTTGTCGACGGAAGAATAGACAAAATGACAGAACGTAGAAATATTTTTATCGTTTTAAGCATGGTAATGTAAAAAATATGAAAAATAAACGTTCTTCTCTTCAATAGTGTTCGAATGGTGTCATATTTGTGCAAAAAGTCAGTCGATTTGTGTAGAAATTACGATAAATAACTTTGTCTTTTCTTGGTAGAATAGAGATAGAATCGCCATGCTACGCGTGCTGGTCTTATTGTTTTCGTGTTCCTATACTTTATCCTACTAATATTATAAATGCGAAAGTTTGTGAGGATGTATGTGTGTATGTAGGTATGTTTGTTATACTCTTTCACGCAAAAACCACTGACAGGATTTGGATAAAATTTGGTACACAGATAGTTTATAATTTGGATTAACACATAGGATAGTTTTTATCCCGATTTTATTTTTCCGTGGGATAATTATCGAGTTGTAGCGGGTGAAGCCGCTGGCAACAGCTAGTTGCTCATAATCGCAAGATTATTTTTTCAACTCATACCATTTAAATGACAGTAACCAAAGCAAAATCTGACACTTGCATCTCAAAACAACCTCTCCATATTTGCTCATCTCTGAGAAGCCAGATGTCATGAGCAGGATCAGTTTCCACTAACTTAAAATAACAATGAAGACTGACCTACCGCAAGCTATTTCAGCATGCAACATAAAACAATACAACTATGTGCTAGAATTAGTACATAAATTATTTACAATGTAAGCAAGTATTACTCAAAGACTGAATAATAATAATGGGCTTAAAATAGACTTGGTTGTCGGAAACTATGAAAACATTTTTGCAGTGGTAACCTCACTGAAATTCTGGATAAACCGCTCTATAGTTACTGGGACCCAAGTGACGTGGTGAGTCGATTTAGACACCTAGTAAAAATGGGCAGTTCGAGTGCCACATGAAAAGAGTTTCTCAGTTAAAGAATTTGGGGAGATCCTTACCCAGATGTGGGAGAGATAAGAACAACTCAAATTGAAAAAGCTGCTAGGAGTGCTAGGTAAACTGGATGATCCGTTGTGCTAGGCAACTGGGCTTCTCCCAGTTTTAATGTCCCGTTTTCTGCCTGTTGCCTTGTTGTAGGCCTTGTTTTTGTTCTGTTTTTTATTTTCTGCTTGCTATGGTTGTAAAAGGAACCTACTTATTTTACCTACTCCTCCACTTCTTTTCTGATTTATTTCAGTGCAGGCCAAGATTGGCAAATTTTTACTTAGGGACACATTGAGTCTTGGCACTTTTCTAGTGGGTGTTGATTCTTACTTTCAGGTGTTTGTTTGGGAATAGTGTTTGGTGTGTTTGTCCCAAAAAAAAAAACCGAATGATCCTTTAAGGGAAGGCGGAGATCAGGGTATTCTGGCTCAGCTATAGAGAGGCTTTTGCCCAGCAGTGGACTTCAAATTTTTGAACATATCTGTTTTAAAAACTCACATGTTTTGTGTTCACTATTAAAAACTCATTTTTCACTTTTGCGGACCAGCCTTTTCCCAAAGGTTTTCATGCCAGTATCCCGAACCATCGTTGACGCGGTCAGCAATATTTTATCTGTGACGTCACAATGTCATGACTGCTGAGGGGATGTCATCCATGTTATTATAACTTGAGATAAAAACACGTCAAAAGTATGAATTGTTTTGAAAAACATTCACATGTGTCGGTATTGCAGCGCTACAATACTCTTGATTTGAGCAGTGCCGTATTATCCATAAGGCACTTTAGGCCAGTGCCTAGGGGCCCACTATGACCAGGGGCCCAGCACTCCAAATTAGAAAATGAAAAAAGGGGATTGTGTGGTTTTATGAAACCACGGTAAAAGTGAAACGTTTTTTCACATTATAGGATAAAAGCCCCCATTATTACACTAAGAGTGACGGTGAATGCCTGAATTTTTTAATTGTATTGAAATTAACTAACATTTTTTTGTATTACACACTTTAATTAACTTATATAATTTAATGTTGATACTTTAAATAAGCGCTTATTAAATTACAAATATATTAATTTGAAATCAGCAATCAAGTGTGGGTATTATTGACAGGGCAAAATGGTATCAGGGTCTACTAATGACAAATTGCGTTGTTGAGGAAGGGTCCGTAACAAGCTATGCCTAGGGGCCCTGAGATGGTTAATCCGGCCCTGGATTTGAGTAAGTACATGACGTTTAACTTAGTTTTGTGATATTTTATCTTAGATGCAAAAATCTGTTTCCACGATCTAGTAAAACTCAGAGCACCAGATTTAAAACGCATTTCTTCGCCTGCAAACTTATTTAAAACGTCATAAACTCAATAGCGTGTACAATTTAGTTTTCTGTAAAATTCAACAACTTTGAATTTTTTGTCATACTTACAGTTTAATGTCTCTGTACTTACCTGAAAAATAATATAAATTATATTCTCATTTTTCAATTTTGTTTTAAATTATTAAAGTCCATTTTGAAATGAAAATCAAAGTAGAGAAAGAGAGCAAATTTCTTCTGCAAGTACGAATCAGTTTACAGAATAGATGTTAGAATTACTCGTACCCGAGAATCATGTGGAACTGGGGTCGCGAAACCGTCTTAGCAGGCTCTAGAAAAAGAAGGAACAGGAAGGACTTTAATTCAATTAGAGACTAACAGTTATTTCCCCTCCACGCAGGGAAGCACTAATTTGATAATTTTCCCACTCTAAAACAAATAACATGACGAAAACACTGAAATTCAGACACCTGTCTATGAAATCTTGGAAAAAGTCATAAATGTCTCGACTTTGCTATAACAGTTGATGACCACATTTTGTCCTCTGATAGCTTCCATTAAGTTATGAGAAATAGACCGATGATGTATGTATGAAGTGTGGCCAATAGCGAGATAGATTTAACTGACCTACCACACGCCAATCTAAATGGAATCAGTGACATAAAAGTTCAATAACAATAAAATGTGTTGAAACCCATTAATAGTCAGTTAGCAGCACCCATCATGCATGAACATAATATAGTTTTCATCGCGACCCAACGTTGCATAGATATTGCAATACCTCCGGTCATTGACCGACCTCAAGGATCTAGCACACCATGCGAAAATAAACCCTATAGCAAAGCAATATAATTGAGTTTCTTTCATGGTGCAGTAAGTTAGTTTATAAATTGGACATGGTAAATGAAAAACTGTGGAAACAATTGAGAATAACTTCCCTTTGAAACTAATTGTATGATGTATAACTAAATTGAAAAAAGGTTTTATTCTTTTTGAGAAATCTTTATTTACTTTCCTTGTTTATTAAATTCTATTGTTTATAGTGGCTATATGGATGTTTCTAGAAAAAAAAATAGAAAAAGTGAGTCCAAAAAGTATCTTTAACTTGATAAGAAAATATCTTAAAAATATACGCTTTTATTTAAAGAAAAGTTACTAAGAAGTGTAGTGTAGTTATGTTTACAATTAAGGTAATTTAAGCTGTGACTTAGGTAGAGGGCCAAAGCCTGCCGGGGTCGCGGGACACACGTATACCGCGACTCCGGTACACAAAGTGCCACTGAAGGACAGCGTGGATTTTAGTCAGTACAAGTCTGAAAGTCCCTCCTGTCCTGCCCTGGATTGGAGGACTCATTGATGATTTGACCACCATAAGAATAAGCTGTGACTTAGGTATAGTGCCATATAAAAAGAGGCAAGCATATTGACATCAACGGATGTAAATAAGTCTAATTTTTTAATGAATTTCTTTAAAATATTACACAATAACATGTTTACAGAGGAAGGAAAATGTTTATTTGTTAATTAATAATTAATAAGCATTATTATAATTATCTACTGTTTGTTTATAAAATACGATCATTATACAAATACTGCATTTATGTGAACCAAATTCTTAGTAAATATTGACGCTGTTTGACCTTCGTAGAATTATCTAAGCAATAATGTTGTAAGATGTTGTTGTTAGTTTTTCTAAGGTTTAACTGTTTATTTTTAATTATTCAGTTATAATTTAATTATTCGGATATTCAGTATTTTGAAGGTTTAAAAAATGGCCTCTCGATCGATCGATCGATAGTTCAAAAACTTTACTTGTAATATAGTAAAAAAAAGAGAGTGCGTTGTCGGCACAAAAACCATGTCAAATTGAATGGTCATCAATTCATTTCGTATTTCTACTATTACGTACTTACAGTATAAAGGCTTATGTCACGTTTATGCCTTTTTTTATCGTTGTAAAATCATCAAACGAGTCCTCCTTCCCAGGCCGGAGCGGGAAGGATTGTCAGGGTTCTACCGATACCTTCTTTTTCCTACTCGTCCTCTATTCTTTTCTGATTAATTTTGTTGCAGGATCCAAGACAGGTAAATTCATACTCCGGGACACGTCGAGCTTCATTGTCTCGGCACTTTTCTGGTGGTTGCCACTGTGATTCTGGCTTTCAGGAGTTGCAGTAATAATATAATAATAATATTCCACAACTATCACACAACGCCATCTAGTCCCAAGCTAAGCAGAGCTTGTGTTATGGGTACTAGATAACTGATAAACATACATAATTATATATTTTCTAAATACATACATATTATAGATAAATTACACCCAGACACAGAACAAATGATCATGCTCATCACACAAACATTTGTCCTGGGTGGGAATCGAACCCACGACCTCCGGCATAGCAGTCAGGGTCACTAACCACTACACCAACAGGCCAGTCTTTGTTGGGAGGACTCAAAAAAAAGGTGCCTTTGGTATCGTTATGATACACGCAGCTGTCAACTTCAGATTTGAAATTCATAAACAACACTAACATTGACAGCGCATTTTCCTGTAGTTGCATTAAATGGTAAGTAGGTGAGGTATGGAGTAGATACAAGTGTTTATTAACATAAACAATGCTCGTCGGAATAAAGTCGGTGTTTAGTGGTCGGTGGACGACCGCCATGTAGGTGACGGTCGAGCTGCACACTGTGGTACATTCTCTTTGCTGATGTCTGGATTGTTCTACGGGGCTCTTGATACTAGGCAAGTCGAGTTTCTTGCCGGTTCTCCTCCATGGAAACGACCAATCCGAACCGTGCCAATTTTTCGACGTTTTGTAAGTGCCCACTGAGGCACATTTTTTTTTAGTGTGGTAAAATCATCAAATTAGTCCTTCCACCCCTTACTGTCAGACTTCTACTGACTAAAATCCACAGTGTCCTTCAATAGCCCTTTATGTTCCGGGGTCACGGTAAGGAAATAATCCCGCGAACCCGGCAGGCTTTGGCCCTCTGGCTCTGGCTCTGGCTCTGGCCCCGTCATTATCCACTGAGGCCCATGTAAAATAAAACATTTTGAGAGAGATTGTGAGAATTTTATTTTTAAAATAGCCTTTTATTTCTTACTGCTGGGCAATGGTGTTCCTGAAATGGTTTTTCTATGTTTTCCGTCATATTGACGTTTTATAAATCCAAATTTCACCAGGGTATCGGTGTTCAAATAGGAATAACTACTTCGGTTTGAACACGTTTAAGTGTATTGGCTGTATTCCCATTGCTTAAAAAAAAACGGAAAATAATTAAACAACTTCAATGTAAAAACTTGCTAAAACTAAGGGTAGTTTTAGTGATTTTTTTCTGTTGAAGTTAAAAAACATATTTCAAGTTATTATTAAGAGGTTGTTTGTAAAACTAATCATACTTATTTTACTGCTAAATGCAAATCCAGTCTTGATTTCCTCCGCTTATAAATTGCAATAATTTCAAAAGGAAATAGGTATGTAGAGGATAATTAACGTAAGAAGAAACCGTATAACTATTATAATATCAGCGATAACAATCTTCTGCATATCCTTTGGATTTACAGGAATAAAATCATATTTACTTTTTAAACACAAGATAATATACTACATTATGCAACGAGTGAATAAAGAGCGGATTTAAAGCGAGGGCCATATATATGAATCAAGAGCAAGCGAAGGATTTCAATGACTGAATCACGACCGCAGGGAGTGCTCGTGATTCAAGTATTTAAATCCTGAGCGACGCGAGTGATTCAGGCCTTCGATTTAAATCCGTTTTATTCACGAGTTACATACGATATAGTTACGACGTTAGTTTAGGCTGTGGGAAAGAGACAGAGCTATACAAGTCGTCTAGCGCCATCTCTTTCCCACAGCCTAAATTGGATCACGTTAAGAGCTCGTGGTAAGGCCTCAGAGCGGAATAACTCGTGTCATGTCGCTGTCATTAGTATATTTTTAAGAGCCCGTACGAGATGCATTGATATGCAATGAAAGGTTACCCACCCACGGAATGTCCTTAGCAACCGTTATACCTAAAGATAAAAGCTTGGTTACTAGATGCTAAATTTTATAATTAGCATATCTCTACTTACCCTTTCAAACGAAAGATAAGCCTATTTAGCCTCCCGATAGCGAGGTGTACGACCTGCCCCAGAGCTACGCATGTGCGCGTCAGATAACGCTATGATTTATGTTGTATGCGCCTGCGCCGGCCCGATAGCGGTAGTACAGGAGCTGTGGCCAACACGAATTTTACGAAGATCGTTAAAATTAAACTACGGAAAAAACGTGAATGTTCTTAAGACCATCGTCTACCGAGCGCTCGTCCATACAAAAAGAGAAAACGTTTTTCTCCCCCTAGATGTTATCCTATCTCAATGATTTTTTAGAATGCATCTGACACATTAAAAAACTAGGTTTATAGGTTTTCTTATTTTCAAAATTTATAATAGTTTGAAAGTTACAGGCGCCTAAAAGTTACTATTTTTATGGCAAAATCTTCATTTGAAAATAATAGCTTATGTTATTTTATATAAAGAGACTTAATTTTCTATTTATCTTACCTTGCGATGTCGCTTGATAAAATCAACTAACTAATAAAACAAGATTTATTCCCTTAAGTCCCAAAATATAATATAATAAATAATATATTCCTATAGGAAACATGAGATAGTTTTCAGTGACAAATAAGAACAACAATAACGGAAATATTTCACAAATACTCAGTTCTAGATCATTCAAAATATTCAGTAATTTTCCAACCATGAAGAAATTGCATTTGAGGTCAAAGCTTATAAATCCAGGTGCCTGTCATATCAGCAACATGGTGAATCTATTAGAACTATAATATTTAATGCAGGTTTATTGTGCTACAGTCGTTATATTACTTTATGGTAATTTCGTTGTGCTACAGTGCTTTATCCTTGTGAAGTTCTGATTTAAATTCAGACCTTGCGACATAGCTAAGTTTTCTTGGATATGAAGTAACTTTGAGGGAAAATTCTAGAAGATAAACTTATCACAGCAACATAAAACTTCTTTTAAAAAAAATTGTAGTCCCATTGCACACTAGGAATTTCTTCCTGTATCGTGGGTGCGTTTAAAAAGATAGAAACTCACATATACAAAACTCCAGACACGAAACCACTTCTTGTAGACCATACAAATATTTAGTAATGTAAATATACTAAAGTAAGTGAAACAAAATATAAGGTATGTGTGTATTCAAGCAGCGAAATGTAAAACTAAACAGTAAAAAAAACTACATGTTATGAGCAGCGCCGTACCGGGCTCCTGGCCTACGTTGCTATTTCCATAGCGCTGCAACTTTGCACGTTAACAATAATTGCCGCATAATGAGCTGCGCCCAAAATAATACAACGCAGAAGGATCACTAGAAAATAATGGGTAGTGGTTTGCGTACTGTTACTAGTTTATTAATTTTGTACCAATTGTTGTTGACTTTGTATGACGTTCACCTCCAAAATGGACAGACGATCTGATGAAAAATAGGATCGCGCTAGATGTAAACCGTTTCCAACCGGTTCTATTGGAAGTCTACAGAAGTCGTATGTTCAGCAGAGTGGGACTTCTGATAACATACTATATGTATGCACACAATGCTCTTCACAGGGTTTTGTCCAAAATAACAGAAATAATAATAACTTCATATCTTGATCCTGACAGCTAAGGTCATTAGTATAACTTTATCAAATTATACTCATTAGAAAGTTCCCGAAATAAATAACCTAGCTAGGTATTCTTTATGTAATTATTTTGTTGCAATTTAGTTTTTTATTCAGACTATAAAAGGATGTTCATTGTAGTTGGTATAATGTCATGGACGATATTTATTTTATTAATTATGTTTAGTTCTATAACATTGTTGATGTTTCATAAGGACAATACGTTGATAATGTGCTGAAACACTTGTTCTTTTCATGCATTCCTGAAAGGTTTTTGCCAGAAAAGTCAATGGCCAATGCCAATGACCAGGACATCTTTACATTTTACCTACTTCTTGTATTTTTTTTTGTAAAAAATGTTCTTCCGAAATACAAACTTCATCATCATCAATCTATAACTTTTCCTCTGCTGGGACACAAGCCTCTCTGTGAGAGTGAATGGGCCCTAATCCACCACGCGGACCCAGTGTAGGTCATGCCGGTTCTCTCAAGATGTTTTCCTTCAGTGGTGATGAAATAAATTACACACAGTTAAGCGCCTGGTTGGGTTCGAATCCACGATCTTTTAACTTGTAAGTCGAGGCTGATACCACTGTTCCGCCACTGCTCTCAAACATAAACTTTCTGCAACTAATATTGGCAAAATGATTCCCTCTCCAACTCATAATTTCATCTGTCATTGAGCAGTCAATGGTCTGCAGTCACAATAATGCACAATAATATTCTGCCAAGAGCTTTAACGAGCTGACACCATGACCTGCCTCACTGCCAAGCTCCCAACATAACAAGGATCATAAAACCGATCGCCAAGCGGAAGACAATCTCATAAAACGTACAATTTATTCTCCATCAGTTAATATATTAAATTTGGCCGTAAATTAAACCCTGGCTTCAATTTAAACGGAGGGACATGATAATGGCGGTGTCAAATAAATAATAATACTACAATTGATTTTAATTTGACGTTTAATATCAGCTGGTGTTTGTACTGACGTTATTATGGCTGTCAGGGCTACAGAGAGGTAAACATGCAGTCATCTACTATTACATCTTCTTTTGTTTCCGGTGGAGCATAAAATCTTTTACCTTTTGTTGCTGCTGCTTTGTTCAGCTATAAGTTCGTTCTAACGGTGTGTCTGTTTCCTTATCCTAACCAATATTTTTTGTATATCTAATCCGTTTATCTTTCAGAAACCCTGTGTAAAATTCTTTATGTCGTTTTTCACAAGAGTTCTACAAACTTACTATTCCTAGACATGAAGAAGTATGTATCAGTTGATAAAGTGGGACTGCATAATGGGATCTAACAGCAATTCGCCACTTGCATCCATCGGTTGCCCGCGACCCTCACGTTGTCGTCGGTCCACCTAGTGGGACGCCTGCCTACGCTGCGTCTTCCGGTCCGTGGTCGCCACTCGAGAACTTTTCTTCTTCATCGGTTGTCAGTTCTACGAGCGATGTGGCCTGCCCATTGCCACTTCAACTTGCAAATTTTATGAGCTATGTCGGTGACTCTGGTTCTTCGCCAAATATCCATGGTTCCGGATTTTATATCGTTAATTATTTCTATTCATATCCTTCATCTAACTAAAATTGACTCAGCTGGTCTCACAGACCTCACATGATCACATAATATATCTGGCACACATTGCTGTCAGCCAACACACTATCTTTGCTCAAGTGTCCAGGCGACACCGTATTGGACGATGTGGACAAACATTGGAGCAAAATAATTAATTACATTTCCAAAATAGTTCAGGTGGCCAACGTTTGAACAAATGTTTTGATCAGCTTCGGGGATAACTCATGGCAATAATGAAGTATAGTTTTAATATGATGATGTTATCATAAATTTATCCTAGCATACCTTTCGAAATAAAAGCCACACGGCGAGTGATGAGTAGCTCGCCGTTTGTTCAAGGACAAAACCCAGGTTGACGGCGCGGAGTGTTACACCCATTTGTCAAGAAGCTGCCAGCAAACTGATGGTGGCCCATGAGCCAAACGTTTGCCGGGATCGTGGGACTGTCAAACGTGAACCTAAAACGCAAAGAAGGAACCGGGTCGATTTTTAGACAGTAGATGTTTAGAAGCTGAATTTCTCTTCCGCTCCACACAGGGCAAAAAGCTTTTAAAAAAATGAAAATTGCTTTCCGTTTTAGCACAAATGAGAGAGTTCACCTATAGCCGTAGGTATGTAAACTAGGGCCATAGAGAACTCCAGATCTTAGAACTGTAGAAGAATTCTATATCCCCATAATGTCCTTACTTTATCAGAAAACATCCTTCATAGTGATATTCTACTCGGATAAGATTGTCACTCATAATTTTGTAAAACTACAAGGATTTTCTTGTCACTAACAGGAAAATTTTGCAAAAAAAGTACCTATTAAAATATGTGAAATATTTTTTACTTTACACAGATGTGAAAACTTTATTTTCGCGAGACTGCAGTGACATAACCCAGAAAATATTCTTTCCTCGAACCGCAACAATTTACTTCATTAAATAAGTATTATATTGACAATGTACTCAGTGTGCACAAAGAAGACATGTGTTCCGTAGTGTCGGAAGATCTTTTGTTTTCACCAGCCTTGGTGTCTCGGTGACTCAGAGGAAATGCACTGAACCGCATTTTTTTACTTGAAATACATAATATATTAACTATGGGTGAATCAGATTGTGATTTATTATGAGTATTGTACTTTTGCTTTGTATGCTATATTCGTGGGTGACTAACCCCTTTTCATATCTACAGCTTGTAAAAGGCAAGTTTAATAAAAATATTTTGTCAGTCTATCTACTCAAGTACTCACATAACACCAACCTTTTCATTCGTGTTTATTTATACGGTGTGTCATATAATATTTTTTCCTTAGAAGGTTGCCAAACATAATTATCGACATCGACATACCGCTCAATTAACACGTTCGGTGCGGTATCGGGTCGATTATATCCGATGCTCATCTTGCCACTGGTGCGGGGTAAAAAATGTTGTCCCAACCGCTGGTGCGGGACAGATATATTTGGTTTCCCTATGAATATGAATGAGACAGTTAGTGTTTTGGAATTGCCTCTTTAAATAAATAATAAAGGAAGAAAAAAAATGCATCGGGTCTAAAGGACCCGATGCCGACTGGAGCAAAATTTTTTTCGTCTAGTGCGTTTATCGGATCTAAACGACCCGATACCCGATGATCCCATAGCCGCACTAGATTACATGTGAGTAGAGCTAGTGAGGTCCTTCTGGTTCAATGATTTTTTATCCAAATGAGAAGAGAAAGTGTATGAAACATAAAACGATGTAGCAGTCATGAAACGATCTAGAAAACCATACTACTAAATATGATTGTATAATTTCTTTTTATTTGTATTAAATACTTTTTTTAACTATCACAGTTTGCTTCTAAACTTAAAATGTCACTTACGGGATATCTTCTCACGGAAATATTTTAATCACGGAAGACAATCCCGAAAGTGACATTTTAAGTTTTTGTATTAAATAGTTCTCAAAAATATATTGTAAGTACATTTTATCGATAACAAAGTTTTTTAGTTATCCACAACACTAAAAATGTATCGACACTTTAACTAACCAGTGCGGATATGGGGTCGGAAAGATCCGACAGACAATACCTTTATTTACAAGCAAACCATTCAGTGCATTTACCTACGACTTCAGCCTTTTATTGAGTATTTATTTGTCAACATATTGGTATAAAGGAATATGCTTTATCATAATCCCTATTAAGATAAGTCCTTCTAAACAGACCGAAGTCGAACAGGTCTTTTCGACCCAGCACCGCACCAGGGACAAGTCGGGCTTCGGATATAATCGACCCGATGCCGCACCAACTGAAAGTCATCAAATTTGACTAACGCAGTGAACGTGTTAAATGACTTTAAAACAATATTGACCTTATCTATGAGTGGCGCTGTAGGGTCCCTGGGAAGAGACCAAAAGGCCTTAAAAATGACATTCAATTTATTTACTCCAGTCAAAATTTACATTGGGTTCTAATAATATATATTCAACATTGATTTTATCAGCCATAAGGTTTATAGAAAATACAAAATAATCTAATTCTGCCTGAGAGTTTTATTTTAATCCTGTTTATTTACACAAAATTAATATTTTTCTCAATTCAAAACCGTAGCTTTGTTTTTGACGGCTGCTCCTGATGTCCATCGTTAAGACTCAGATAGGCAAATCGGCAAATCGTTCATTGATTGTTAACAGACAAAGCTCCAACCGAAGTTAGCAGGGTCGCGGGTCTGTTCCATCAGGATTTTAGTCAATACAAGTCTGACAGTCCTGGGTAGAAGGACTCATGTTTGTTGATATATAAAGATAGAAAACGAAGAAAGCAATCGTTATTAATTTCCTGCATCATCTGCCTAGCCTTTTCCCAACTATACTGGGGTCGGCTTCCAGTCGAACCAGATGCAGCTGAATATCAGTATTTTACTCGGAGCGACTGCCTATCAGACCTCCACAACCCAGTAACTGGGTGATACGATACTCCATGGTAAGACTGGTTGTCAGACTTTAGAGCTTCTGACTAACAGTAACGCCTGTCAAAGATCTACAAATGACAGCCGGGACCAACGGCTTTACGTGCTTTCCGAGGCACGGAGGAAACTCGCTATGACAGATGGTCACCCATCCACAGACCAACCTCGGCAAGCATGGCTTAACCCGGAAGATCGGCCTGTGCGGCTGCAATTATTTAGCCAGGAGCTCCTCCTAATTTCCAGCTTAAAGCATTTTATAAATGCGTACCTAGTACTTTGAAGCGATTACCACTAGTTTAGCCTCTAGCTAGTGACTAAGGCCGACGCGAACAGTGAGAAGCTCAAGGTGATAAATCTTCCCAAAAAGTAAATATATTAACTTAGTACCCTTTTACTTAGCTATCGAGTATTCTGTCAAGCTGTGAGCTGTGAGTGCTATTGTAGGATATTCATAGCAACACAATTGAAATCTATTTCTTACGCACTGTTAATCGCTTTGACCTATTTTACTGTATCGAGCGCCAATTGCGTGTCTGTATAGACGTATGGCAATAGACTTTGGGTGGCTATTGACATCTGCAGTATGGTCAGATTTTTAAGTAGTGTTCATCTAATGGAAATATATTTTTACTTTAGGATTAAGTAAAAATATTTTAACATTAGTCGTCCTTACTTTGTATTTAATACAAAAGTGAGTTAGTTTTTTTGTTTCGCTCTTATAGGTACTTAAATCAATTAACCGATCTTAATGAATTTTGGTACACAGATAGATGCATGGAACCCTGCCCCCCGGAGACGATTGGAGGCTAATTCATTTTGGCATAAAACTTGAATGTGGAGAAATAAGAGATAATATTATATGGCTCAAGGATTTTTTATAATTATTGATTCCTTTTAACTTGAAATTGACTCGAAAAGATGGCTTTTTCCTAAAAAGATATTTCTTGATTAGTGGATCGGAAACTTTCTTAAAAGCTTGATGTAATTAAAGGACTTTAATTTTGTGAAAACCGGTGACTTAGTAGAGCAGATGAGTTGAACGGAGCTCAATTAATTAATTACTCAAAGAAACGAGTTTAGAGGCAGAACTTGAAGGATGTAAGTTTACTAAATAAATTCAAATTAAAATACTTTGTAGCAGTTAGATCAATCAATTTTAAGTTTTTGAGTCCATTTAAAAATATCTAATGTTGTCTACCTTTCTTTAAAATTAATCAAATAAAATAAAAATTAGAATGAGTTGTCATGTTTCTAAAAAAGTACATAAAGCTTTTTTTATATCCACCAATAGAAGTGAGCATTAAAATATAATGTCACCTACCTATTGCAAATAATATGCAAATTCTAACAGTTTCCTTAAACAATACGAATTCAACAACAAAATGTCCAATATGGAGGACAGACTCCATTACGTAACAGTACCTTAGGCCTCAATCGACACGTAATGAAGCACATGTGCCTCAAACCGGTCCAATCCGGTTCTAGCAACCTACTTTATTATCTTCCTTTTTGCAAATCGCTCGCACTATCAACTATTCACTGCAACCAAATACACACCTTATTTTTTGATAGCAAAAGTTGAGAGTGGAATGCTGAATTTTGTTAGGTTAGGATGTTTCGGATTTAAATATTAATCTATTCAAATAATATTTTAGTTCTTGTGATAATATAAATTCAGTATGGAGGTCGAGTCAGTTTGCTGTTATCTCGTATGTAGTTCTGTTTATTGTTTTAATAATATAATTTAATGTTTATAGTGAGTTGGGGAGCTCATCCTGGGCCAGCCTTGGCCAATGTTTGTTATATTTTTATCACAATATGATATAACACGCGGATACGATTTGCAGGGATTCGGTAACAAATCGATTGAGGAAGGAATGATAGCAATTTATCAATTGGGAAAGATTAAACGAAAGAAAGCGGAAGAGAGCGTGAGCTCCACCTAGGTGATTTGACAAACATCCATCCATCTATCCACTGTCATCAATATTGTATCCACCCATTTGATGTTCCTGACTTACCTATGGAGATCTGGTTGACTGATGACACAAAATAGATTTCTGAAACTTATTCTGCTTTCACAGATGCGTTTCGTAAACATATTGCTCTACTAGATTCATGAAAGTACGAAGATATGGTAGGTATATGAAAGTTGAGCACCTAGAAAAGTATGAAAACACAGTACCTACCTAAATATGAAGTTTTTTCCTATTTAAATTGTGAAAAAATAAAATGAAGTTTTCTGAAAAAGAAAAACTTCACAAAAAGATTCACAATTGAAATAAAAAACTTAGCTGAATTTCTTACAATACCAGTGTCCACAGTACAAATATGGAAGTGTGTCATCACAAACGACTTTGAAAATGAACAAACACCTGTAACCTAAATTGGGTATTTTATGTTATCTTAAGACTCGTGTGAGATGGACCGAAGACCTTGCTGGTGCTTGGCAACAGACCGCCAGGGTATAAAATTAATTTGTCCTTTGAAATTCAGGTTTAATAATAGAATCCTTGCTATTCGGCCACTACGGTAAACCCCTCTTTTTGAGTCCTCCTACCCAGCGACGGGAGCTGCCAGACTTGTACTGACTAAAATCCACGGTATCCTTAAATAGCTCTTTACGTTCCAGGGTCACGGCTACTTGATGAGACAGTCCCGCGATCCTGACAGGCTTTGGTCCTCTAAAGGGGCCCCGACAGATTGTTGATAGCTCTCAGACGAGCGTGGAACACCAGGCGCCGCAGGCGCAGTTTATCTCTATAGCCATTATGTAAACTAATACTGACTTAATTTCTTAAAATACTCGAAGCAAATACAAACGATTTACATCACAATGGCAGGAGCTTTCGTAAACTTATATCAATCTACCACGGGGTTTTACTATTACTGGGAAAGAGGAGTTGTACTACCGGGATAGAAATCATCTTTAATTCAACATCAGCTCTATAATTTTTACTAAAATCGAAACAAATAGGTACATCTTTTCCAACATCCATCCTCACATACTTTTGCATATACCAAAAGTAGGAAGTCATGTTATACTATAAACCGTACATTTGTACTACAGCAGACTTCGAGATTTGTCAAACTTGCAATAATCCTCAATGTTATTCTTACTATCTGCATAGCAACTACATTTTATACCACCAAACTTAGCATACGGATGCGACCTCGATGCGGTGACGTATGTTAGCCTCAGATAATCTTTAAGCGCTTGCCTAACGTTGGCAACACATATACGTAGATAGAGATTTTTTTCCTGGTATCATTTTGGTAACAAGGCCAGAAGATAGGTACCTCAGGGCCTACAAAAGTGATAATCGGTTTTAAAGCCTTTTTTTGTGGTAAAATCATCAAATGAGTCCTCCCCACCCAGGGCAGGGCGGTAGGGACTGTCAGACTCGTACTGATTAAAATCCATTACGTTCGAGGATCCCCGTTACCTGTTTAGAAAGTTCCGCGACCCGGGCAGACAAACACCGAAAGCCTAGAGAGATATAAGCCTTTGCTTAGCCTGGTTTATTTATTTATACCTTTATTTCAGGCAACTATGGCCCATAACATAGAATACATACCATTAATATAATAATTATAGATAAACTAATACATATGAATCATCTACAAACTACACTTATTAACTATTGCACACGAAGAGGCGGCGTCGTGTTTCGCTGACTGGTGCCGCGCAGCTGGCCTCGAAAACGCCGGTACACGACACCTTTCGGCCAAAACTCATCCTTGAGGAATCTCTCGAGACAATGAGTCGGTACTCGCACCACGAAAGACTTGAAGTTGGTTTCATGGCGCGACTCCAACCTCTCGACCCTCAAAATCCAGGAGGTCTTCACTTGCAAATACTCCATGACCTCCTCAACCTTCGTGGAGTAATGTAGCCGGGACAATTATTTGCAGCCGGGAAGTTTATTCCGCGTCCAACCCCTAAAATTTCATACCCTCTTCCGCGTTCGACCCACAATCGACAAACATTTCTATGAATAAACCCCATGTTTTTATGTCAATCAAAATGACATTCAAGTTAGTGAAAACAAAAGTGTTTAGCCATTTATTTTCTTTATTATTAATATTTTATTTATTTTATAGAGATTCGTTCCCGAGTTTGATTGGGTTGATGACATGAAGAGTGACGGTAACAGTGGAGCACCTGTAATTTCAGCTACCTGGAAATCACGGTATATATTTCCTTCAGTAAGAACTTACAAGTAAGATTATAATTAATTATTAATTTCAAGATTATGGTAGTAAAGTCGCTTTGCAGTGAGCTGTGGTAGAGTTGATTGATTGATTGAAAGCTCGTATGGATAAGTGTGGTGGGCGTGGCACACTTTGACAGAAACCTGCTAGCTGTGTAGTTGTGTTTCTATAGGCTATGAGCTTAGTTAGTTAATATAAGTTGAAGCTAACACTTGTTTCGCCTTCTCTATAATTATTCTGCTAATTAATTATCACATACGGCATAAAACCGAACACATTTTCGTTTTTTTATCGTGATTTTGGCTATTGATCGCAACTGCCATTAATTACTATTTTACAAAAAGCTCAAAATTACTAGTCGACAGTAAAGCACAATCGACAAAGTTGAATTATGAGTTTTGACCCACCATAAGCTTATTTTCTTATAGACATTCAAATACAATTAGGTCTACATTCGCGTAAATATACGTATCCATGGTAACGACTTTGATCTTTGTCAATATGACGGATTCAAACGATTTATTGTCAAAATGGGTCATAATTCAACTGTACAATCGTTTCTAAAAAGAGCCATGGTGCTTTGTGTCATGCAAACTAAACAATATGATACCAACTTAACTTAGTTTATTGCTGTCATCTCAAATGTTGATATAACACCACATCTCAAGACAACTTCTCTCCAAGCTAGGACAACCGCAAACTTTGTCATCCCTCAACTCAAACATAAACTCAAGCAAACAAGATGAAACTAAGATGCACGCACAGCATCAGTTACAGATGACCACAACAGATGGTGGACACAAGTTGTGGTCGACGCCGCACCGGCCAGTTCTGGAGAAAGTTGACGCAAAACAAACAGACGGCCCAAAAGGAGACAAACTTGACGGAGATAGATACGGGAATAGGGCGACAACGTTGTTCAAGGACTTTGAAATTAAATTAGTGTGATATACAATGTAATAAAAACTTTATGACGAAGAACGTCTGGTTCAAAATAATTTAAAGATGAGAAAAACATATAACTTGGGATATTAACAAAGTTGTGTCTTATTAAGAAATATTGATCCAATATAGGAATTACTCCTGTCTTGTGGATGCGTTTACAAACATAGAAACTCACATACACAAACACCCAAACAACTACTTGCAGATTAATTAACAAAATATTTGTTCCGTGCAGGGATCGAATCCATGACACACACACCACACATGTGATCCATCGTTCAGCCACTGCGCCAACTCTGTCGTCGAACTATCAAGTCTAGCCTAGTCTCTGACTCAAAACAGTCAAAAGCAAACCCATACCTATGAAATAAATAAAAATTAATTCCTTTGTCTATATCATGTTTCATATTTTACAAAGAACATAGTAAATAATTTGCTTTGTTACACAATTAATATAAAATGTAACGAAACTTGTTCTTAATGAGACTGTTACAATTTGCATAAGTACACATAAAATTTAAGTAAACTGACAGTCATTTACTACTGTTTATTCTATAAAATATGTGACAATTAAGCCTCAACGATGCAGAAAAAAAAATCGAAATACTTTTTATTAATCTAGCGACGTGAATCTTCACAATCTCCCTTAAACTATCCGTTCTTGCTATAGCAAGAACGGATAGTTTAAGGGAGATTTAAGGTTTAAAGTTTAAGAGAGCCTTATAAAAAAGACAACGTATACGTTGTCTTTTTTATAAGGCTCCCTTAAACTATGTGCAGATCTAGGCAGGACTATTTTGTCTATGCTTGTCAAAACACTATTATGTTTCCAAGAATGTTTGGTTATGGCACGTTATGGTGTGCACCGCCATTGTTTCATAGAGACTGTTTTGTCTACACGGTTTAGACAAAGCGTTCGTCGCATTCTACTAGCGTTGCCAGCGTTAACGATTTTGGTAAATTATGCCAAAAATTGTACAGCAAAATTATTTACATGTTGCCTGACTGACTGTAAAACATTTCTTTAACATTAATATTTTACCTTTAGTTAACAGTTACTACGAAAATAAGTAAGTAAAGATCAGTGTAATTTCGAAAGATTTGTTGGTCATAGCAATCTACAAAACAAAATAAAAAAACATGTTATTGACAAGAAAATGAAGATCTTTGAGATTCTGTTCGTGAAAATCGTTCTATTTATTATGGTTGCTTTTCGGTTGCTGTTACTGACAGGTCTGTTAAACAAAAGTGATCTTTATTCTCATTTTCATAAGTTTCTAGTTGTATTATTGCTACTGTGTAAGTGTGTAATGTAAACTAACTGCATTAGGAATTAGGAGATATCAGCCTATATGTTCCCACTGCTGGGACACAGGCCTTCCCTTTGTGATGGGGAAGGGTGCTTAACTGTATGTGTGAATGAATTGAAAAGCAATCTATTCTAGGGTTTGCCTGATAGCTTGGTCACAGTAATCACTATCAGTTGTAAGTCACGTTAGATAAAGAGATGTCTCCATTCCGCCTCTAAACAAATACCGACTTGTAGACAACTACACACACACACACGTATGTCCCTAGACAAACACACACACACATCGACACACGGCTGCAGTGTTTGTTAGTAACTGGTTATGTAACGCATTTCAAAGTGGCAGGTTGGGTGCGCTTCCTATTGTGTTGCTATAGGAAAACTGATACGTGAAAATGACGGGGAGATGTATGGCCATCCAAAACGTACCTTGTTAAAAAAAATTAAGGACTTGTCATAAACTTTCAGTTATTCTGAAATAAAGTTAACTGGAACTTTGACATTTTCAAATTGTCAATTTTCAAGGAAAAAAAGACGCTGAAAAGTGAAAGAGTGAAAATTCGTGCTACCCTTAGCACGAAATTTCACTCTTTATTATATTTACAGCGTTTCTTGTATGAAAAAATGGAACAGCGCCTCTGGTGTGCGAAGAAGGAACACATTTTTTCCTTGAAAATTGTGAATTTTCAGCCAGATTTTTTTTACCCATATTTAAATAATATGACGCCCCTTATCCCTAAATGAAAGCAGAGTTGTGATTTAGTGACTACTCCTCCATTTCGCCCGTTATGTTAAAATCCCACTTTATAATAATCGAGGGCTAAAACTTACACTTTATTAATAAAATTACCATTTAAATTAAGTTTTCGTGACTTGCAAATAACTTAATTAGGTAGGTGTAGAAATGCCACAACAACAACACTAAAAAGGCATCGCTTTTAAATAAGGATTCTTTAAAATAACGGCAATAATCTTCAAACTATGCGCATCCTTTTGTTATTTACTCGACTGCCCAAAAAAGGAGTGCCTGCTATGTTTTCGGCTATCTATTCGTTTTTATCTCAAACGACTTTTTAACCAGCAAGAAGAACTGTATCTACAATTTTAAAAGTTCGAGCATGATTGAAATTGACATGGATTTGTATTCTCTTTTCTCGTTCTGTTTTTTCAGGTATTGTGTACTGTGTAATTTAAATGTTCCAAGCAGCTTCACCCGCCATAGCCTGAAAATTATCCCATGGACACGGGAAGAAAAAAAAAAGTTATCCGATGTATTAATCAAGTTTCATTTATTAATTGTTTTTTCAAACTATTTAGGTAGACTACCTATGTACCAAATTTAATCCGAATGAAGGCTTTCGATGAAAAAAACATCTTTAGTTTCTTTTTGAAAGACATCCATCCACTTAAACATTCCCATTAAAATAAGGGTCAGATTTCAATGTCCAATAGGTTAAAGTATTAGCTCGTGTTAGATTAATTTTCTCTAGAACAACTGCTAGATCAAATGTTAGTAATTAGTAGATATTTTATCAGCGTAGTTCTAGAGTCAGTTAGAAATTCCGGTTAAAACCGGTTTATTTGATAACAGCGATATGTTACTCGTGCTACAGAATCCTCGGCCTTGCTGTCTTTTACAGATATTAAATATGAAACTCTGAAACTTCAGTGTTCGTTGAAAAGACAAGCTTTTATTAGCTTGAGAATGGCAAAAGTAGGCAACTATTGAGATACACGTTTTTATACACTCAGTTTTCTTGTTTGTTTGTCGTTCGGGTTGGATTTTTACAACTCAATTTTAAGGCACTTCCCGATAAGCTAGTAGGCTGCAATTTTCAGTGCCTTTTGCAGTAAATAACAGATTAAATGTTGTGTTCTTGAATAGGGGTGGCTGATGATAACCAGCGCAGAAAAAAGTGGCGAGATGACCTAGCTGATCCGCGGTGGAGCTCGAAAGTACTTAGAAATGCTTTTGCACTGCCGAATCTAAATATATTTCGTGTTGACCATAGCCTCCTACAGACGTTGTCATGTCATGATGATGACTGATCATGTGTGTCTGGGCTCCAGCGAATTTCTGTGCGTTTCTCAGTGTTGTTTTACGAAGAAGTATCTTTCTAAGGCAATAACTTGGACAGCTTTTCGTGGTCTTTCACGTTTCACGTCTATTAAGAAGTAAAAACAATGCAGATTCGCGTTTGAAATGGCTTTTTGGTTATGAAAACGATTTATGTATTGTTCACCTAACAAGTTTTTTATTCATTTTGTAATATTTTTGCTGCAAAAGTTTCAAATCAAACAAGCCACCCACAGACTCGCCGGTCAAATAGAAAAGTGTGGACACACAAGGAGCACTGGCGACAAGTGACGAATGACGCAACTCGTACGAGCCCCGTACGTGACGATGTCGACTGTCGTTATGTCGCCTCTTATGTAGCTGACTATTATGTCGGTTTGCATACGTTATGTTGTTGCTAAGCTGTCGTAACATATAAGATGTTAGAATTGCCTCCAAGACATGGCGACTTATAAGTGGATCTAAGTCCGGTACATCGTGGAAGAAAAAAGTCCAATAGTCACCATTCCTACAAAACTAGTTGTTTCTACTAAATTCGATTTGATCTAGACGGATTAATTAGGTAATTGAGTAAGGACTGACATGAAGGAAGAAAACTTGTTGTAGGTACTGACCACACCCATATTTTTTTACTTTTACCCTCGGAAAGTAGGAAAAATTACTAGGTATACTAGGATTTTTTCCTGTGTCGTCGCTGCATTTCAAACATATAAACCCACATAATAAAAAAAAACCTATAGACCCGAAACAACTATAAGAGCAGGAACATGATGATGGTAAGGTTGTATATTTGAGTAAAAACCGCATTCATAATTTTTTTTTACTTACATGCTGAATTATTATTATCTAGACATTTTTAAGACATTTATTGAAACTAAATCAAAATTTTCAATGTTTTTCCTATTAAATAAATTGCGTAAACGTTTTTTTTGTACTCTCTGGAATAGTTCTATATTTATAAACATCTTTTGAAAGCCAACTTCGATGTGATCTTACTAAGCTACCTGTATAAAGTCTTATTCATATTTATCTTCATCATATAAGATATCACCATTCAGTTCAGTTGATCACGCGAGAGCCGCATGTCATCACCGCCAGTCCCATCGGCGACTGATAACTGTTATCACGTCTATATTTGTTTGTTCGTCTATTATCACGACCATTGATACGGTTCGTTGTCACGTTGCCGAAAATATCATTAAAAACACGGTAATTATACCTATTCAACAACATCATAAAAAAAAGCATCATCCGGGATCGAATTTGTGACCTGATCATGAAAACCTGAAAGGTTATCATCACTAGGTACTTCTATTTCAGCGTTACAAACAATAATTGAAACAAACCTTCAGTGCTCCACATACTTGCGCATACGCAAGCAGCTGTCCGCGGCCAGGCCTCGAACCCGCGACCCTATTGTATGCTAAGTGCCACTGAGTCACTGATACCGATTCTGATAACAATATAGTGAAGACTGTACGTCGCCGTTGATAACGACTCTATTAATTTAATAGAGCAAATAATCTATGTAGGTAACCGTCTAATGTTTTATTTTATTTAAATTAACAAAACTTGGTGAATTTGCATTGAATAATTTTATCCTTTTTCATGTAAATTTAAATTGTGTTCCTCATAAAAAGTAGATACTAAAATTGTTTGAAATAAATTATCTCATACTTTTTTGAAAACAGTTAATATACGTAGAACGTTTCAGGACTATCAGGAAAATAACAAGAGCTTACAACTTCGTCAATAAAAAACAAATAAAAAAACAGGAAATTGGGCAGATAAAATTAAAGATAACAGGTATCAAAAAATTAAGAACTGTTACAAAACAAAATCTGCATGATGACTAACATAAAATATCACCTGATATTCTACATACATAATTATATAATGTAAAACATTATGTATTCATAGCGTGAGTCATAACTTCAAGCAATTTTCGGTTGGCAACTGACAAGACTTCCATGTAATTATTTTGATGGTGTCGTTAATTATAATTATCTACCTATTTGTTATATAACATGGCGCATTATTATGTTTTCTGAAGGTTCAACAGTACTTTATATAGTAGTTATCTTTCACAATTAGAATTTATTTACATTTTCAATTAATTTATAACCATCGCTTATCATCGCGTCCACAATGTCTGAAGAGTTAGATAGAGGTGAAGGTATTCGTTGTAAAATTTTGCTACTTACTTACCTACTTTTGACAAGGCTTGCCATAACCATGCCTGAATCCAGACATCCCATGCTGCTGTAGTGTTACTGAAATTCCTCGTTATACCATGTTACGGCTGCAAGTTAAAATGCGTTCTATTCTCTCGCGCATAGATTTCACATTTGTTTGTTTTTTTTTTTTGGGAGTCACGCTTCTGTACGTTTAGTAATATTAAATATTCTGTGGTAATAATTAAAGAACCTAACCCCCTTATTAATAAAACGAGAAGTAAAGTTACGCCAAAGTAAATCCTTAAAAATGTATGGTTAATCGAAGATTATCCTGGTTGTAACTTTTAGTCCACGTTTATTAATAGAGGGTAAGAGTTTAAGACCTGATTATTAGATCAGTAAGACCAGTTTATTATATTTTTTTGTGCCGTGGGACTGTCGTGGGTTTGTCTATTAGATTACCGTCTTGTGAACATAAAAAACAATTATAAGAAACATTTTTTTCTTAAAGAAACATGGCTGACGGCTCTCAATGAGTGTCAGCACGATGACGGGGCCCTTAGACTCAAAACCTACCGAATTTGACCCTAAGGGGGCCCTGTCATCGTGCTGTGTGCATTGAAGGACACCGTGGATTTTAGTCAGGACATGACTGACAATCTCTCTTGCCCTGCCCTGGGTGGGGAGGCTTCATTTGATGATTTTACTAAGCTAAAGAATGGACCAAGGCTAATTTTAGAAAAACGTTGGATTTTTTGAGTCAGTACGTGTCAGACTGTCCCTTCCGGGGTAGGACTAAATGATGACTTTGCCACATTAAAAGAAGGGGGGGATAATATACCACAAACGCTCTTCGACATGGAAGAATGGTGGAAAAAACTATCTAACGAACAATACTACATATATCCGTCTGTTAAGTAAGTTAGCCATGATGTTATGTAAATCTCATCCTTGCATAATCTGCAAAATGAACTTGATTATTATCATACATTAGTTGACCTTGGTGAGTTCATTTCGATGGAAAAAAGATAAAGTAGTTGCAATTTGATATCCACGTGTAGAGAGAGATTATCGAATTTCCGAGTCAATAATATTATTGTTTACTTTTGTTCATTTTCGTGGAATAAGTATAATGGGCACCTGTTTGTTTTATCTGTAGTTCTTGTTAAAGGTGATTATTCAAGAATTTAAAAACAAAATGCGTATCATCCAAATATTCTCTAGCTAGAGGTACCGAAACTGCGCACCGCAGTGGCAAGTCACCAAGATGAAATGAACGACCTCAGTGAGAGTCGACTTATATGTTATACACTGTTTGTAGTGAAATTGCCGCCTGTTGCACTTTTCCCTTATCGTGTTTTCCTACTAAATTGCATTCGCTACCGCTCATCGATGTTATTGCTTCTTCTAAAGTTTACCTTCAATATAAATTAACAATCTATTTTCCTCAGGGGTAGGGTACATATTATAAACCAGACATGCCATATCGATAGGGCAGCATGGCCCCTGCCTTTGGTATTCGAAACAGCAACCTAACCACAAAATTCTCGTACCAGGCTAGGGTACCTAGTGATAAAGCAATAATTAAGTAAGTTTTCATTTAGCAGCCTATCGCAGTCTACTGCACGACATAGGCTTCTCCCAGGTTGGACCACATCACCCTGTCCTCCACCTTGAACATCAGTTCTGACCCAGCCACCCTGTCGCGAAAGCGAAGTAAAAATAGGCATAGATAATAAAAATCTCTCGACGAGTAAAGATGCCAATAGAGGGCGCGCGTGGCGCCCAGCGCGCGGCGGTCGCACGACTCTATGGTCCTTGGCGCGGCAGCGGCGCACCGATTCAATTGGGCGGTTGCGATCGGAGCTGGCGGATGGCGGTGCCTTGGTAAGTGAATTTATGTTATTGCATGTGACTCCAACAGATTTACTCTATTGTGATTCAGTGATTTAGCAATATTAGCGAGGTGTTTGTGTGTGTTTCCACAGCGATCAAATTCAGATATGATTCCAAATCAGACCAGTATTCAGTTGCGAGGCTTGGGGTGGCTATAGGGGAGGTTGGAGGCCACTGGGGGGGTTTCCCCCCAAAACCTGTTATGCTCTGCTATGTCCTGATAGTCGAGGAACAGTGATTCAGTTTGCGTAAACTTAGCAGATAATCAGATACGATGACATTCACGTAGGTAGTAACCTAGGCGGGTTCTGAGAAATGAGTAGGTCTCAAACACGCGATGTGATATAGTTTTCGTCTTGTACCCACTTGTTTAGGTATTTGGCGACATGGTGGAGATGGTGGGATCTCCGTTACAGTTTTAGATCAGAAAATTTCGTGAATAACAAAAGAAAACATGGCAGGTTTTTTTTGAAAATGGTTTTGCATTCAAACGAACTGATGTTCTAAGCTATTCGGTATTGAATAATTTAGTTCCATAATAATGACGTACTCAGACAGTTTTATAAATGGTTTCACGACTAAATTAGTGTCCATTAACTACCAAAACTTGTGTCGGAAAGGAAATAAAAAGGATATAAGGTTATGTCAAGTTAAATAGATTCGAGTGACTGGTTTTAATGTTTATATTCAGGGCACAGTCTATATGAAGGTACCTACACCATGCCAAGTAGATTCCAATAAGTTGTAAGGTAGGTACAATAATGTGTTCTCACTGTAAATACTAAACCACCACAAAATGTTATAAACTTTTATTTAGTGTATCAGGAGGTGCAGTAGTGCATTGGTGAAGTCATTTAATTCAATATTTTCTTTGTACAGTGCTCATTGATCAAGAATATAATAAATAAGAGTTTATTGGTTACCAGATTACTCACCTCGCACCTCAATGTTTTTATTCTTACAAGAAATTCATAGAAAATCAGGTTAATTGAACCAAACAAATGAGAATTGATTTGGTTTATTAGATAGTCTTTCAATTGAATCAATAAGTGTGATATGTGTGCATTAGTGACATTAAGTTTTTTATAGTTTCAAAATCAAAGTTAAACCATTAGTTTAAAATTAGATCACCAAAGGATTCTTAAGTATATATGCATATTGGAATAGAATTAAAAGGGAATTCATTCTTAACCCATCAACAGGGGTGGATTTGAATTGAACGGAGTGACCGAGTGCCTCCAAAGTTACTATTCTAAGAAAACTTTTTTCAAAGTTTTATGCTTACATGAATTTAAAATATAAATGCATTAGTGTGAGAACGATGTACTCAGGAAATCTCAACTGATACTGAGTACCTATTTCAAAGGGAACAATAATAAAAAATTAAAACTTAGTTTTTTGATTGTTGATGCACAGTGTTCACATATCCACAAAATATAGAAATTATTGACTATTTTTACTAATAATAAGAAAAACCAGTGTGTGAGTTATGTTACATTACATCTGTTATGTAATGTATACAAACAGTGGTGAATTACAGTACACAATTGAATTTGCAACCAGTTGGATTCTGTTTGTTTATGTTAGGAAGCGGGACCAACAAGGTTCCAAGCATTTTTATTTTCAATTTAAATTATAGTAAGCTTGTATAGCAAGTATATATTCAATGTTGGTTGACTGGTTTCATAACATGTTATTATTGTTTTAGATTACTTGGGATAGAATTATTAAGAAATCTGTCTGACTTTGGCATTGGGAAGTTACTTAGTTGGTACTCTAATTATTAGATACAATGGAAAGCGTTATCCGATCTCGTTTAAAAACTATTTATGAGTCCCTCCAATCAAAACTAAATTCTGCTCAGTGTGCCCTAACGGAGCTTACAGAAAATGACCTCAACTATAAGGAGTTGGAACTGGTTGGTGCTAAACTAAAAGGCCTAAAGGAGATGTTTCTTTCGGAAATTCACAATTACTGTAAATTGGTGAAAAAAGTTGATGCTGAAGAAATCAGTCGGTATACGTCTACACAGATTCAAGCTGAAGATGTAATAGCAGAAATTGATGTGAAAATTAAACAGAACAATCGAAACCGCGCATCTGTTCCTACAAATGACAATAATTTTAACACAATTAGTAACTTACCAAAAATGGAGTTAGGCAAATTTGATGGCGATGTTTTAAAGTGGTATCAATTTTGGGATCAGTTTTCATCAAACGTTGATAAAAGAAATATAAATGATGTTGATAAAATGTTATACCTTCAATCGGTTCTTGAGGGTGACGCGAAGCAGGCAATCAATGGTTTAGATACAACAAACAAAAACTATCGTATTGCTGTCGACACATTAAAGGAACGGTATGGCAAACCTAGCGTAATTATCACAGAAATATTAAAAACAGGAGAAGTGGTAAGGGGGCGTGTCGTTGACACCAGGTCCTGAGCGTTTTGGCTAGCTATTGACTTGGACTACTTTATTTTTGTTTCCTTTATTACTCCGACTGTATTGTTTTTCATAAAATACATTGCTCTTTTACAACGATCTCACATTATCACTGAGTGACTGGACCAGCAATGTAAAGCTAACATAACGATACCTCAACAAGCCGTAATGTCGCGTGGTGCGTCCGTGGTATTTGAGCGGGAGAAGTACCGCCCCTCGCGTGTCGCGACAACACACAATGATAATTGTTAGTGTGAGTAAGTTACACGGAAAAAGAGTACGCTGTGGTTTTAAGAATAAGGTTTATATTTAAATGACTGAGTTATCGATGGCGCGTGTGTGCACTTGTTCGTAGTATTGTTTTGATAGAACTACATATGCAATATTATCGTTATGGTGGGGCTGTTACGGCTTCACCGGTTTTCTATACATTTTAAACTCCACGCCATATCTCCTTCTTTAAGATATCTGTGGTAATTATCGATGCTCATTATGTGGCCCTTTACAGAATTAAATCGGCGGAATCCGGTCAGGTCAAAGATTGTAGGCACGTTCTCAACGAAATCGAGAGACACCTTAGGGTATTAAGTTCTCTAGGTGAAGATGTAAATCATAACCATCTTAGAGTGATGATTTTAGAAAAGTTCCCAGAGGACCTTATTTACGAGTTAAGAATGAAGATAACTGACGAAGATGAGTCTATTGATAATATTAGGAAATGCTTAGAGTATATCATATCAGCTAGGGAAACATCAAATAGATTAAAGAAGACAGAAGGTATTCAAAATAAAATTCCAACAACCAGTGAAGGGAAACAAGTACCTGATAATTTCACATTAGGGTCATTACATGTCAGTTCGGAAGAAACGAGTAATAATAAAAGGGGTAGACTTTCAAAAAACTTCAGAGGGAACAAACCGAAGTTTGAAAATAGACAAAACACTAAACGTCAATTTCCGTCTCGAAAGCGCCCATATGAAGGTAAAAGATCTGATGAGCCACCCAAAAGGAGAGCAATTAGTTGTATATTTTGTAAGCAAGATCATTTTAATGATGAGTGTAGTAAACACAAAACCTTACAGGAAAGAAAAGCTCAGTTAGGAAACCGTTGCTATAATTGTTTCGGAGAAGGCCATAGGGCCGACAACTGCCGTACTAAAAAGAAATGTCGACATTGTAATAAGTTTGGCAATCATAATCGAGCATTATGTCCGACTAAATTACCGCAACCGGCAAAGGCTGTACCAACGGATAACTTACATACCAGTAATACATATAGCACCACGCTGTTGCAGACAGCCCTCGTTACGGCGAAAAACTTAGAAACTCAATCGGCACTACAATGTAGGGTACTGCTCGATTGTGGTAGCCAACGCTCATACATAACGGAATATAATTCAAAATTACTGAAACTACCTATTGCTGAACAAATTAATTTATCAATATTCACATTTGGGAACAAATCACCACACTTTATTAAAAGTCCTATAGTACAATTCAGTATTACCACTCGAACAGGAATTACTCGCCTCATTCATGCAAACGTAGTACCTCATATTACTCAGAATATAAAATCACCAATATTCTTCGATTTAGACAAAATCGGAATTAAAGGTCGTGTAATAGCAGATGATGGGTCCTGTGGGGACAAGATAGACATTTTAATTGGAAACGATTATTATCATTCGTTTATGTCACAAGAAAAGATAGCGGTCGCCCAAGATCTGTTCCTAGTTAATTCAGATTTTGGCTGGGTGTGGTCAGGAAGAATTAGTGAGAATGTTGACAGATCTGATCAGTTAACCGTATTGACTTACTTTCAATCAGAGGGGTTATTTGATAATAAATTAAATGAACCCGATCTCCCTTTAAAGCTGGATGATGTCAAACGATTATGGGATCTTGAATCGATAGGCATCATAGATTCTCCCCATAACACTCGAGATGAAGAGGCTATTAGGCAGTTTAACGAAACAGTTCAGTTCAAAGACAACAGATACCACGTTCAATGGCCATGGACAGAATTGCCACCAAATCTTCCCAATAATCTAGGCTTAGCTTGGGGTCGACTCAATAGTTTAATAAAACGATTAGATAATGCAGACTTAAAGGCATATGACCAAGTAATTCAGGAACAGCTACGGAATCATATAATTGAAATAGTACCAGATGTAAAGAGTACACAGACTCACCCAATTCACTATCTCCCTCACCACTGTGTTCGTAGTCGTGATAAGCCCAAAAAGCTTCGCATTGTTTATGACGCATCAGCAAAAACTGCAGACAACCAAAGTTTAAACGAATGCCTGTACAGAGGTCCCCTGATGTTAGAGGATCTGACAGGATTGCTGATCAAATTTAGAGAACACCCTATAGGAATAGTAGCGGACGTCGAGAAGGCTTTCTTACAATTAGGTCTCCAAGATTCAGATAGGGATGTAACACGATTTCTTTGGCTCAAAGATATAAACAGTCCAGCTCACTCAGATAATGTATTGCACTTACGTTTTTGCCGTGTACCTTTCGGTGTCATATCGAGTCCATTTTTACTAAATGCCACGATCAGATATCATTTAAATAAGTCAAACAATACAGTTTTGAAACAAATAGCCGACGATATTTACGTAGATAATATCGTAACTGGCGCACAGACCATATCGGATGCAAATAAACTGTATCTTGCTGCCAAAGAATCTTTCGATAGCTTATCCATGAATTTACGCGAATGGAATTCAAATTCAAAGGAACTAGTCTCTTCAATACCAGAAAAACTCAGAGCAGAAGACCATGATTACATAAAAGTTCTCGGTTTGTTGTGGAACATACATAATGATAAGTTACATTTGAGATTTAATTTTAATAGCACAGAATCAGATACTACAGTTAATTCAAAAAGAGACGTGTTAAGGGTTATTGCCTCCATTTATGACCCATGTGGTTTTGCAGTCCCGATAGTACTTCCAGCAAAACTATTCTTTCAAAAATTATGGAAAGAAAAGATAAAGTGGGATGCCAAGTTGAGTGATAGCCTACTTGTAGAATGGCAACAAATTGCATCAAACTTTGCTTATCTACAGAATATTCACGTTAATCGTTACTTTGCGCAAGGTATAACTAGAAATAAAGACATTGAACAAATTGAATACGAACTACACTGTTTCACGGACTCGTCTATGCAAGCTTATGCAGCAGTGGTCTATTTACGTGGCACCTTACGCACTAACAATATTGTCAGTTTCGTTATTGGCAAGTCTAGGCTAGTACCGTTAAAGGACCAACATGACTTACAGATTCCAAGATTAGAATTGCTAGGCGTACTTATCGGAAGTAGACTTATAGGATACGTAACTAAAGTTTTGCGGTTAAAAATCAAAGCACAAATTTTGTGGACTGATAGCCAAATAGTTATTAGTTGGCTCAAGTCAAATAAATTACTTCCGCCATTTGTAGCACGTAGAATAAATGAAATAAAACAGAATAAGATTTTGCAATTCAAGTATGTGCCAACTGAATTAAATCCTTCTGATGTGGGTACTAGGTCGGAACGGGTAGATTGTCACGATAGATGGCTCAGAGGACCTAATTTTTTAATGAGCGATTCAAATCAATGGCCCACATTTAACGATAATGTAGACACTCAAATTTCAATTGCCGGGGAGGGTCCTTCGGATTCAATTCCTTCAGATAATAATAGACCAAACTTAAGTATCACAGAGTCAATAGTAATAGACGATTCAGATGAAACAACGAGTAACTTATTAGAAATTCAAGCTAAACATTTTCCTGAAGAAGTTAAAGGTATTATAACTAACTTATCAAGATCACTGAAATTATATAAAGACGAGGAAGGACTTCTTAGATGCAAAGGTAGATTCAGATACACGAATTTGTCACATGATCAAAAAGAGCCTATACTTCTTCCCAAAGATTCAGATTATACTCACAAAATAATAACCGAATTACATCAGAAGAACTATCATGTAGGCGTCTCTCATACCTTAGCTTTAGTAAGACAGAAATATTGGGTTCCACATGGACGATCAACAGTTCAAAAGATCATCAGAAAGTGTTCACAGTGTAAAAAATACGGTGGGGGTCCATTTAAATTGCCACCCATGCCTGATTTACCAACAGAAAGAGTCAAACTCAGTCTTCCGTTTGCCTTTACAGGCCTTGATTATTTCGGTCCACTGCTTGTGGAAGAGAGTAGTAAAGAAAAACGCTGGGTATGTCTCTTTACATGTTTAACTATTAGAGCTATACATTTGGAAGTCGTTAAAGACTTAACCGCTGAAGAATGTTTGCTAGCCATTAGGAGATTCGTCGCAGTCAGGGGTTTACCACAATTATTCGTATCAGATAATGCTACACAATTCAAGCTCACAGCTGATGTATTAACTTCAGAATATTGCATACAGAACCACGTGCGGTGGAAATTTATCCCAGAGTTAGCTCCTTGGTTTGGAGGATTTTATGAACGCCTTGTAGGTTTGGTTAAGAATAGTATGAAGAGGACTTTAGACAAACATCTCGTAAACCACAACCAGTTATGCACAATAATTAAAGAACTTGAGGCAGTAATAAATACCAGGCCTCTGACTACTGTAGGCGCAGAGTTGGAACACATATTGACTCCTTCAGATTTCCTACGCGTGGGCGGAACTTTGACCACTGATACTGCAGATCGAGACTTCTTAGAATCAGCTACATCAACTAAAACTAACTTGATTGACGGATGGAAGCGAGGTCAGATCATTCTCTCAGAATTCACCAAAATGTTTACCAATCAATATTTAACTAGCCTCCGTGAACGAAGTGACATACACAAACAACCTAGAGTCGTTGTCAATAGGCCACCAAAGTTAGCAGAGACGGTTCAGATAAAGTCAGATAATAACCGGGCACACTGGAAAGTGGGAAAAATAGTAGAGTTGATAAGAGGATCGGATGGACAGATTAGAGTAGCCAAAGTCAAATTATCATCAGGAGAAACATTAACCCGATCAATAGGCCATCTGTTTCCGTTAGAGATTGACGACCCAAGTACAGAATCATCTCGAGAAGTAGAAAATATTTCGCCAGTCAGAATCAGTCAGTATTCAGGGGATTCTAACCAGGAACAAGCAGTTCGAAACGATTATCCAGTCAGTCGTAATCAGGAGTCTCGAGTTACTCAAGACACTGAATCAGTTACCAATGATGTACCCATAGTTCAGTCAATACCAGACGATAGTAGACGACCAATCAGGGCATCAGCAGCAAGGGCTAAAGATAAAGTCAGGCACTGGACATCTCAGTTGATGAGCAGATTGTTTCAGTAATCAGTTGTAATCAGTTGTAACCAGATGTGATCATTTACAATCCGTTGTAACAAGATGTGATCACTTGTAATCAGTGTAACCAGTTGTGATCATTTACAATCCGTTGTAACAAGACGTGATCACTTGTAATCAGTTGTAACCAGATGTGATCATTTACAATCCGTTGTAACAAGATGTGATCACTTGTAATCAGTGTAACCAGATGTGATCATTTACAATCCGTTGTAACAAGACGTGATCACTTGTAATCAGTTGTAACCAGATGTGATCATTTACAATCCGTTGTAACAAGATGTGATCACTTGTAATCAGTTGTAACAAGATGTGATAACTTGTAATCAGTTCAGTTGTAATCAGACGTGATCACTGGTAATCAGTGGTAATCAGATGTGATCACGTGGAATCAGTTGCAATCAGTCGGAATCAGTCGGAATCAGTTGGAATCAATTGGAATCAGTTAGAATCAGTTGAAAAGAGATGTAATCAGTTAAGTCGATCAGAATCGACCTGGACGTCTTATGTGCCTCTTTTCTTGGGCGGGAGTGTCGCGAAAGCGAAGTAAAAATAGGCATAGATAATAAAAATCTCTCGACGAGTAAAGATGCCAATAGAGGGCGCGCGTGGCGCCCAGCGCGCGGCGGTCGCACGACTCTATGGTCCTTGGCGCGGCAGCGGCGCACCGATTCAATTGGGCGGTTGCGATCGGAGCTGGCGGATGGCGGTGCCTTGGTAAGTGAATTTATGTTATTGCATGTGACTCCAACAGATTTACTCTATTGTGATTCAGTGATTTAGCAATATTAGCGAGGTGTTTGTGTGTGTTTCCACAGCGATCAAATTCAGATATGATTCCAAATCAGACCAGTATTCAGTTGCGAGGCTTGGGGTGGCTATAGGGGAGGTTGGAGGCCACTGGGGGGTTTCCCCCAAAACCTGTTATGCTCTGCTATGTCCTGATAGTCGAGGAACAGTGATTCAGTTTGCGTAAACTTAGCAGATAATCAGATACGATGACATTCACGTAGGTAGTAACCTAGGCGGGTTCTGAGAAATGAGTAGGTCTCAAACACGCGATGTGATATAGTTTTCGTCTTGTACCCACTTGTTTAGGTATTTGGCGACACACCCTTTTAAGGTGGTTTTCATCTAAAGGGAGACGTCCCAGAATTTAACCAGAACGCGGTGACCACTCCAGGACACGTCTGATCCACCGGCCATTGTTCCTTAAATTATCTACGTTTTATTAACAAAGTTGTACTTCCCTGGTACCTGTTACCTAACAAGTACCTGTTACAGTATTCTGTTACAATACCTGTTACCGTACCTGTTACAATACCTGTTACATATAACAGGTATCTATTTAAAATTCGATACTTATTTCTATTGTAGTAATTGATGTGTATCTGAGTCACAGGGGTACGTGACTACTGTACAAGTGTACATACACTCCTAGTGATCATGTAAACGACTTGCTATCAATCAAAGTTGTTTTTCACAACACTCTGACTTATTACCTAGACGAATAGGAATTCTTGACGCTAAGTCTTGAATTTTAAAACTGTGAACCCAACTCAAATATATTGTGCAGAAGTTCCACTCTTTATCGACGGTGATAATAAAATGACACTGCGAAAATAACAATGACAGCTTTTATTTTTTCCAGAAAAATCTATTTTTGATCTTAGTTTGTCCTTAAATCTGTTCAAATTTACTTTTTTTAATAGTCAGCAATAAATTATTGTGGTTTGCGATTGCTCAATTATAACAATAATAAAAAAAATGGAAGTTGTATTGATTAGATTCTCATTTTGTGATAATCCATGCTGTCAATCTACTAGATTTGAAATTATACTTCTGACATTGAGTGCATCTAATGACTGCATAACTTCTAGAATTTTCTACAAGCATGTCGAATTTTCTTATCGCTCGATAACCGTGAAACTTTTGTTTTCCGCCGCGTTGTGTCATAGGTGAGAAAATTTCAATACTGACCTTGGGCCTTGACAAACACTTTACATACAAATCAGACTAAATTCAACTGTATTGCTTTTGTCATAAAGTTTAAAGAAATGTATTTTAAAAGTGGTCTTTGAGTGTTATCGAATAAATGTGCATCAAAAAAACATGTTTACGCTACATCGGGTGAGCTTACGTAACGCGATATTTTTTTAATTCATCCTTGAGATATGTTATCTGTGGCGAGTCTGTTTGCGCCTGGGTTCCATATTTGGCTAGCTAATTCTGGCATTTTATTATTTAATTGTGTTTTTGAAGACTCTTTTGGAAAGATAAACTATATAGTATGTTTGCTGTTTTCTGCTCAAAAACGTCTGTGGGATTAAATGTGTCACACGTTAATGAATACTGACATAATACCTATTCATTAATCAAACTGCCAAGTCAACTTAGTGGGACGACGTGCTAATTAAACGTTGTTATAATATAATCTGTTGTTATCAGTGGTTGGCACGAGCTATATGATAACAGCTCTTGTCTTTGCGAACAGATAAGCCATTCAGCAAGTTTGCTTGTGTTTATGATAATTAATTATGAACCTTGGGGACTCTTTACGACTGCCAACATTGAGACAGCATGGTAGCTAACATTGTACTCTCTCACAACACAGAGCAAAGGTTCAAATCCCAGCCATGAGAATACAAAACTTCGAGTGAATTTCAGCAATAAAACTTAATCGTATTAAACGTATGGATGACTTACATTGGTCAAGGACAATGGCGAGTAAAATAAACCGATAGCGAATTGGATTAGTAGTGGGTAAGGACAATCCACCACCTTCTATGGCCCAATTAAATCCCACTTATATATTTATGACTATCTATACGTAAACAGTTTTCAATAAATGAATGATTTCTTTCTTTCCTATCGATATCATCTCATTTTCTTTTTATCGTGGTAGTGGTCATGAAGTGAGGGACAGTCAGAATCGTAATGACTAAAATCCACGGTGTCCTTCAATAGCGTTTACGTTCTGGGGTCACGGTAATTCGTTAGGACCCCTGCGTCACTGGCAGGCTTTGGCCCTCTATAGCCTGCCCAAAATGTCAATCGATTTCTGATTCCTTGTGTAAATTCTTCCATTTCATCTCTTGATGTCTTTCCTCTCTTTCAGGGACGTCTTTCTAGCTCGTCCGACAGTGGTGTAAACCATTCGGACAGTTGCAGGTCAATAGACAGTGTCTAGGCGCTCACCACTCGCCAATGTCCTTTACCAATGTAAACCGAGCATTTTATCTGTAAGTCATTGTCTATTGATTTTTTTGGAACGAAGTTCCTTATCGCGCTTTGTGAAAGGGGGCTAGACGGAAAAAAATCTTACGAAAAGTTGTCACGACACTTTTTGGAACGAAGGTCCTTATCGCGCGTTGCGAACGGGTGCTAGAGCTCAAAGAGAGGAGTGGAGTGGAGCGTAGCGGAGTGTGGTGTGGGTAGTGGAGTCGCGACGATTATTTTTGTTGAGTGTATACAGTAACTTCGTTCCATCCGGGTGTCCCTTGACACCTTTCAAGTTTTTAATTCGCTTAGACAGCTGGTTGTAGGATTTTTTACATCCAGTTCAATTTCATAAAAAAAGTCAGTCTAGAAAATTATTGTACAGAACCCTTCATTGCTGTGTTTGTCTCGTAACGGCCGGTAATATTAGCGAATGGCCGGCCGCCTGATAAGGTATCAGCTGAATTGTGAACGTGCTCCAATGTGTGTCAGAGGTCACACTTCCTCGAACATGGCGGCTGTGAAACTACCCGCCAAATAAGGGTTTAGTTGATACAGGTGGGGCACGACTTACAACTTATAGTTTTGAGTTACTTTAAGGAAGGAGAAATTCTAGAGTGGGTCTAGGAATTTCTCCTGGATTGTGGCTGCATAAACATACATAGAAACTCACATAAGCGAACACCCAGACCCGGAACAATTACTTGTAGGTCATATAAATTTGTTTCGTACAGGAATCGAACCCACGACTCACTTTGCAGCAGCCGAACGCTCAGGCACTGCACCAACTCTTTTGGTCTTCTAAGTCTTGACTCCGCCCGATCCCCAACGGCACGTTTTTGTGCCACCAAAACAAAAACAAATATTAATCCTTTTTTTTGGAAAAATAAGTCATAAAATCGATTAGTATTTAGTGGAAAAACATTTTCCTCGGGGGCTCGAGAGGTTAAAGATGATGAAAGGTTTCAAATTATTTGCTCTTAAATCTATCATACCAACATATATTGTGGTAGAGAAATCTTTCGTCGCACTAAATTATTCCTGCTTTAAATTATGCCATTAGCATTCATCATCAGCCTATTAACGTTCCCACTGCTGGGACACAGGCCTCCTCTCTGTGAGAGGGGGTGGGCCATAATCCACCACGCGGGCCCAGTGCGGATTGGTGGATGTCACATGTCTTCGAATTTTTGGTTCTAGGACAAATGCCGGTTTCCTCACGATGTTTTTCCTTCACCGTTTTGAGAGCAGTGGTGATGAAATAAATTACACAAAGTAATGCGCCTGCCGGGATTCGAACCCACGACCTACAACTCGTAAGTCGGGGCCGATTACTGAACTAAAAATATCTTTGACATAACTTTTAGTTCTTTACATTTTGCCATTACCATACAGACGAAAGATAATGTTGTCTCCAAGTCCAGCTATTCTTAGCAGGGTCACGTGGCCGATGTCCACCGTTATCACCAGTTCCTTATCAGTGCTAACGAGCGAAGCAGCACTGCCAAAACGAGGGTAATGATTGACACAACTACCTACCTACACATGTATACTCACGAATTCATAAGTCCATTGTCTTATCAATAGGTGTGTACCACCATTAACAAAATAGGACCATCGTTAGCTATGTGTGTCACCTTAATGAGAATTCACGATGTAGTTATTTTGTTGTGTTAAGCAGAGAAGTTAGATTCAGATATAGTTAGGTTTAGGTCAGTCTCGTTGGTCAACCGGTTGCCGGGGTTCAATACTTAGGTCGGGCAAAGTACTAGGACTCAGTCATTGATTCAACTAACGAAATTTGGTATAACTCTTCTACACCTTTCGGAAATTGCTGACGTGAGAATATGTACTTAAAGCCTTTTAATTTAGGAAGGAATAAAGAGGAAATAAACTGGGTTGATTTATTTTTAGGTATACCTACCCAGCGACATTTCAGATTATTAACTAGTAATTAATAATGAGGTAAAATAAACATATAATGTAGATACCTACTTTATAACACCTAACAACACTGCATAGCAACACCGCCAAAAGTTAACATTTATTTTAATATTTTTAGCAACCATTACTCAGCCAGCCACAAAAAAACGACACAAACACAACAATATTTCAGCTGTCTGCGATTATGACATGCCATCCCAAATGTCAATAACAAAATATATGTATTTTCCATTTAAAGAATAATACGCACATATTTTATTTATTGACATAAGAATCGACACTTCATTTTTCATATACATTTTGCGTTTTTTACCTATCTAGTATGTACTTATGTACCAGGATAGCAAACGCACAAGGACGCAGGCTATTTACTTCGCAAATAAGACTTATGTCAATATTTAGTGGGGATCGACAAGCCCACACGTGTACAAGATAGTGGGACGAGTTATCGAAAGGGTTGGCCTATATCTGTGCAGACGGCGTTAGAGATAAGTTTGTCAATAAGTTTGTTGCTATGTCATAACACTAATGTGAAATATATGTAAAGATAACCTGGCTGAGTGTTGTCAATGTCAGTGTCAAAAGCTTTATGTTTTAGATCTTTAGCGAAATCTTCCGCAATATAAACTGGGTTTGGCCCGCATCTCTACTTGCGTGGAGGTCGGAAGTAACCCACGGGAACTTACTACGAGAATTAAAGTATCTAATAGGCAAACCCAGGCAATCTACCGGTTTGTCAAATTTTATTGAGAGCCGATTAGACTTTAACATAAAAAGACACAGTCGCTTTTACATTAAAAATATTGGTAGGTACCCATACCCATCCCTTTATTTTGATCAACAATACCCTTTATTTTAATTCTACAGTCCACGTTTGCAATAAATATAATGCTTGAGAGCTGGCAAACAATAAATAGCAATTTTATCTTTCAAGGTCTTTTCCATTCAATTCGATTAACAAAATTAACGGCATTTAAATTTTTTCTCAAGTAGCTAATTTATATCAGTCTTTTTGAATAATTTAATTTTACCAGTAAAATTATGTTATTATGTCACCACGTGTAGCGTAGGATGTCACCCAAAAAGTTATTTTTTTGTGTATTTATCTCGCAGGCCAACCTATGAGATTGTCGTCTGCTCAGCCGGATTTTCATCCAAGATTATTGACGCATTACAGTAAAAACCATTGTCCCAAAAATTGTACGATACGAGAACCCCCTTGGACTTACCGAAGGGGTCAGTAAAGACTAAAGAGGCAGGCTGGGTTGCGAGCTCAAGTCACCCAGCTAGACTGGACCAATGCGCAACATACTGAAATAAGTGGAAGGTCGGTAGGTGGAAGTCGGAAGGTGAAAGACATAATCTTGTGGTACAATTTGGGGTAGAGCTAAGAACAGAAGAAGGCTTTAGCCAATTTCTGCGTTTCTTTGTTAATGTCTTACAGGTTTTCCCACTCCATGATTGACAATATAGTTAGTATTTATTCCCCACAGTTTCAACAAGTACTGTAACTCTCTATGTACCGAGTTTGGCGTTGTCCCAAACTGCTGGTTACTGTTCACTTATATTAGTTAGATGATTAATTGTGGAGTTCTCTGACTGCTTGCCAAATCTTCGCTTGTTCGTATCAATTTTACAGCTTAACTTGCATTTTTGTAAAATTTTAAAGCATTTATCATCATTTGGCCAGCTATTTCCCTATTACATAATGTGTGTTTGGGTTGGAATGGAATGAACTGGATGAAGCTGAGTTATGATATGGGCGGTCTGATATCCACAACCCGGTTACTGCAATTTAACACGATAAATATGTACATTGAAACCTAATTGGAGGTGGTTTTCAGTATTAATATACAACGTGTAACGTTAAAAGCGCAAAACCTATAGTGGGGTAACTCAGCCCATGTTAAATTTTCAAAAGTGTTAGAACAAACATTGTTCTGTAACATGGGCTGAGTTACCCCACGAGACGTTTTGCGCTATTAACCTTATATTATTTTTCATATTTTTTTTAAATTATTTGTTTTGTTTTCAGAATTTCGGGTCACTGACCCCTGTAATAACTATTGAAAGCACTGTGGAGCGGAACCACTGACACTTTGAGGGCGCACCCATCAATGAAGAAAGCTAGCAAATGCAAAGACTTCTGCAGTTTTGGTCTATCAAGGGAAAGGTGAGTATGTGTAATGTTTAAAAAAATATTGCTGACATAAATATCAGCCTTGAGCTGCTAAATTCGCATATTAGAGTCAATGACTGCTTCGAAACGTAAACACAAATAATTCAACACTCGCTAAACTCTCTACCATTACACTAATTCAGAGAAAACATTCAGATCAAGCGCATTACAACTAATGTATAAATCTTAGGCAATCTAAATAAATACTCAGTCTAAGAGTTGAGCCAAAAATCTTTTAGGCGACTATTACTGATGAAGAGACAGAAGTGGCCATTACTTAAAATATTTATTATATTATTGATGTAAGTGCTTTGTTAAGAATGTCATCATCATCATCATCAGCCTATTAATGTTCCCACTGCTGGGACACAGGCCTCCTCTCTGTGAGAGGGGGTGGGCCATAATCCACCACGCGGGCCCAGTGCGGATTGGTGGATGTCACATGTCTTCGAATTTTTTATTCTAGGACATGCCTCACGATGTTTTCCTTCACCGTTTTGAGAGCAGTGGTGATGAAATAAATTACACAAAGTAATGCGCCTGCCGGGATTCGAACTCACGACCTACAACTCGTAAGTCGGGGCCGATACCACTGGGCCACCACTGCTCTCACAAGAATGTAAGTGTTTCATTTTTTCTCATCGTCATCACCACACTTTTAATTTATTGCTGATCATAGAGAAGCTATGATCAGCAATAAATATAGAAGCTGAGGAGCTCGTGGCTAAATAATCACAGCCGTACAGGTCGATCTTTGCGGTAAGCCTCGCTTGCCGAGGTTGGTCTGTCTATGGGTGGCCATCTGCCATAGCGAGTTTCCACCGTGCCTCAGAAATTACGTAGAGCCGTTGGTCCCGGCTGTCATTTGTAGATCTTTGAGAGTCGTTACTGTTAGTCAGAAGCTTATAAGTCTGATAACCAGTCTTACCATGGGGTACCCTATTTCCCAGTTCAGTGGGTTGTGGAGGTCTGATAGGCAGTCGCTCCATGTGAAATACTGATATTCAGCTGAATTTGGTTCGACTGGAAGCCGACCCCAATATAGTTGGGAAAAGGCAGGTAGATGATGAAGCTAAAGGCAGCCGGCAGAAACTGGATGAGGAAGCTCAATGCTGATGATGTTAGAGAAGCAATAGTTAGGATTATATAAAGCTGCATGATCGCGTGTAAAACTGAAATCGTGTCAAATCACGCGCATAGTTTTGTCTTTTACGCATTCGATTTATTTTTAATGTCGAATAAGAGCGTAGAACTGCCAGAACTTTAAAGTGCAAAATAAATTCATGGGATTAGCGTATGAAAATAGTAGGTCGATTTAAATGTGATTAAAGTCCAGATAGAGTAGTCCAGTTCATATATCGGGTCTAGTGGTGGATATCGCCGGGGTCACGGGACTGCCGGAGTCGCGGGACTTATCCCATCACCGTGACCCCGGAACATAAAGGGCTATTGAAGAACACCGAAGATTTTATTTACTACGAGTCGAACAGTTCCTCCAGTCCTGCCCGGGGTGGGAGGACTCATTTGATGACTTTACCACGTAAAAAAAAGTGGTGGATATCAGAGTCTTCCGTTATTCGAAGTAGAAAATTTTATTTTTCATAACGTACCTGAATGACTCAGTAACAGTACAGTTAAAATAAATGCAAATTTAAATGTAAGAAACGCAACACAGAGCGATTTTCTTAGCGCGCTCCGTAACCTTTCCTGTACATTTTCCTGATGGCTCAAGGATGTGATCCTTTATGTAAGGTTACATTGTTCGCAAATCTATAATATATTATGTATATCTGCACTCATGTTTTACAAAATAAATATCTTGTATCATGAATACATTACATGCTATTAAAAATTTTATTTTTCGTCTTTCTTTTCAACTTTTTGTCGAAAGACACGTATGTAGGTGGGTACTCATGTTTCTGTAAATATATAAATACTTATGTGTGACTTAGTTAATTTTTCAGTATCTCAGTACAATCATGGGTTTAATTCTATTATTTCATATATAAGAGCTCAGAAGTCACATTGGCGTGGGAAACATTTTCTTAACTTTTTTTTTCACAAACATTTTCTCTTATTCAAACCTTACAGGTTCTGCCTCCCACGCTTTTTAAACTAAGTTCTTTGTGTCCTATAGACGATTTTTGAAATATTCATGAATGCTTTATAAAAATCAACTGTATTTTTGTGACTTCACACCACATTCTCTTTTCTTTGAAAGAATTTCGTTTTGAAAATTATAATTGAAAATACCAAGTACTAAGGAATGCTTTTTTGCTTATCTATTTATATTTAGATCCTTTCAATAAAACGTCAATCTCACACAGACACGATATTTATTCATGCCGCTGTTTATGCAAGCATGCTAACAAGAAAACCGCATGAAAATAGCTTTAGCAATTATCGAGAAAGATCGATGCACACGTTCCTACAGTCAATGACTTACACTAATGTGCGTTATTGTAGTGAATGTACACAAAACCATTATTGAGTATTGTTTTTCATTTACATAAGTAATTTATAATTATTATAAGTAGCGGTGGCCTTTAAAACATAGTTTGTACAAGTGATTAGAACAAAAATGATGATTGAATAGGTAAATGCAATTTAAATATGTACATACTAGACATACTGGGACACGGTTAACAATCTTTGTACATAATTATATTATGAGCACTAGTTTTTGCCAATAGCTTCAACCGGGTTACGCACTTATATGGCCAATAGCTGTGTACCGAACATTGAAATCCTTACAGCCGATAAGGTATGTAAGGGAGACCGGGTACAAAAGTAACAGCGGGTCGTAACAAACGCTCTGTAGGTTTAGCAAATGGTCGAAACGTCGCCCTACTAAATGCAAGCGGGGGGAGGGTCGCCGGCTATCTCCTGACGGTAGTAGGGCGACGTTTCGACCATTTGATAAACTTACAGACCGTTTGTTACTTACGACTTTCTTCCCTAAATATAACGGACTAGTTTCTACCCGAGATTTCTCCCGCGTTATGTCAGTCGTCTGATCCTATGGAGGTCCCATCAGTTTCCTTGGGGAATGCGTGGAAGACAACGCACGGTGCGTTGTCTTCCACTACTCGAGACTTGTCCTTCGTCGGACGGTGAGCTACCCATTACTCACCGTCCGGAAGCTGATGCCTACGGTAGCTGGAATTTTTCCCGCGATATCCCATGCCGTGGACGTCTTCGACGGTGCCGGTGGCTGGACCGCTGAGGTCAATCTCACACATGTTCCATCCCTCACGCGTTTCGATTTACGTCTCAAAAAGCTATTTATTACATTTCTTACGTTACGACTTTAAATCGTGGCAATTACAATGTAATGTTCCGATGCGTCGTCGTTGCGTACAGTAGTACGACGTGCATCCTATTAATTGACGACACGATATCGTATCGTGGTAGGAAGCACGATACATCACAAAAAATAATTAATCAATGCACTTCGTTCCATCATTGACGCAAGACAGTAACGCATTGGTTTACGACGTGAAAACTAAAAACGTGCAAACGATATAATTTCGTTTCGTTAGAGTCAATAAATTGTTTTGCTAGTCTGCTCTGACCCACTGATGGTCTTGGCCTCTCTCTACTCCTTATAAAACCGTTCCCCCTATCATCCTAACGTTTTCCCAACTGTAGTGGGGTCGGCTTCCAGTCGTTGCCCCCCCATATTAGGATTTTTTTCCTGTATCTTGGGTGCTTTTACAAACATACAAACTCACATACACAAACACGCAAACCCGAAAAATCCACTTGCACATCATACAAATATTTCTTCAGTGCGGCGATCGAACCCGAGACACACTGCGCTGCAGTCGATCGGTCAGCCACTGCGTCAACCACGCCGTGGTTTCCCGAGACTGCTGTGCATCCTCCTGTGTTCCAACAGAACCTGCATTACTCATAATAACAATTGGTAATTTACATTTATAAGATAATCCTGAAAAAACACTTATACCTATCCTAGCTGAAACTCAATGGATGTATTAATAAGCTATTATCTCAAAGGATTTACATAACGAATCGTGCGCATCTCGCCACGTGTCATACATATAATATACTTGCATTAGTGTGAGTGTATGTATGTAGATGTGCGTCTGCGCAACGCTCACTAAATTTCATTGAGCGTAATCATGTCAAGGTCTTATGTGAATGAACTCGGCTTATGTGTGTGTGTACGTGTTAGTTTATGTACATTTAATTACATAATAGATCTGTTTTTATGAAATTCAAATTTTATTGTGCGATCGAATTTTGAGTGACAGTGGGATTTTTTTGGTAGGTCTGTTTTCGTGGTAAGTTGTGTATACCCAATATCTTTTTATTACATTTTTTAATGTTTTATTTTACGTAAAAAATTAAGTTCATCTAGGGTCTTGTTTTCTCGGTGTTAATGTCCATATTATGTCAGTGAAAAAATTTTCCGTAATTACATTTCACGAGAAAAAAATACGAATCATTTTCAAAAGTTAAGAAAAAAATCTGACAGCAAGAATTAGATTTAAAATTCGTTTTCTTTTCTTATTCTAAATTAAATTTTAGTGCCTGCAGGTGGAACTCAGGAAACAAAGTGCTGGTGCCAACGATGTGAGCACGCGGCAGATTTATAGCTTGACCTTATTCGTGGTTTTATTTCAAGCTGTTAGTAACTCTCAGAATGAACTAAAATGTATGTAACGTGTTACAGTTTCTTCAGCCACTTATTACATACGTACTGGTTGGAAATGATGTAGTACAGGTGGCGTATATCACCCATCCCAGTCTTTTAAAATTTTTATTAGATTTACAAGTTTATCACAAAGACGAATTTTCAAAAGTTCATGTTCAATTTGAAGATTTTGTTTTTTTTTACTTGCCAATAATATCACAAATATTAATTAAAATAATAATAATAGCTTTTTCAAGTCATGATTTTCATAACCAAGTGTGTAAAAAAATGGGGCAACGTCCTTTGTAAGACACATGTGTCCCAGCTGTGGGAATGAGAACGTTCTGGGCTGATTTTCTTTCTACACAAGTGTGGAGTAAAAAATATTATTGCGACGCAAGTTTTTTTTTATTATTTCATTGACCTACCTACACTAAGTACATAAGTACCTCTTGCTAATCCATCATTAAATAATTAAATCTCTGACGTTTTAGCCAGATTATTTCAGTTTCGTAGATTAGATTAGATTTTGTATGTTCATGTTCCTAATTTCTTGTTTTAATTTTGAATGATTTTTTTGTACCTACTGTACCTAGTGACACAATATTCAGGCATTTTTTATGTAAGTATCTATTTATTTATTTATGATAGGATCACGTTTGACAATTATCTGATCACCACCTGTTTAATCAATGATGGTGAAAATATTAAACACCATAAACTGAAAGTTACATAATAAATCTCTCCCACACTCTTCGGGTGAAAAGCCTGAAATCTGAACTTCTTACTAATAATAATACGCTTAATCTTAATACAACTAAGTATTTCAAGTTGGTCTTAGACGAATTAGTATTCTGCACAGTGTGCAGTTAAACTGGCGTAAAGTGCACTGGCGTGCAATTAAATCGGGCAATCATCTATTACATAACCAATGTCACGCGAGTATTTTTTGCATTCAATCAAATATTCATCTGTTAGCAGTCCAGCTTACTTTCTAGTTCAGCAATTAAAGTGGTCAGCTGACTACAAACACGTGATTCTTTACTTTTCTTAATTAAACAAACCGCTAGGATTGGGCATAAAAATGGTGATTTTTGATGAGTATCGTAGGTGTTAAGTGCTTGAACATTGGACTACAGATTCAATCAATATTTTTTTAACCGACTTTGACAATAGTAGTAAGTTTTCAATTCGTTTTTTCTCTTTATATCAATAATTTTTTGATGATAGGTTAAAACAATTAGTTTCAGTAGGTACTTGATTTTTTTATCACCAGAGTAATAAAAGCACTTTGATTTCAAGTGTATCGTCCATTTTTAGACCTATCGCAATCGTAAGTAATTATTTTGGAATAAAAAAAAATGAAGAATATTTTCTGGTTAAATTCTTTTCCAAAGCTATATTTAACTGTCTTCCTTTGAAATGTAAACTTTAAATAATAATATGGCAAATTTGACTTTGGAACTGAACACAACCTGCACCATCCATTAACCGTGTTTAAACAACAGCAACTGTCATTATTGTTATGAAATGTGGAATTTTCATCCTGAAAATTTGTTTCAGCCCATAAGCGTCAATGTAGTTAGCAACCTTAGGTAATGAACCGCAGGAGTTCTTTCAAGATGTTACTACACCCACATGCGTACGAGTGGCGTGAGTATGCGTGTAATATGCTGCACTGATGGACGCAGAAGTTTCAGTTGACTCAAAGACCTGTAATAATCTCACTCACGAAGTCACTACTCGATATAAGCCTCCCCTGAAACACCTTCTCGAATCCAGAGGTTCCGTGCAACCTTCATCAGGTCATAGGTCATCATACTCCAGTCCTCATCACGTTGTCGCCACTCCATAATCTTTTCGGCGAAAATTATTTCTGCGATTTAACATTGGTTTTATCTTCATTCACAAGTCATTTATGGAATATGCACACTACAGACAGTTATAGAATTAGATATAGAATATGACGAATTTCATGGATCGGCTGGAGGTACCAGCTAATTTATTAATCAGACTCAGGTTAGAGGTTATGAGTCCTCCCACGCCGGGCAGGGCGGGAGGGACTGTCAGACTTCTACTGACTAAAATCCACGCTGTCCTTCAGTAGCCTGTTATGTTCCGGGGTTACGGTAAGGAAATAATCCCGCGACCTAGGCTAGGGGTTAAATAAATAAACTGTCGAATACTACTCGCCCTTTGGGTCCCCAAGTATTTCCAATAGACTTCTACTGCCTTAATTGAAGTAAACCTTCTGCATCCTCAATGCACACTGCACACCGATGCGTGCCCCTGCCAAGATCTATTTGTGCATGCGTTTGCGCACCCCCTCCGTCCCTCCCCGCCCCTCCCCTGTGCCCCTGCGTGCGATCACCTCATCGATTAAATGGTTTCGATGTGAGTAGCATCGCAGGTGAGAACGTGACGTAACTGTGACAGATGAGTGTTTGATTGCTGACTGTTGGTCCAGATGCTGAAAGATTTTCGGCCTGGATTTCTCATATCTCTGAAATTAATTGAATATTATTTGTCCCCGTATTACTGTTGTAATTATAAATACTAAAAAAATAGGAGTTGTGATTGCGAATAATAAAGACAAGAACTAAGGTTTGATTGCAGCTGTTGCACTTACAGATTTTCTGTTTGCGCTTTCTTATGTTTTCAAATAAGGTGGTAATGATAATTTATCAACGTCAACAAAACTGTAAATATGTAGCCAACGTATGTGTCCAAATTGTCGATCATTGACACTATAATTACAGACTTCAATAATTTTGGTAATCTTCTAATTGAAAGGCGTCTTTATGACTTTCTGATGGCAGTCCATTGACACAACTTTAAAAAATTGTTCATATTAGATAATCTCTCATACAAATCGTAATCTTCAATTATTTTACAATAGACTGGACATTACGAATTCAAAAGATTACGAACTTTTGTCTTTTGTCACAATGGTAACGACGTTGTCTTGGTATTTTGTCATAATGGCTGACATAATGTTGTTCTGGGTATTAATGTTGAATATGGTTATGAGTGCAGAGACAGGCAAAATAAACGATTTATGGAATGTGTGGATGGAGATACGGCTAGAAAAGAGGTTACTGCGCGATAGTGAGTTAATGAGAAGAGTTGAAAGTAGAAAACATACATCAACAACCTCAAATGAATTTGAATAAGGTCGGGAGAATGATGAAAGATAAATCATTGGAAATAACCAGCAGCCTACATTTGCTACGGGCCCCGCACCGGCTTCATCCGGCACTGGACCTATCTACCATAAAAAACATTATTCAAAATGCTTTAAAGGGCGCCAAAATCCTATTTTGCACACAGGCGCCAGTAGCCCTTACGGGGGCCCTGCCAGCAGGAGCAGTGTCGTCGTCGCCTAGAATCAAAAATTCGAAGACATGTGACATCCACCAATCAGCACTGGGCCCGCGTGGTGGATTATGGCCCACTCCCTCTCACAGAGAGGAGGCCTGTGTCCCAGCAGTGGGAACATTAATAGACTGATGATGATGATGATGAAGCACCTCAAGTTCATAGACTTATAAAATCAAACTACACCATCACAAAACACCAAATTGTGACGGGTGTATAAACTGTAATAATGTTTGATGATAGTAATAAAAAGCTAAAGCATATAATTATCACTACGGTAACAACATCAGACCTTCAAATGAATAAATTGTGTGGTACTTAGTGCAGTTAGTGCTTTAATAACACCATGAAATGCATGGCTCACACTGAAAGCAGAGCGAGTAAATAGCGAAGTTCGATCACGTAACTCATGTTTGTAGTGCAATAAAAGTCACGGATTTTTTAATATTAGGACCGAAAATTACTTCTACGAAAATATTGCTGTTAATAGTAATTTTGTTTGCATCAAAATCCAATATCAGACGACTACAACATTTATCTGAGTAAAAAATATGGGCTTTGATTACAGAGGACACGCAAATTGCGATAATATTTCTTTATTCTTATTGATTTATCTATCATCTCCTGGTGCTTTTCGATTTACTGAAGGTTTGCTGTTTTTAGGTTAGACAGCTTAGCAGCAGTTGTGATTTTGTCCGATTCGTGACTATTATTCAATACACCCAATACCGAGTTACAACATCAAGATTTCGAATTAGAATATCAGGATAACTGTACCTACTGGTTTACTAATTACTTCTTTACCAAGATCAGACAAAACCTCAGATTTTGAAAAAAATCGCTTCTCCTACAACTCGCTTCGCTTTCAGTGTAGCTTATACCTAATCGAGTAGTTTAAAGCTAGTCGGGCAGTGTACGAGTGTAATGTAGATGAATTGCCTCAATTGAGCAGATAAGCGTAGATTGGCTAATTGTGTGTGTTATTTTTAGTGTCCGCCAGTGTACGATTAGATTGGGTACGTACTGTCACCGGTATACATATTTATATAACTTTTACAAGTGATTTTCTCCTACAGTTTTGATAGTTGTATACGGCAGTGAGAAACACAGTGTTTTGGGATTCATTTCTTTAAGATAAGAAAAAGACCTGACAAAGTTGAAACGGATTTTTGGTAAATAACGGACCAAATCCTATTTCAACCCAATTTGCGTAGTTTATGATTATTTTATAAAACGGACGTTACACTAGATACGGTAACACAAGCACAAAAGAATCGACTTGGATACCTATATTTTTTTGGCCAAACTAACTCCAATTTTGTCTTAACTAACTGGAGCTTCAGCCCAAAATAGGTAGGTTAGGCTAAAGCTCTAGTTGGTCGAGTATTCAACAGTATTCCCTTTGGTCGACAGGTGATAAACCCTTCTGCAGGAAACAACCTAATTCGGCCTGAAATAGGGTTTAGCTCGAAACACATACAAAATGTGTAGTCTACCTACGTAATGCTTGAGACTACACGTGCTTTCTATTGAGCAGTGGGCAGTAAGGACGCGCGGTAGGGACGTCCTGCCGCACGAGTTGGGCAGCGCTCCAACTGTTCTATTGTTGTTACTTTTACCCGATCATATACTGCACTAATGGCCTGTGAAGGAAGAAAGTGTTTTGGCACATTTTCGGGGATGTGGGGACTATTTCTGTCCCAGTTTTTCTGCAAACTCTCGCAGTAAATGTAATAATTGCAGTCATTTCCTAAACACATCTTACATCTTACATCATCTTAACTGTAAATCGTTGCATGGTGAATTAGGTTCTAGCTAAGGTTGGTACAAATGGATACCAGAATATCCACGTAGGCGTATCATAACATCGCTAATGAAAATGTTATGTTTATGTAACAGAGGCAAGCCTGTCATCAATCGATCTCACATACAGGAGTGGCTACTGAGTAGTTCTAAAAATAAAATAATGTAAAATCAAACAATTTATTAGAGATTGGTAGGAGAAAGCCGCACAACGACAGGAGTAATGGTAATGGAGGAGACCTTTGATTCACAGTAGTATATAGATAAAAAAAAGGTTTACAAGAAAGTTGCAAAAGTGTCCAGTAAAGACCCATTTGCATGCTGCAAGAACTTGCATGAAAGTTTGACTACATTGCGGTATTTTTTGATCATTTGCAATCATCGTTCATAAACAGTCCGCAAAGCCCTCCTTTAAAGTAAAAGATAAAACTGTGCTAGGAGACCTCACTTTTCAATCACAAATTACAAAAATTGTAATAAAAGTGGTAGGTATACAAAAATAAAAAAGAATTTTGACAAGAAGTCCCCAAATTCTATATAGAAAAAAAAACCCTACCTACATAAGAACAGGACACCTCAGTAAAGTCTAAAACCTATGCTCCACTGAAGAACAACACAGTTTCAGAGCATCTCTTTGTTATGTAAATACGTTGTTAATTATAAACCCGCGCCTACATTACGTGACTCCGCACATTTTCTCGAATTAAACACTACTATGACCGGAGTGCACTTTCAGAACGTTGAGATTATAATTATAATTAGTATCTCTGCCTCGTGGGCGTCGTCTGTGATAGGAGTGGAGAAGGTGGAATGGATCGTAAATGTCATGTCTCTGAATTTTAAATGCATGAAACAGAAATCTGTCCGAGTAACATTTTCATCTTCTGGTTGGATGATTATCATAGAGAAGGAGCTGGTTTTGTAACTAGCAAGCCATATTTTTTTTATTTGGTAAAATTAACCAATGACTCCTCCAATCCAGGGCAGTACGGTAGGGGACTGTCAGACTTATACACTGTCTAAAATCCACGGTTAGGTTCACGGGCTACGGTTACTCGTTAATCCTGTGACCCCGGCAGGCTTTGAACCTCTAAGGGGGCCCCGTCACTTTGCTGACAGCTCTTTACACGCCGCCCGTTGCCCCAAGCAATGGTCCATGAGCGGACAGCGAGTCGCTCATCACTCGCCGTCCGCAGGCCCGCTTACAGTGTCCGGAACTCGTTCTGCGACGTCTGTTGCCGTGGGAGTCTGCCACTGCGTCTGGGGCGTGAGGTGGACGCTGTTCTCTCACTCACACGTCCCGCCTCCTCCCTCGCTAGTATGACTGCTTCGCAGAAAGCGGCGACCGCTTCCCACTCCGACTGTGAAATTGATGTGACAGAGACGTGAACTACCTGGGGGCACAGTGTAGTGAATTTCGTGTCCAGTACCATAACTTTTTTTAGGTAATATTGAATTTTCATGAAAATCAAGCTGAAAACTTTTATCAAAATATTTAGTTGGCAAGAATTGGCAGGTCTTGTGTCCTCAAATAGTGTGATCACTAGGAGGCACTGCTGTATCGCGCACTCAGCGTAAAGTAATTTGTAAGTGAATGCTCACACCTCATGTCCATTTTAAAAAACATTATGAGCAGCGCTTAAAACAGTGCTCACACCACAATCTTCTATGACAGGTTTTCAATGGACATGTTTCTCCGTGCATCCAATTAACTTAGCGGACATCCTAAGTACATCATTCTTCGAACTACATAATTATAAACTTGATTGCATTTGCACATATCGTGTCTTGGCAACAAAGTAACTAGAGCCTTTTTTCTGAAAAACGATCACTAATTTGAAAGAGAAATATTGTTTTTTCAGAGACTCATGTTCACTCAGTACTATATTCGATGAGCACGTTTGAAACCCACAAGGCCGAAGGTAATCCTTTCACAAACAAAACAAAATCATTCAACTCTTTATTTTCACATCGCTTCCTGTTATCGTAACATCAACACTTTAATTTCCATATCAATTAGTCGGCGGCCGGAGGGCCGTTCACAACATCCCACTTATGGTATAGAGTTACCAGCACTACTACATCGGTAATCTTACACGGTACATAGACCCGCTAATTCAATTTGATGGTCATACACACACTCACACACACATCATACACACGAACACACACACACAAACTCCTAAAAATAACACCGAACATGAAGGGCCATTTACGGTACTTACAATTTTAGTTATACGGTTTAAAACCACAAAAACATGCCTTATATGCGAAGCGGTAAAGTTGAATTTGGCTCTGTTGGAGTGTCTGCGTAAGTTGGTGTATATGAACGATTTTATTACGCTCAGTTAATTTATTTGTTTGTTCGTTCGCTTCGTGACAAAGACGGGCCTATAGTTAACAAAGTAAATATGGCCTTAATACTGCAATGGCTAATTTAATTTTTGTTTGCTTTCAGAGGGAAAGTCTTTGTTGAAAGGAAAACGCTGAAAAGTAGCTGAATTACTTTATTGTACAAACAAAACCTTTGTGAATACAAATGTGGATGTCAACGGTAATTCTAAAAAGGAAAGGTGCTTTTATCAAAAGACTCAATTTGCCCAACGATGGATTGGTCCGCTGCGTGGTTCGATTCCTATACTGAGCATGGTGAATGTTAGTTTGAATGTTTGTAAATGAAACCACGATACAGGAGTCATTCCTAGTTTATTGTAAGTAGCATCGATTTTCTTTAAAAAAAATCTGTTCTCTTGGTCACCTTTTCCGAATTTCATTATGATTTATTTAATGAATCCGATGATTAATTATAGGTATTATTGCAACAATTTCAATTCATTTAGCATTGTGTTGTGTGTATTAGTTTGAATAATTTGTGTCAGTAGAAAATCCTCATTTGCAAAAACATAGCGGTTGTCAAGACAATCTACGGGAGATGCCCAGGGCGTCGGACATCGTCCGGGCGATTTCCAGTCACGGCGGGTTCTCCGTAAGCGCGGACGAGTAATGATAAGCTCGCCGTCCGATCAAGGACATAATAAATAGAAGAAGCACACTGACAGCTTCCTTGCTTGTTTGTGAAAAATGCCTTTTGGAAGGCTCTTCAACCGAAAGAAAAGTCAGTCATCATGGGCCCTACCAGAAAACCAGCGCTGTGACAAATGTCGCAGCACAATCATGCTAAGGTAGGAAGGAGCCTTTTGGCCTCACACAGGACTAACTGTTTTTTTTTTGTTTTCTGTGGTTTTGTTTTTCTTTTATCAATTTGTTTGTTTTTATTCATGTAATTTTTGTTTGTGCTGTCCTGTGTGTTCCAATAAATTAATGTCTTTTCTTTCTTTCTATCAAAAACTAGCTAAAATATCTACTAAACCTATTTTATCTTCAATACTAATTGGTCTTCACGTCTTTACCATAACTACGAGAAAGTATGTGAATTTAGCTTTTCCAGAAAAACAAAAACCTTCAATCTCCAAGTTATTCACCCCTGTGGAAAATCCCCGCGCCCTACATGAAAGTTTCCACAGCCTCCGGTAACAATCTAATAGAGATGTTATTCGTTTTTAATGTGCTCTCATCTGGCTCTAATTGTGCCTCCCTAATGAGACCGTGATATTAGCTGCCATTACCAAAATGTACATGACTTAATGTTAATAAAATTTAGTTTTTTTCCTATTGTTTTTGTTTATTCAAGTTTTTTATTTTCTTTAACGGATTTTTCCATGTCTTGTCGAAATTATATAACCAGAATATAACGTGACCACTGCTGGGTCATTCCCTCAGTGGATGGGCAGTAGTTTACAACGCGGGTCAGTGCATATATTGTTTTTTTTTAGTTCTTTTTATTTCGTGTGTGTTAGGTTGTAGAAATTATGTCTTGATTTCCGATACAGTCAAAGGTATAAAGGTATTAGTAACAAAAAGTAAACGAATGATGGCAAGAAAAAGATGCAAGCAGTATTAGACTACAATCGGTTTATAGAGGTTGATGAATAATGAAGTTTTGTGCTTAATGAAGAAGAAAATCTATTCTGTTGACTGTAAATTAGTTAAAATGTTACTAAAGCAGCTTTTGGCGTTATCCCAAAGCCCCATAACTCAGATAGATTATCTTTTATCATAAGTGAATTACAGTGTATAATCTTACACGTGTATGAACGAGGTAACATAATACATTACACAACACATCACACAATGTATGCTAAATATCCATTACATTGGTTCAGTAAAAAATAACCTTCAACTAACACCACTTATAAGAATCCATTGAAAAACAAGCCAATTCACGAAACCGGTTGTATTTTCTAAACATTTTCTTCACTGAGAACATAAGTCTCTGTCGAATTTACATTAATTTAATTCGGAATTAGAAATAAGCCCCCATTCGGAGAGATTTTGTGCCGAAAATAAACGAATAAACATTGTAAAATTTAATGTTAACAGACGGTCTTACTGTTCACTACACCACACCAGCTATAAACTTTATTACTATAACCCTTTCTTAATTAAACATACATTGAAAAGTTTAAGTTTCGTCCTCCAAAGTTTCCCAATCAAAATCTGCGATGAATTTGAACAAATTCGTGAGTATCGTAACGAAGGCGAAGGATCTCGCGCTCGGTACAGGGGTATGGAGTAAATCCAGACTGCTGTCAGTTGGCTGTGGTAAACAACACAATTAAGGCCGGAGTTTCAATTGACGACGACGCGCTTTCCAACTACATGCACAATCAAACACTGTGCCTGACTAACTTCACTACAAACGGACACAGTGCCGGTTTTGTCCAGAAATCTGTTCTGTGTGTAGCAGCGGGGAGCATGTGGACTTATTTTAGATCTCGTTGCTATGTGAGCATGTCCAATTTGCTTTTCCTATTTAGAAAAACAAGTGGGCTCGTTATGTTATTTGTGGTTTATGGAAAAAAATCGCCGTGCGGTGGATTGAGGGCAACCATGTCGTCACTAAATTGATATGGCAACCATCTTGTTAGGGACACACGTATCCTTATGTGCTTTGTCATTAGTTGTTATTTTATGTACCTTCTTACTCTTGATTAGGTGTTTTTTGTACGATTGTAAGGAACTGTGATAGTGTATAGTTCGTTAAGGCTTTTGTCTACCAAACTTGTTTTTATCAACTGACCTTTATGATCCGATGAAATAATATTGTTAGTATAAAGGTTATTATCATCATGGCATTAAGTGTAACGTATCTTCGGAAATGTCTGGATGTTATTGTAATCTTTTTTGTCGGACTTTGTTTGTTGCTATGGAAGTTCTTTGTCTTGAAGTTTTAAACTTGAGTCCTGTGGTGATCTGGTAAGAATAAGTGGCTGTTCCATAAACCATCCTGACTTATCTCACAGGATTGGTAACCTATATTAAGGGGATAGGTCAGTAAAAATACGGTTTTTATTTTTTACTTTTCTTCGTACATATCTGGACTACAGATCTTACAACTTGGAATATAGTTATTGACTATATGATCTAAATTCTCACAAAGTTGAAAACACGATTCAATAAAATTTTCTCGATACAAAAAAAATGCAAAGTTCGGTCTATCTAATTTATTTTTTGGACTTTATGGAATAACTAATATGAGTTATTGAAAGGATGTTGTTTTAAATTGTATAAAATAATAGTGTCTAAATTCTGTAAAGACATTTTTTCAATTAATAACAATTTTAATTCATAAAAAGACGCCGATATGTTTGGGCACATACGCCGTTTTATTCTGAGCACACATCCACTATCGTCCTCTCATCTTTTGCCTTTTAAAAGTAGTGTCATCACTTTCGTTCCTTGACGAATCAGTCAGCCAGCGTGGCTCTTACAGGCTAGACCTGCGACACTTTTTTTCAGATCGCGGCTGTCAGATTTTCGTAATAATAAAATTGGAACGGATAAAAAGATCGAGAAAATAAAGACGAATGATACGTAGGCTTATAGATTATTCAAAACTATGTTTCGCTGTGTTCAATGGGACGTGATTAAACGGACATGACTGTAAATAAGTCACGTAAACTTTCTATTTTAAATAACACATTATTTTGATGAATAAATAAAGAATAAAATAAACCAAACTTACTGAAAATCAACGCAGGAAATTCCTGACGACCCCTACTGAGCAAACAAGGGAAATGTTAGAATACGTATGATTCTATAAATTACAAATTGTTCCTATCAATATAATAAATTACTCACAGTGATATTATATCAATGCTATCGTGATATCGTACTATTGTTGTCGGATGGTTCTTCTGTGTCCATCCTCCTCCCATCTAAACTTTATGCATCTAAATACCATTTCACATGAACTAATGATAAAAACTGATTTACAATCAACATTTTGAGATAATATGTAACTGAAAACAACTTCTAATCGTATCAAATTTCGATATAGGATAAGAAGCACTTCACTTTTATTATTATTTATTTAGTTTCGTCACAGATTTATAACAATTTCTAAGAAACAGGATTAAAATAAATTAAATGAAAACTGCTGTTGTCATTTTGAATACTTCAAAATTACTTGTCAACTACAAATAAGGCATAGCACCCACCACCCTGTTAAATATCGCCTATGATGAAAAATCGGTGGTCATTGCTGTCACACCGCGTGTTCGGTACAAGTTGCTTCTCGCTCTATTTATTGCTTTGGAGTAAAAAAAGATCAGTACTGGGTTCATGCTTTTGCAGTCGATAGATAATATCTCTAAGGGTTTCATTTATCCGGGCACGCCGCAATTGCGGCGGTAAGACCTCTCTTTGAGGAGTGGCTGGAGAGAAGTCATGGCGTCCTGACCTCCGCTCACCGCTTGACGCAGGTACTCATCGGACACGGAAGTTTCGGGAGGTACCTGTGTCTGATGCGAAAGGAGGAAACGCCTGGGTGTCACCACTGCGAAGATCGCCCGGAGGACACGGTGGAGCATACGGTGCAAGACTGTCCAGCTTGGGCAGAGCACCGACGTGTCCTCACGGTTGCGATAGGCGGAGACCTCTCGCGCACAGAAGAAGGAAGCAGGCCTCCTTCTGCGAAGCAGTAATGCTCGCGAAGGAGGAGGCGGGCCGCGAGCGAGAGAGGACAGTGTCCTCCCTCCGCCCCACCCGCGGTGGTGAAGCCCACGGCGACGGACGTCGCTAGACGATCTCCGGCCACCGTAGGCGCGGGTATGCGGGCAGCGAGTAAAGGGCAACTCGCTGCCCGACCATGGACCATGCCCCGGTCGACGGCGCGTTGTGTCCCACGCGCGCCTCAAAGAACGTCAGCATAATGACGGGGCCCCCCTCTCAGAGGGCCAAATCCTGCCGGGGTCGCGGGATTATTTCCTTACCGTGACCCCGGAACAGAAAGGGCTATTGAAGGACAGCGTCGATTTATCAGAAAAGTGATTATTACAACATTGTCCCAAAAAAATACTGTAGATAAGATAGTATAGAATGAAGATTTAATTATAAAGAGGTGACATCAAATTGTTCTAGTGTTTGTCATTACATCAAAATGCATCAAAAATTAGTACCAACACCAGATGATGGAGGACAGGGTGTCAAGCACCCTTAGCTTTCCACTCTCGAACATATAAAGATATCACGCAACCAGCTTTGTGACCGCACGTTAATAAAAGGAGCGTGTGTTTGGGGCTTTTTTTAGAGTGCTAAAATAATCGAATGAGTCCTCCTACCCAGGGCACGGCGGGAGGGACTGTCAGACTCGGAATACTTACTAAAATCTACGATGTCTTTCAATAGCCCTTTACGTTCTGGGGTCATGGTATTCGCTAGCCCGCGACCCAGGTAGGCCCTCTAAAAGAGAGCCCCGTCATTGCCATTGTGCTGACACTCTTTCAGGCGCGTGTGAAACACAAAACACATGCCCTTGCCCGTGCGCGCGTGTGTTTGGGGCTTAACGATAATGGGTATTGTCACTTTCGTAAGGTAGGTATGCCAATTATCATTCATTTTCTACCAAAATAGTAGTTTTGTTCGTAATCTCGGGACATCAAAATGTTATAAAATAAATTTAAGACTGTGAATGATAAAAATATTCACAAAATATTAATCCACATCAATAAAGATTTCTATCATTTTGTTTTAGTAAATGTTTCGATATCCTTATATCAAAATATTTCTTCTAGAGTAATACATGTATTTTGCGTAAGGGGAACACTTTATGAAATGTCGAAGTTGACGAAATGAAATTCATAAAACTTTGGATTGCGTTAATTTTGCGATACTAACGCCTCCTGGTGGCGGCGCGTGGCAACTTTTCCGACTCATCAAACGATGCTTTCGCTTGACCATACGCCGTTAAGACATAGGATGTAAATTGTGGAGAACAGTTAAAAGCTGCGTTGATTGAATACATATAAACCTGTAAGAATGTTCAATGAACAAGCATCTAACTTGAAGTACAATTTGAATAGAATACAGAATTAAGACTTTAGCTATGTATTTAATGAAGATCGTTAAACCACGTCTAAATACATAATTTAGGATTAAAATACAAGATACTTGAATTTGAAGAGTTTATTTAATAATCTTGTTATCTCAACGAGCAGTAATTGTTTTTTTTATCAACAACGAACAATGTTGGATGGTAGATCCGGCTGGCTCTGTTCTCTCTCTCGAGAGTTGTTTTTGTTCGAACTGAGAGATTTTAATTAAAGAATACATCATCGTGTACCGTTACTTACATATTAGAGTCATTTCCGTGGGCTGATGTTCAATTATAGTCAAATGAGTGTAATGATAATTATGTGTGTACATACAGCCTTCTCTTAAAAGCATTCAGATGAAACACAGCGCTGGTAGTCGTGTGAATTAGCTTTAAGAAAAAAAACTGAAATGAATATTATTAATTGTTCAATTTCTTGGATAACTTGAATGGTCAGAATCTTAAGAATCATTTGAGTGTTTTCTGAAAATTTCTGATAATGGCTGCATGGTAAATGAATGGTTCTATTTTTGCAAGAATTTTTGTAAGTTATTTTTTTTTTCTGGACCTGATTTTTTTTTACTTTTTTTTAAAGCTGCATTTACGGTAAACTTCAGGCATCGTCATTGGTTCAAATCAGTTCAAGTCTTAAAGGTACTTCAAAATAGTACATCATTGGTCGGGTCGAGGACTAAGCTATGGTGGCGCCATCCAATTAGCTTTGACTTGCCTTCTTCATTGCAGGTTTTCTAAGGAGAAGAACTGACAAAAAATGCACATCTCACCACAGCTAAAACGACACAGTTGATGCTGAAAACATTTACAGATAACTTTATCAGAAAAACAAGAAAGTCCTATACCTAGTTGATAAATACGATGCCTTCAATTACCATGATGACCTTGAATAAAGCTAATATAACCCGTTCAATACCACCACACTTAGTTATTCTGATCCGAGCAGGATATAGGTTAAAAATAATCACTAAATAATGCATTTAAATAAATTCTAAACACGCACCTGTTTAAAGATAGCCATTGTTAATGCTATTGTCGGACTGATGTCCATTGTCATGGGACAATGATGGTATACTTACTGAGAATAGAGACCAAAATGGTGTTTTAGTTATTATATGGGTGACTCGCCGTTCGTCATGAACCATGCCCGTGTCGACGTTGCAATGAGCTGTCAGAAATCTGACGGGGTCCCCCCTTAGAGGACCAAAGCCTGCCGGGGTCCCGGGACTGTCTCATCAGGTAACCGTTGGCCTGGAACTTAAAGGGCTATTGAAGGATCACCGTAGATTTGAGTCAGTACAAGTCTGACAGTCCCTACCACCTCACCCTGTGTTTGGGAACTCATTTGGTCATTTTGGCACTAGGCAAAAAAAGGATTCATTTCTCTGCCAAGAAATTAATTAATTATTCTGTTTTTTGATGGACACGCACTTAAACTTAGACAGAATGTTTGGTGTCCTAGCGCGTGGGGAAATATAAAAAAAAAAACTACAAAGATTTTCAGTTATTATGTTTGATTCCAAGCCTACGTCGTGTGGTTTTTGTGATTGTAGGTTACGATTCTCGAATTAATCTCGAATTAATTCATGTAGGAATTAGTTAAAAGGTTTTATTTTTAAGCCTTGTTTTATTGTTTTCCTCAATTATCCAACCTACATTTTATGACAGCTATCAAATGTTACAATGAAGATAAAATAATTATAAAGTCAATTGAGTACCATATAGTACCTACTCAATTACCTTTAAATAGGTATGTTTTTTTTAAACAAACGGAATAAAGAAAATTATGCCTACTTTTTGAATACAAATTACAAAAAAAAAAAAACAAAATAAATGGCTAGCTATGAAAAATAATAACTTAGATACTTAATTATAGATAATCAGATATTTCTGGAGGGCGAAACTTCCAATACATAATGGGCGAATGTTAGCAAGTAGTAAGTAAAGCAATCGAGTTAATTAGAAAACTTGAAACGATCCAACTTCCACTTGTAATAACTTATTTTTATGGTTCACTTAGAACATTCAATAATTATTGGAGCGAGTGCGATGCCTCACTTCTTTCATTACTTGATTCCTTGAACAGCTTGTTGTACGAATAAAATAAATGGTTTTCACTAAGCAATTACTTTTCTGTATTGGAAAGTACCGGATTAGCAAGCTGAAGTGGCAATGGGCAGGCCATATTGTTCGCAGAGCAGATGGCCGATGGGGTCGAAAAGTGCTAGAGTGGAGACCACGGACTAGCAAGCGCAGCGTAGGACGTCCACCAGCAAGGTGGACAGACGACCTTATAAAGGTCGCCGGAAGACGCTGGATGCAGGTCGCTTCCAACCCGTATATTATGTGGAGATCAAAAGGGGAGGCTTATGGTCAGCAGTGGACGTCATATGGCTGAGATGATGATGATGATGATTGGAAAGTCATACGTCGTCAACTCGTCATCTACCTGATGATGTGATGAACGTAGATGACGCGGAAGGTGTCAGGATTAGATTTTCTGCTTTCCCGTGTCGGAAAAAGGCGCACTAAGCGCTTTTAATCATCCATCTGCGCCTTGCAAAAGAGTGGAACATTTCATTAACTCTCCTGAATGCATATAACTCAAGTTTTTTTAAAGATAAAGTGAACAGGCTTCTTCTGGATAAGCTCTGTCTCTGACACATCTCAGTATATTTAGAAGTGTTTAGATGTTCTAAAAACAAGGGCAGGATTATTTGCCTGTTTTAGATAGCTACTGGTATTTAGCATGATATTTAACCGACTTCAAAAAAGGAGGAGGTTATCAATTCGACTGTATTTTTTTTTATGTTTGTTACCTCATAACTTGCGACTGGGTGAACCGATTTTCATGATTCTTTTTTTATTCGAAAGCTGGTGCTTTCCGTGTGGTCCCATTGTCACCATTTCAGGATCTGATGATTGGATCTTGGAGAAATCGAGGGCAACCCTCAAATTTTATTAGCTGACACATAGTTTTTCGCAAATCTTATGAAGTAATTCGAGTACTTGCGTATGGAAATCATCATCTCATGTAGCTGAGCTGATGATGGAAGGTTCAACTCCTCAAGTAAGAAAATTATGTTTGAGTTCGCATATCTCCGGAACTATAAGTCCGATTTAAGTAATTCTTTTTTTGTTGTACTAGGTATCGTTCGACTTAGGGAATACTGCAAATTTCATCAAAATCGGTTCAGCAGTTTTAGAGATAGGGAATGAATAAAACAGATGTTAACAATGTTATTACCGGTGCTACGGATTACAAAATTCTAGTGCACATGTAAGAAAATGATGTATTTGACAAGAATTTTGGTTGAATATTTAAACTAAAAAGAGTAAAATAAAAACTTTTTAAAAAAAATGTGACCGCCTTCAAAAACAACCACAAAAAAGAGTAAAATAACCTACAAAACTTTTCTGTCGGAAGTCGGTGGCAAAAGAGACAATGAAATTAATAAAAAAGTCACCGACTTCCGACAGAAAAGTTTTGTTTATTTTACTCTTTTTTGTGGTTGTTTTTGAAGGCGGTCACATTTTTTTTTAAAAAGTTTTTTTAAACACTGACGAATTACTCTCGAGACAGATTTACGATCCAAGCACTAGGTAAGGTAGGTACTAATAAAATCAAGAAGTTTGTTTTCGCATCTGTGAAATAAAATGTTATCTTAATGGTCAAGTTTGTAGGTAAACTTTACTTATAATCGCCTCGTGGTACATAAAAATAAAATCCCGATAAACGGTTATAGAAATAATAAGCAGTCGTTGTATGCGATGCGATTCCACCGAACCGATTACTGTGTGGCACAAAATAATGTTCGTTCTGGTGGACTCATACTAAAAGCAAACAAGAACGAATTGTGCGCGAACATTCAATAAAAATCGAACACCTGGAAACTTTTGTGCGCGCACACTTGTGAAGTGGACTTGTTATTTGTGAGCGAACATTGCCAAACTTCTGTGAAATGCACTGTACGAGAAAAACGTTACTCACAGCCATATTGGTAGACACAGAGGCTAAACGCGATACCAGCCTAATACGCGCACTATTACTGAAGTCCGCGAACAAAAGTGCGCGTACAAATATGCCGTACACTTTTTTGGTGGAATCGTACCATTTTATCTAAATGAACACTATCGTACCTACCCACTTACTGGGGGCTGTCGGGTTACGATAACTAACATTCCAAATAACCGTTGTATCAGCTGCCATATTGACCTCTCACGTCAATAATAAGTAAATAAATGTATGTTTACTTACTTAAACTGAGAGTTAGTGATTGTGAAATATAAGACCATGAACTCTGAGTTTGTTTTGGCGTTTCTTATCATCATCTTCTGCCTACAGCAGTCTCCTGCTTGACAATGCATCTCACTCGATCACCGGCTACTCTTGCGAAGATCATCACTCCACCTTGCCTGAGGGCGTCTCCCCTTACGTTTCCCGATTCGCAGTCTTCACTTGAGAGCACGTCTACCCAGCTATTGTTTCTTCAACTAATGGCTGACTTATTGCCACATCAGCCAATAACATTTTATTTTCAAGTATCAAGAAATTGACTATACAGAGAAGAAAGTATCTAAAAAGATCTAGTAGAATTAATTGTGTTTAATAAAGAGGAAGATGTAAAAGCCCTAACAATTAAACTACATCATCGTTGCGGCAATCTTAAGAGACATTTTTTGTCCAAAATCGGATCTTTGGAGAAGCCAGCCAACCGAGGCAAATCCTCAATAACAACCAACAACCGTCACTATAAATATCAACACCTAGCAACCGTCAACCTAATCTATTACAATTCACCCTTTTACAGCAGATGGTTCACCCCTGCACCCCATACCGACATGGTCAATATCGGCTTATCTCCTAAATTCACTAGGTATGGGGGAACAAAGGATTAAAGGTGATGTATGGGCAGCACTGTTGCTATCAGTGAAGTGGTATTTGCATATTGTGATGTATCAATTGTCAATAGTGGAATTAATTCTAGGTTATGTATGATTGCATTCAAGTGGCGCAAAGAACGGTATTACAACGATGTTAACACAAACATACTGGCCAGATTAATCTCTTTATTAGGGCATTTCTGCCTTCCAAATATTCTGTACTAGCTTCAAAGTCAAAATCAAACCATTTATTTCAAATAGGCCATCAAAGAGGCACTTTGGCTGGGATTGGGATGGGATTGATTCTACACACATTTGCAAAGGTAGGTTGTATGAAAAAGAATGGGCAAGAAACTCCATAATTACTCTTTTTAAAAACTACGTAACTGCTTCTACGTTACTCGCCTGCTGGGTATACTGTTGCCTAACCCTTAAATGATTCGAGGGTGATATTTCAGCGTGATACAATGTTTTGAAAAATAATTATTCATGATTTCAAGTTAATCTGAAATAGAAAGAAATCAAATAATGTAGAAGTTTTTTCAAATGCAGAATTTCCTTTAAAAAGTAGTTGGTCCTGTTGATAGATTTTATAGTGCGTGGGTGTGTTTTACAACTGCAGAAGGAAAACAATATTTCACAGACTCATCAACACACTTGGCATATTGGTTGAGTCGAATAATTCCAGTATACAGACAGACATTATTAACTTTTATGTACATTAATCACAGATAATCATGCAACAACAGATACTCACTAATTAATAAAAAATCACAAAATCTCTTCTATTTCGGTCGAACATTATTAATAAAAATGGAAGAAACAATGGATTGGAAAAATCCGGAATAACTTTAATATTATGATTATGATAGAATCGACATAAATAGCCCAGCCTTAGCAACACTTGGATCAATATTAGCTTAGTTGAGTAAATAAATACCTAAGCCGCAGAACATCATCACTGAAGCCTGCTTATACTTAAATATACCTAAAACGTTTAACACAAAGTTCATTTTGCTTTGGTTTTGGCATTATTTTGAACATATTTCTTCACATAATTTTATTCTATGCCTATAAAAATAACGGAACACCATGTTTCAGCTAAAAGGTTCTTTTCAGGGACGAGTTAGTACCTCAAAGTGAAGAGAGATGGCGTGGGAGGTCGCCTTCGTGAATGCAAAGAGCCTTGCTTGTCAATGCTTTCCAATTCCTTATAAATTGATTTTATTTTAGTGCTTGTAATTTTCTTTTAATAAATACCACAATCATGGTTTTGTTGAAATTACCAATATTACTAACTAGGTAATTATATACAGGTCTCAGTATTTCTATTAACTTATTCTGTTATGCAAACTACATAATATTGTAATTACCAAACTAGATTTTATACATTTTAAATTGAATCGATGATAGCAATAAAGTTAATTGTAAATAATTAGCTGACTAGTGATGTGCCACGGTCGAAGCGGTGAGTATCGATAATTATGGCAAGGCGGACGGTGCGTCCGCTGCGTCACGAATCACGATAGTTGCTACAATCATGTTGTTGGTTTGCGGTTAGAAAGTGAAATAACCCTTGTTTTGGTATAAAATTAATATTGCACAAATTGCGAGATTTCGTTGTTACTTTAATGTTATTATACCTTATTATTTTAAATAGGTAGGTAGATACCATCAAACGACTCTTTTATATAGGTATTTATTTAAAGACTCGCGAATGCTTTGTGAAATCAGAAAAAAATATAAAACCTAAGTATCATGTTATAATGATATTAAAAGTGAAAAACTGCTTAGAATAGAATAAATTAGTTTTTTTACTGCCCACTACCTGTTGTTAGTGAAGCTTAATACGTGACTTTTATATATTACAAGGTATAATGCTTTAGTCAAACATCGGAAGTGGTTGCCTATTTTTGAGCGGATCAAAAGCGATAATTTATGTTTGCCAAAATCATCCAGATATTTCTGAATCCACATGATAACGGCCTTAACTTCCTTCGCAATAAAATCAATAATCGCTTGCACGTCTTTACCAAAACGTGTTGCTACGTCAACTGGTCCAATTTCTTTAGAATCGATACAAAGACCTCTGCATGTTAATTTGTTTACTTCGAACGGAACGAATTTATTTTTATGTTCTCTCATGGATACATAAAAACTTTACACGTTCGCTAAAGTCGACAAAAAGTGAAGCGAATATAACAACCAAATGAAAATTGCTGATTACTCTTTAATTTTGAACAACTGACTGTAAATTATTATTGTACGTAATGATGTGATGGCGATAGGTATTGTTTATAAAACACTGATCTTAAAATGACGGAGTCTACGTTAGAGTACAATCATATAAAAGCGATGCTTATTTACTGCAAACGCGAACTCAGCATTTGAAAACAGGATGAACCTATTTGTTTCATATATAGCTGCGATTGCATTATCGAGGCACATCGGAGCTATTTGGCACCATCCTCCAACACGGGCAGGCAATGCAATCTATCTCATATCGCAATCTGCACATATTCCGAGTCAGCATTTAGATTCAGCTCCATGTGTATGTGTGCATGCAGCAACATGGCCGTAACCGGCACATGTAGAAAACTGTACCAACTCGCTTGTACTTACTAATTATACAAAAAACAGCGGAGGATGGGGTTGCACCAATCTGTAGCGAGGCGAGGCCTGAACCGGTCCTGACCGGTCCCAACCGGTCTTATTAAAATATTACTCCGACTCTCTTGCTTGTTTTTACCTAGCTCAAATTTATGATAATGTATGGAAACGATGTTCTTCATTCTCTTTGTTTTTTAAGTGTCATCTGTTCGGAATATTTAATATCCTTTAATATTATTGAGAGGTATATTGTTTATGTAGATGACATGACGTCATGTGGGTGTGTTTGTTGTGTGTGTTGTGCTGTGAGCTTTCTTCTCTTCTTGGGTTTTGGAGGAGGGATAGGTATTGAAAGATAATTTTCCATTTTGAAACTATGTATTTTTTTTTCTTCATATTTCTACATTTTCTTTTACGGTCTATCAAATAAATATCAATTATAAACAATTGATACATTTATTATTATTGTTAGTTTTTGTATATGTCGACATTTCAAGTTTTAGAAGTAAAATGTTTTTGTAGCTTTTTAAAATCTTTTTATTTATCGATGAAAGTGAACTCTAGTACTATGATATTGTGCGTTTAAAACACTGGACCCTACAAACATTTAGATTTCGTTTAAAAACGGTTAGTCTATTGATTTACATTTAATGTAGTAATTACACTGGATGAAGAAAATGCAATCTGCAATATTAACATCTCGTCAATTATATGTACTGTTAGTACAAAATGTATCTCTTATCACCCACTGGACTATAGTAACGCAGCTTCGCGCGGCGATAGAAAATAATCTTACAAAAAATTTCATTTTATATTAACTTAAATAACTTAATACTTTTAATAACTATCAATATAATATAACCTGAGATCTTTTGCGTGCAGGAGGGCGCGCGGGGCGAGGCGCGCGCGCGGCCTGCGCCCCGCCCCGCCGCGCCCCGCCTGCCTTCCTACTCTCCACTCTATGATACACATCTCTAATATTTATAATCTGCATTCATGTTTTCACATTCATAAAAAGTAATATTTTTTCTCGCATTTAATTTTTATACATTACAAAAGTAGTATCACAAACAAATGTACAAACTAGTACAATTACGAAAAACGTACACATATCGGACCTCTACAGAGATCGCCTCTAATAAATACAGTTACGATACATGAAAATACGAACTCTACGCAACTTCAGAATAGAATCGAACTCGAAACAAAAAATAATACCTAAGACTATCGTTCAGGGTATCGGTATCACACGCGCGGCGGCGGCTGAGATCAGAGGGTGCGCACGAACGCCGCCACGCCACTCACGCGACCAACCACCACGACTCACAATCATTAAAATATCCAAAATACGAACAATGATCATACAATGATTAACATAAGTACGAGCGGCGCGGGACGGCGAGCGCAGCGGTGGGCAGACAAGACAACCGACGTCCGGAGAGGAGGAGGCGAGATCGACGCTCGCCGCCGCGCGCCGGCGCACGCGCCCGGAGCCGCGCGCACGCTCGACACCGACCGAACATCGACACTTTATCGATAACAAAGTGCAGTTCGCATCACTATCGACCGTGCCCACGCCGACGGGCGAGCAACTAAAACCTGCGCTCATCCGCGCGCTTATACTACAACTATACGTTACATATCACGCTGTGCTTTTTTCTCTTATTAAAAATATATAATAATTAATATAATATATAATAATATGATATTTGTTAAAATAACGATACGTAGATATCGAGGAGGGCTGTCAGTCGGCTCGCTCGCATCACGCGCTATCACAGGCTGGCTCACTCTGCCTGGCTCCTGAACAATTTCTTCTTTTCTATCGTGAACTGGGGGCTGATGATGATGGTGCCGCCTCGCGTTAAGTTTCTGTAACAATAGAGAGGCTCCGTTAGTACTGTTGTGGGTGTTGCCTCTGTTGCTAGGCTGTTGGAAGTTGGTCAATGACTCGTTAGAAACTTTGAATTAACAAAGTTCAACTTACTTTAAGAATTGCGGCAACAGGCTAGTCCAGTTCGTCGCATCGTGTTCCAGATGTAGATGTATCTCATGCGTGGTTAACGTGTTGGGGTCTATCTTGAAAGCTGCTAATCTTCTCCCCGCGACGTCGACGATGACGGCGGCGCCCCGCGAGCCGCAGGGCTCTCCCTCGGCCAGCAGCAGGGTCTGGCGCGCCGCGCGGGCCAGCAGCTCCGCGGGCACCAGCACCTCTGCTGTGGCCAGCTCGCTGGCTCCTTTCGCTGCCCGTAATTCTCTCTCGAGCCTCTGAGCCAGCGCCGCCTCCGTCGGCACCGGCATCGGCGCTTCCCGCCATGTTGGTCCATTCCAAGCTATAACAACAGGAAACTAAGTTTAGATTTCAACCCTTTAAGTTTTAATTACGATCACCTACAATTTTGAAGTAATTTCTAAGCTATAACCATAAATCTTATTAGAATTATTCAAAACAAAAAGTTAACTTGATCTACATTCATTACTTTGTACATTACAATAAAGTTGATGTTAATTGTATCGAGCCAGTGCGCACAAGGGCGAGGGAGTGCGGCGCAGCGGAACAGCTGACACGTCAGCTGACACTGACGTTTGGGCCCGGCTGCCGGCGGACCCGGCTCGATCACCCATGTACTAACTTGAAGCACCCACTGGTCTATTGATGCAACTAGTGATGCAGAAACCTAAGTGTGCTGATCTGCTGAGCTGGGCGGCTCAGCGCAGTGCGCGCGCCGCATAGCAACACCAGTCAGCCGGTTAGAAAGCCACTTCCCTCCCTCGCCTCGCCACTCCAAATAGAAAGTCAACTCACCTTTTTCGCTATTGAATCCGACAAACTGATTCGTGACCGGCAGGATCTCCATGTTTTCCAAATTTTTACTTATATTGTACACTTTTTAAACGACAAAAAAATTAAAGCGTTCCGCTGCGGAACTTAATATTACTAGAAAAATATCACAAGTCTCTTTTGTACTGCGAATGCGCACTGAACAACCGGCTCAACACCAACCGGCGACTAGCTATCGTGGAGAGATCGATGGGAAATTGATAAAACGTCCGAAGCTCACGACCGCATCAGATCTGATCTCGTAACCATAGGGCTTCGTCACTCGCCCACGGCTCACTATTCGACCCACCCAACCCTGTCGCTCTGTGTGACGGACTGACGATACCGGGGACGGCAGCATGTTATATAGAGGGCCGCGGCGGGGGTGCGGGGGGACTCTCCGCGGGCCGCAGAGGGGGCCCCGCGCGCCAGTTGCGCCGGGGCTCGGGACTGGGAGGTCGTCTCCACGCCGCTCCGCACCGGCACCGGCTACAAGCCGGCCGGCTTCTTTGTTCGGGTTCCACCGGTGGGACGACTCGGTTCTACTTTTAACAAAGTGTTTCTCGGTTTAATTCTCGTGTGTTACTTTACGACCTCGTAAGCTCTGTATTGGTTTCTTTGTTCGTTGTTCTGGTTGCTCAGAAATTGCTAGAATGTAGATCTCTGTATGTTGTAACAATCTCTGTAGAGTAGATTATGAAAATCGTATCAATCTACTGAGTAATCTGGCAGATAGATCGTCCATTTCCATAGCACTAAGATACAGACTTTAGAGAAATAAGCGTTATCTTTGTTCCAACAGGAATTGAAATGTGAATATTTTGTGTGTTGTAAAAAAAATATACTTATTGTTATTAGGTAAGTAGTATACATTGTGGAGTTAATAATAATTGAGGTAGGTATCTGTTTAACGGATTTAGACAATCCACTTTTGTACCCCGAAAAGATTTTTTCTACCTTGCCAAAATGTGAAATTTTATTAAATACCTCCTCATTTATTGTTTCCTTAGAGACAATTAATATCAATATGAAAAGCGATAACTCATAAATTGGTTCTATTTGCCAGCGATAAGATAATTCGCTGCAGTTGATAGCTACTGCACCAACATTCACATTATTAAAAATTAATTGAAGATGTAAAACTAATTTGTTAATATCTGAAAAAAAGTTTCAGAAATTAAAACCCACACTTTAAAAAAATGACTTTGATACTAAATTATCTTATGATGAATATAATACATCAGAAACTAAACCGTTGTACCTCAACAACACTCAAAACATTGAAGTTGCTGAAAAATCTCTGAAACACTTGGCAACTACACAAACTGATATTAGACTGACAGTTAACATATAAAGTAGTAGCTCTCATGTTTTTTTCGAACAAACATCTCTTGAAGGTAAATCAGAAAAAAAGGATCTTAAAGAACCACATAAAAAAGAACCCATAAAAAAAAAACAAATAAAACTAAGCCGTCGAAGCCAGAATTAGAAATGAATAAACAATTTATTTCAATAACAAAACATATAAAACTGAACGATCAAAGTTGAAATAAAACTAAAATCTTAAATTATGACTTTGGCAATGGTGTCAATAAAATTCTGTTGGTCATATTCCAACAGAATTCACTAAACGCCTTTCAAACTGAAAAACTATAAAATTGTCACATACAATTTTGTATGTATAAAATTGCAGTAAAATAATTGTCTCCATTTTTAACGCATCACTAAAAACTAATGAGTGTAAAAAGTGTCTACGTGACTGTCAATCCGATCGGCGAAAGACAATAGCACAATGAGCTAGACAGTAACTCAGAAAGTAAAACAACAAAAAGGATGAGAACAGAACTCCTAACAAAAAGAAGTTGAGTCAAATACAATATAGAGGAAATGCATTAAAATTGTGCACCAAACTCAAACATAGGCCAACACACAATAGGGGCAGTAAAAACCTTGGTTAAAGTTATAAAAGACGATGATGATTTTGAAGACAATTATGCAATTTCTAATTCAGTTGCATCAGCCGACTTAAAATTTCTAGTAGTAGAAATTTCTAGCAGAACCACTGTGATTACTTGGGCGTACAAAAAAAAATGTTCTCCACCGTTGGAATCACCGTCCCAAATCGTTAATAATGTTTTAGGACTTTTTTCAAACTGTGTCTTATCATTCTACCTTCTACTTCGTATAAAATTCAAATATGTATAAATTCTAAATGAGAGTGTTTACATGAAAAGTGTAAATAAAGATAGTCTTCATTATCGCGTGTGTTATCGCGCGACTAATGTTTTGCATAAATGGAGAACAGATTTTTTTACTATTAATCGTGACGCTTTTAGCGATGCAAAAAGCCAGTAAAAGTGTTAATTGCACAAAAAATCATCTTGGAAATATACTTGAGTGCAGAAGACAGAACGATTTCAGATATAATAACTGGAAAGCCACAAAAACAATGAACAATAAGAAATGAAGAAAAAACTCTGTTCGGTTGCCAAGCGATGCCGGCCGGCTTCTCGGCCTTGGTGGGACATGAGTCACGTTTGACAAGCGAGTCAAATCGCTCATGCCTGCCACTATCCCATGTTCGTGACTACAGCTCTATGCTTCTAATGTTAATGCCAATTCATATCTAATCAAAGTTCACGGGTCGATCTAGCTGTTTACGTTTGTGCTACAAAATCATTTGGCTACCGACTTTTGTGGTTTCTATCTTTAGGAGTTTCTTAACGATATCATCAAAGATGTTTTTTGCACTTTGTATTATTATTTGCGGTTGACGCAAATCTTTGGCACGATATTTACTTTTCATAATTACCAACTTCACTTTCCTAGGTTTCCAAATAAGGAAAATTCAGTGAGGAGGTATTAAAATCATCGCTATCTCGACTCCTTCCGCACAATTCATCGTTGAACACACATTAAAGTAAATAAAATGATAATAATGAGTTCGCTTCATTATGATACCGGTGTATCTTTGTTTTGTTAATGACAATGATGTAATTGTTTAAACAACCGTAGTGATTATTAATATTGTGTGGCGTTTCATTGTGTGCCGATACTTTCGTGAATAAATTAAAGTTTGTATTAAATGTCTTGGTGATAAGCTTGTCTGGCTTGAGTAGTTCAAAAGCTGTAACGTTACCATTATCAGTTAAACTGATGTTTTCTTTAGATAAATATTGAACGATGTTCAAACAATGGTTTATGACTATTATAATAACACCCTCATTAAATTGTTTCCTTTGATTCAGAATGTGTTGTCATGTAAAGTTTTAACAATGCACTTAATTAATTATATTAGTCATCTTATTGTTAAATCTTTTGTGTTGCTTGAACTTTCCTGTCTCTCAGAATTCTCCAAATTCCCTTTCCACCTAATCCAAACTGTAACAATGAGTTCAATCAAAAGAAAAAATGTAAGTATTAAACTTCAGAAAAGGAGATGAAGAGAAAATTCCATGTTAAAGGGAAGATTAAATAAAACCCAACGGAAATTAAAAGAGCGAGCAACCTGTCGCGAGAGATTCCCGTTCGCCACACAATACATCCCTTGGATTCTTATTCTTGCGATCCCTTCACAAAGGGACAATAGAGCTAACAACGCACTGTAGTGTCCCGGGTAACATGTCCCAACCTGTTCCTACTACACCATTCCCGTCTATTCTGGTTCACTATTGTATAATATTTTATTCTTAAGAATGAAACTAGGTACTTTTAAAGAAACATAAATTTTGAACAAATTCAGAACGAAACTAAATTAGAATAGAATTAAAATACAAAATATTTCAGTAAATGTTAATTGTAAATTATTCTTTGTATTCACAGCATTACATACATTTGCTCAAACGTTGGTGTTACATGGCTAATGCAAGAAGCTGAGTTCGTAAATACATTGCTTTGTATCACCAACGCTTTCGTTTGGTCGGGTTATGTGATGTATGCTACCAATATTTGCTGTAATCAGTATTCAACGCCTGTGTTTACTCTAAGCCAAGTTTAGGCAACGATTCATTAGCAATTTTAATGCGTTTGTGTTTATGTCTCCTGTAGCCACGTGTACACTATTGTAACCACAATTGTACATGTTTTTGTACTGCATGTTGGCCTTGTATGCTTTTAAATTTATCTAAACCCCAATATTGTCTCATTATGATAAGCATCGTAAGCTGACATGAATTATTATTCTCGTATTTACATTTTAAATTGATAATACGAGAAGATTGTTTTATTAAATTATTTTAACTATAAACTTAATTGTAATAGCGGGGGTTATGTAACATTGAAAAATAAATGTAAAAGGTTTTTCGTTAAAAATAAACGTTGTATAACACATTTTTGTATTTTTATTTCTCCAATTACCTACCTTGTTATTTCAGAAACAGAACAATGACTGTTTTGGCTATAAAACATTTTAATAAAAAATAGGAGCCTTTTTAAGACAATTTTCAGGCAGTGAAAATTTAACTTAATCTTCGAAGCAATACAGTGTTTTCTTTCTTTGTCATCTGAAAGATATACTTTTCTTGTGCTCTCAATATAATAAAGCAATTCACAATTCTTTACTATGAATGCCAGCAACAACACATCTATTCTGAAAATTAAAATTTTCTTCTCATGGACATTAGAAAAAGTAAAAGTTCGCTGAATGGACATGACAAAGGAGGACTTCACAAAAGAACAGCAGACACTTATCTTAGGCAAGTAAAAGTTTTAACAAAGAAAAAATTCGAAAAAGCTACAAAAACCACAAGAAATTCAGATAGCACATTGCTCCATACGAGAATTCAAATAAAACAAGTATTAAATGCAAACACTAGATAACTATAAAATATAGGTTATCTTACTGTTTCATATCTTAGGTCATTATGGCACTCCGTGACACAGTATTTGGTAATTTAGATACAAACGTTGATGATAATGATGAATTTAGATAAGTTTGCGAGTAAAGCAGACCAGTGGCTTAATTTCGTGTACTGAAAAATTTGAGGACAGACGAGATAAACTAAAGTCAAAATACTGGCATAGGTAAAGATATAAGGTTGTACGTGGTACGTGAACTGCAGGCAGCTGACAATCCAGAATAATATGATGATAGTCTTCAAGTTGGTGGCGGAAACTGAAGCGTTGAACAAAGGAGTAAGTATTCCATTCAGGAAGAGTTCAGACATGAATTCGTTGTAAGTATATCGTAAAGAATAGACATGGAAAGGGTAGAAAATGAAACTGTAGAAGAAGACGATTCGAGAGACAAATAGACAAGAAACAAAGATAGCCTGAAATGAGAAAGTTTAATGTAGAAACAGAAGTTAGAAATCTTATAATCATAGCTTAGTAACTATTAACTGCTTAAATACACCTAAGGTAAATATAAGAACGAATGTTGGTAAAATCTGTCCGTAAATAGGAACGATTCTATTCTTAGAGAAGATAAACCATAATCTTATTAAGGCAAGGAAACAAAATTCCAAAATTCTTTTATGTAACGAGATCAAGGAGTATTTACATCGAGGCAGTAAAAACAGATTTGATATCACAATTGTATATTACCAGCTTAATTACAACATAATATTTGCAAAAAAAAAGATTTGTCGTCATATGACATTGAGGTTAAATCATAAACAGGCTGTGCCTTTCCACACACGAAAGAAGAAGAAATGCCTGAAATAAAATTACTATACGGAGGCACAAAAGTTTCAACCACATCCTAACTTTTTTCTACAAAAAAGAAAAATTACTACACTGTAATTCCGAACTCCTGAAAAAGATTTTGTTCGTGAACTTTTTCGGTAACACGAAATATTTCCGTGTTAGGTAAAATTGTATACCATATAGATACAATTTTTCATTATTCAGTTGAGTAGTTAGCTTAAATATACCGATAGATGTCTCTGCTTGGCGAACGTCCAAATATTTCAACCCACTGAACTGTGAATTGTACGACTTTATGTACTTACTTATGTATCTATGCATTTCACAGAGGTTAGGTTATTCATTAGGTAAATAGATTAGGTAACCTGTGTGATATTTTAATAAATTAGGGGTTTACAAACACAAAGATACAATGAAATGAATTCTAGATACAAGACTGGTGGAGTTTTTCTATTAAAATCGTATTAGCTACTAAAAAAAAACAATCACCAATAGCAATACAATTTGTTGGCAGTAGGGAGGTAGTAGTGTTAAAAAATGAAACAATTTTTATTCAATAAAGTTTCATTTCTGCTCAGAAAAGCAATCAGAAAGCAATTCTACTGAGCATCAGCAACTAGAAAGTTGCGAATGAATTGTGAACCGACACGAAAGGGGTGAAAACGATTATAGTGGCAATAAGCCGACCCCTTTCACCCCCTGAATGAGTCGTAAAAGTGCTTATTGATTCGTTTTATTTAGAAAATGTTCCAAGCAAGTTTTTCTTTTCTTTTTTCAAGGGTAAACTGTTCGCGATTTGGAATTGACTTGGGTTTCTTTTAGGAACTTATTTAACTTTTGTTTTATTTAGCTTATTTTAAATGATTTCATTTTCTTCGTACAGAATAAAGGTCTGCTTATACCTCCGTCTTTGTAAAAACAAAGTAACGCAAAGACGAAGCAAAAATCAATATCTGTTTTCGTCACAACGACTGCGCCCCATTGAATAAGCGACAATCGTCAGCAAAAACCTCCTCCAACAAAAAGATCTCGCTTTTATTTTAACTAAATAAGCTTCGCTAACCTGATTCCGATTCCATTTAAATGTAAACGAAACAAAGTTTATTTTTGAAGCTTACGGCCTACCTATAACAACATCCCCGACTTCACCCCGTGCAAACACCCCCACGCACTGAGTAAACCCGAAATTACTAACATTTGAGGTTATTTCATATGATTTACGGCCAAAATTATATCCTGCGTGGCCATTACCGTATTGGAGTTAAGCGATTTATAATTATAGCTATATGTAATGGGTTCGATTCGGTGCCGCGTTAGGTATGGCGGTGTGTGTTCGTGGCGGGCAGTGATTGCGTTATGAATATACATTTAGCCACTGAACGAAAAAGTTGGGGCAAAACGTTGTTTTACGACTTCAGTTTAATGAGTCAATTTAGTCTAATTTTATCATCTAATAATGGTGATGTATATTGTCATTTCGATGTGGTATAAAAATGTTTGTATTATGAGTTTTTATTCATAAGGATATTAAATCATTGTTTGATTACGAAACCAAACAAAAAACGAAACGGACCTCTAAAAACGTTAATGAATCGTAGCAAAACAAATTCGATTTGAAAAATCATACGACTCAACAAAAAACATTTTTAACACAACAATTGAAATCTTTGTTCCCCAAAAAAATAATACCTACAGCTAAAATATACATGCCATCAAAACGGTACGTTTCTCGTTGCGATTATCACAAAGCGAGTCACGCACGAGTGACGGACAAAAAAAACTGGCAAACTGTTTTAATTGTCCATAGAACGGTAGCTGTTGCCAGGCGACCCCTACCACGAGCATTGTTACCAATAACAGAGTAACAGTCGTAAGCCGGAGTCGTAACTAATGACAAATGGTAGGGGTACAAGGTGTGTCAGAAATCCTCAGTTCGCAGATTTTATTGTTAATTCAGATGTATGATGTAATAATGATACGCGAAATGTTTGTGTGTTTGACTTTCGGCTAATTGTTGTGTGATCACACCTTGAGGTTTTGATCGATGAGGAGAAAACAAAATTTAAGCTGTATTTTCTTACTACAGCTTGAATTATTCATAAAAGGTGTACAAAAGTACACCTTTCGGAGTCAGATGGTCGGCTAACATCTTACATCATTGTTAAATAACAATATAAGTTTTGAGGTGATTAGTAAGCAGAAAAAAAACACTTAACGGATATTGAAAACCGTAAAGTGGATTTGAGCAAAGGACTAGTAGTCAAAGCTCATAAGTACCGAAATATTTATATGGAAGTGTCCGTTTCCGGAAGCCTACCACAATGTGTGATTACACACATTACCTAACTTTTGTCCTTGGCTAAAGTCGTATAAAAAGCTTTCAATCTAATGTTAGTGAATTGACCATCAAACACAGCTGGTTCAAAATCAGGTAAAGAAACGATCAGCAGTTCCCTATCTCTTGGGACTACCTTAATACCCTCATGGGTAAAACATGCCCGTAACCCAACACCTCTGCCCGCCCCAGCGGGGGTCGTAGCGTGACGTTTTTGTGTATGTTTGTGTGTGTGTCTACACACATGAGCAGTAACTCTAAAGACCGCAACACATTGTCCACGAGCTATTAAAGAAACCATTTCCTTAGCTTTTCAATGTCAATAGCAAATCGGTAGCATAGTGGAACTAATACTATGTGTTGCCAGGCCAGTAATAAACTTAATGGAAGAGACATTAACTGCCCCCCTCTCTCATAAAGTTCTATCTCCATGTTTTATGACAAAAGAGTGACTATTGTTCTTTGTTCTATTGTTCAGCACCAATCTCGGAAACTCCTGAACTGATTCACATACAGTTTGAATCGTTCTGAATTATTGTATTTGTTTAAGTTAGCGGAGGATTGGTCTGGAGAAACTTAGGTTTATCGTTGCATATAAATGGTAACGTTCTGAAAGGTAAGAGAATTATTATTAAAATTAATATTTAACTAATACTATTCATTTATGTTCTACATTGATCATAGATAACAAAATCACTTTCTCCATTTCCTAAAAAAGTCAGTAACTCACTGGGCGTAACAATCACAGCCATTATTTAAATATTCAACACAGTCTTGTTTGAAACGTTGCGTAAAAAAATATCAGGCATCTGTCCCCTGTCTCCCCTCAATCAACAGCGAGGGTGCGGGGGGACGCTGGCACAAAATATCAAATCGGGTAAGCGGTAATTTGGTTTAGTATTACGTTTGGACTTTCAATTTGCGACTTCGGAATTGCTTTTTACTGTAAGTTTCTGTGGGATTGCTGGCGGATATTATTTCCGAAGATTATTTTTTAATGTAAATTTTACCGCTTCACTGAGCGAGGGTAAGGGTCATAAAATTTGTTGAAATATGTGTTTGTTAACGATTGTCTCCCTTTTTGGACCCAAGTTTACCCACAACTCGGGTCCTGGGGCTTTGCGTAAGCCGTGTAGCAACAACAAAGTACTCGCATGTAACGTTAATCCAGTAATTTTCCTAACTCAGCGAAGCATTATGCATCATTAACTGTGCACGGCTCGTAACGAGTTGTTATACCGTTGCCAAGGATAGTTGGCAAGGTCACGTGCCCGGGTGGCAACCCCAGGGTGGCAGTGGCACTAGTGTGGCACTGCTGGCACTGCGTCCCCGTGGCGCTGCGGCAGCTGACTCCTGCTGTACTAAAATGCTTTATTAATAATAAAGTGTTCGTGTTGCCACCCGATTGATTCGGGAAAGGGAGATTGATTCGAGTGTTGGAGTGGGTAGGAACAAAGACACCCAAATCTGTTGCTAAGCTAACAGGGAATAGGGTTCTATTTAGAAAGGGCTATTGAATTGAGGCGGTATTTGTAGTTAGGTGGTTGACGGGTAATACATGTGATTTGAATAGAGTTGATGGATGAATGGATTCCACTGAATAGGTTTGACGATATAGATTATATATTTCGGATTTTGTAAAATTATAGTTGACTAAGGTATTGTTAATTATTGTTTCCACATATTTCCGAAGGCTACTTCCATTCTGAGTCTAAGTTGAAACAAAACCAAGGCAAGGTTTTTTCAAAAGTTCCTCAATTAATTTCGAAATGAGAAATCCTCAGATGATAATTTGCATTTATTTTGAGACAGTTGCCATCGTGGGGTCGTATCTAATTGTTTCGTTGTTCAATCAATCATATTGGGCAATTGATTGGAAGACTCAAGTTGATTGCCTGCGAGTAAAAAAACAGTTGCTAGCTTCTAACGAGTTTGTGCCAGTAAATAGTTTTATTACTTGTATCGAATGTACTCAACACTGTATAAAGATAGTCTACTTTTATTTATCTTGCTTTAATATTAAATTCTGTTGAAGAACATCGACTGCCAAGGGCGATGCCTGAATATTATATTGATATTTAGACTAGCGTTTGGATTTATCAATACATGTAGCTGTTACCTAGAAAGTACACCCTCTGTTACTAAGGGGTTATTTTTGGAGTTTCCCTGTGGGGTTCCCAAGATAACTAACAAACACTGATGATTTTTTTTGGTGCACGTTTGGTGCTGCGGCTGAATTGACTGCTGCACTGAGTGTTGCGGGTTCGATTCCATCTCGGAAAAAGATTTGTGATTATTATCCTACAAGTATACTACCTATTCCTGGCTTAGGTAAACACCGAGAACGGGAACATACAAAAGTTTGTAAAATTTCGGGCCTTTTCATCATCATCATCATCATCATCAGCCTATTAATGATCCTACTGCTGGGACACAGGCCTCCTCTCTGTGAGAGTGGGCCATAATCCACCACGCGGGCCCAGTGCGGATTGGTGGATGCCATACGTCTTCGAATTTTTGGTTGTAGGACATGCCGGTTTCCTCACGATGTTTTCCTTCACCGTTTTGAGAGCAGTGGCGATGGAATAAATTACACATAGTAATGCGCCTGGCGGGGTTCGAACCCACGACCTACAACTTCAAGTCGAGGCCGATACCACTGGGCCACCACTGCTCCACTGCTGGACCTTTTTTATAGGAGAAATTCCTGTTTGCTTTAAATGTGTCTTGTGTGGGGCAAAGTTTAGAAAAAAAAACTATGTTCCACAAGGTTCACAAATATCCTAGTACAAACCACAGGCTTGATCATGCAATGTAGCATCGCTTTTGAGAAACCTGTGTCTACCAGTGCATGTTTTTCCATTGAAATGATCATGAAAACTGCCTGAAACTAGTTCATTGTTGACTACTAGAACGGAATGATTTGCTAGCTGTTGCTACGCGAGCTGTTACAAACGAATTATATTAGTCATTCTAATGTTGCAGTTTTTTGTACAATGAGTAAGACTCGCTATTACATGTATGTAGCTTTATATTTTATAGTTCTATAGTCTAGATCAGCTATACTCAACCTTTTTTTACCCTGGGCCACATAATTGCTACTGTTTAACCTTGCGGGCCGCAGTAATTTACCTACATTCCTATGTCACCTACGTCATCAGCGAATAGTCTATCTATGTACCAAATTTCATCAGAATCTATTCAGTGGTTTATTCACGAAAGCGTAACAGACAGATTGGGTTTCTTTCGCATTTGTTACTAGTGATGAAGCGAAGATTATGCGACAGTTAAATAAAACTATGTAATAAAAAAATTAGCATTTATTTCTGTCATAAAAATTAATGTGATTTTTGACATTGTAACAAATTTTTGACAATTTTTGATAAATCAGGCACATAGTTACTGCATGCTACTCTCAAGACGTCGTCTAGATGCGAATCGGTAAGCCGAGATCTGTAGACATTTTTTGCATATTTCATTTTTAAATATGAGGATTCACATAGGTAAGTTGATGCAAACAATGTCAAGAGTAAATGTGCGCAATTTTTTAACGTTTCATAGCTATCCGGTACTAATTTCCAAAATTCTTCATATTGATGTGTCTCTCTTTTCTCTTTAAAAATCGCCTCCAGATTCGTATCATTTTTTAAATCAATCAGCTCATCAGATAATTTTACATTATCAAAACCCAATAATGCAAGCTCTGTTGTAGTGGCTACTTCTAAATGCCAAGGATTTTCAATTAAATCATTAACATCATTAAGGGAGAAAACATGAGTAAATGCGTGAATTAATAAAATACGTTAATTTTACGTAATTTTGGGCCCTTAACGTGGCTCGGGCCGCAAAAAAAAGCGCAGCGGGCCGCAAGCGGCCCGCGGGCCGCTGGTTGAGTATGGCTGGTCTAGATGATTACAGGCTTCTAAATTATGGGATTTTCCTTAACCTAAGCAATTGGTATATATTTAATATCAATATTATCGAATAGATATTTGCTGTTTAGTTATGTCTCCAGTAATGATCATAATTTCAAAGTTTCACATAGATTTGAATCCAAAGTTAACTTGAAACTACTTGCTGAAGATGAACACGTTAAATATTCACAAACACACGTTACTTAACTTTCCTTTAACTTATGTTTAACTTACAGCCTGTGGAGTAACGAACATAACTCCAAGTTATAAATAAGTTAGTGTACATAGCGGTCTGGTAACTGTACCGAAATTTATTATACACCGACCAATTTATATTGAGCCTGCGTCAGATGTATTATTTGTGTATCAAGGGGTCTAACTTAACTGGTTAAGTTAAACGAATGGAAAACCAAATTGTAGCTATTTTTATTTTTTAACTAATGTGTCTATTTATGTTTGTAGTTAATGGTATTTTTCATTAGGTATTCTGACTTTTTTGGTACTAAATGTTAGGTAGATAGGTTAAATTAGTCATTTGAGGCATATCATTCACTTCACCTTAGTTGGAATTAGTTTCTAGAATAAAATCATTAAGGTTTTATTCAAGGTTATTCTGCCAGGTTGCAGACTTTCAGGCTTATAACAAGCGAAATATGGGTCAAGGGTTTTTCAGGTCCCACCTATGTAACTGGGAGTGAGGCCAAGGATATAACTAATATACTGTCGAGATTAACTCCGGAACTGTTTAAATCTAAGCAGGCCATAGCAATGATTTGCACGAGTAAATAGGCTTCGTTGATACTAAATAAATAATGTGTAACCCTAACTAACCCTAATAATTCATTGCAATAATGTTTCTTGGCGTGCAAAAATCTTCAAATGCTCCATTCCTCTCCACACTTCACTCTGTTCATTCTCATGCCATTTATGTTCCAGGGCCTCTGTATCCTATTTAAACAACCCCCCAACAAAAATAGAACTTAAAACGGGATATTTTCCATGTTTATTAAACTTACTTCTCTTACATTTTCCTCGTGAGATACTCCCAAACTTCCATCATCTCCCCTGGAGGTATACAGACTACAGTAGTGTACAAGCATTTTCCCACATTCAAACTTGTGTAATTAACGGAGCTGGCAGAGGCGTTGCTTGCAGCACTAAAACTATGAACAAATACCGCCTACTGCTGTGTGTGGTACAAGGAACGAGCGATAAGCGGGAGTTCGGTTTGCATTACTAGTCTAGTTATAATCCAGGAAAATAAATTACTCCCAAAGCCTTTTTAAAAGTAGTGTCATCAACAACCAAACGTCACAGTTTTCGGGCTTTCCAGCTGTCAAAGACCTGAAGATTTGACATTTGCCCTAAAAGAAGGTGTGTTTTTTGGGTCGCAGGGCTCAGGAGTCGAAAAAAGATACCTACTGATAATCGTCAAATTATGAATGATCTCAAGCGCCCCAATTGCACAATTTTGTGCCACCAAACCCCGACCGATTTTAAACTGTATTATTGAAAAAATAAGTACCTATTAAAACAGGTCAGGGTTTGGTGGCACAAAGTTGTGCCACGGGATTGAGTTCGTGTACTCCACAAATGTAATATGTGTTAAATAGGAAAATGAAGAATAGCTACAGTTATGTGTACCTAATGCCTTTAGATAGATATTGTGTTCGATGGGCCGACAATTTTTATCAAGTTTTCTTTTATGTTCAAAGCACTCTAAAAGAACCACGTACACATCTTTTATTCTTCACACTTGGTGCAGCAATATTTTATGTAAGATACTTTTAAAAAAAAAGTATCCTTAATTGGTTCATCAATGTCAAGCCAGTGGTTGTGCCTCAATGAAGAATTAATTGCTAAGATTAACTATCGTTCCATTATTTACTTACTAGCTGTTGCCAGCCGGGCACGCCGCAATTGCGGCGGTAAGACCCCTCTTTGAGGAGTGGCTGGAGAGAAGTCATGGCGTCCTGACCTACCGCTTGACGCAGGTCCTCACCGGACACGGAAGTTTCGGGAGGTACCTGTGTCTGATGCGAAAGGAGGAGACGCCTGGGTGCCACCACTGCGAAGATCGCCCGGAGGACACGGTGGAGCATACGGTGCAAGACTGCCCAGCTTGGGCGGAGCACCGACGTGTCCTCACGGCTGCGATAGGCGGAGACCTCTCGCGCCCGGCATTGGTTGCGGCCATGCTGCGGGGCGAGACGGAGTGGGAAGCGGTCAGCTCCTTCTGCGAGGCAGTAATGCTCGTCAAGGAGGAGGCAGGCCGCGAGCGAGAGAGGACAGCGTCCTCCCTCCGCCCCAGCCGCAGTGGTAGGCGCCCACGGCGACGGACGTCGCAAGATGATCTCCGGCCACCGTAGGCGCGGGCATGCGGGCAGCGAGTAAAGGGCAACTCGCTGCCCGACCAAGGACCATGCCCGGGTCGACGGCGCGTTGTGTCCCACGCGCGCCTCAAAGAGCGTCAGCATAATGACGGGGCCCCCCTCTCAGAGGGCCAAAGCCTGCCGGGGTCGCGGGATTATTCCCTAACCGTAACCCCGGAACTTAACAGGCTATGAAGGACACCGTGGATTTTAGTCAGTAGAAGTCTGACAGTCCCTCCCGCCCTGCCCGGGGTTGGAGGACTCATTTGATGATTTTACCACGCTAAAAAAAAAAAAAAAAAAAAAAGCTGTTGCCAGCGGCTTCACCCGCTACAACTCGAAAATTATCCCACGGGAACATAAAATCGGGATAAAAGCTATCCTATGTGTTAATCCAGGTTATAAACTATCTGTGTACCAAATTTTAGCCAAATCCGTTCAGTGGTTTTTGCGTGAAAGAGTAACAAACATCCATACATCCATACTTACAAACTTTCGCCTTTATAATAGTAGTAGGATAGCACGTAAATGGAACAATGGTGACGTTCATACCGCTACATCTTATAACTTGGACATCGACCAAACTGCTACTGTTTGACTTGGCAGCGTAATTTTTACAGCTAAGTTATTAAGTTAGATTCACGTCTCTCTCAAATGGACCTCCGTACGTCCGTCGTACGTGTCGTGTAGGCGATGTGTGATTATTGTTCTCTGGCTTTGTTCGCATTATCTCACTATTTATCTTAATGTTCAGAATTTTAGATTAAACAAATTGTGTTACGCAAGGACCAAATGACTTTGATGGCAATATTTGATTGTAATTATGGCTTGAAATAAATAGTTCCTGGTTAAAAAAGGCGACTGTTATCGTACATACAAACAAGGTATACATATATGAGCTATAGGGGCCCGTGGCTAAGTAATTAACAGCCGCACAGGCCGATTTTTCGGATGCCGAGGTTTGTTTCTGGATAGTTGACCAGCTGTCATAGTGAGGTTCTTCTGTGCCTCGGACAGCGTTGCCAGACCGTACCAAAAAGTACGGTTTTCCGTACTATTCGTCATACAATCGTACCACAACCGTACCTTGGCTAGAACGTACCTTTTCTATACTTATGATTTATTTTTCACTACAAAGGTAAAACACAACTAATAAAACTAAAACTAATAGAACATAATGAGACTCGTACTTTTTTCAACTTTCCGACAGATTGGATACTAAAGTATGGGCACAAATTACATAAATGGAAATTTCTTAGTTCCTAAAACGTTTTTTTTTGTAGAATATGAGTAGGCTATAGCATTTTTCAAAATTCTAGCGAAACCGTACGGGTCGGAATTGTTCTGCATGAACTAGATCAGTTTTTCTTCTTCGAGTTCATTCTATAATTGATTTACAAATGAATTTGTTCAATATTGGCAATCGGTAATAACGTTCTACTTCACCATGTCCCTTTGAATATTCTATTCCATATCGCTTTTTTCCAACCTATGATCACAGACAGCCAATTTGAAGAAGAAAAAAAAAACTGATTACTGATCTAGTTCTTGACCCAACCGTACCTTGAAGTTAAAAACCGTACCTTTTCAGAAAGCCAACCGTATCTTTTTGGGAAATCATACTGGCAACGCTGGCCTCGGAAAGCACGTAAAGCTGGAAACTCGCCTCATTATCTGAAATCTCCGGGGTCGCGGGTCTTTCCCATCAGGTAACCGTCACCCTGGAACGTAAAAGGCTACTGAAGGATCATCTTGGATTTTAATCAGTACGAGTAACACAGTTCCGGAGCATGCCATGGTTGAGAGGAGAAGTTTGATGACTTTAATATCACGAAAAAAAAAACTGAAATCTATGCAAACGGCAAGGAAGACAGACCAGCCTCCGCTCTCCTCAGTTCCTCGTGTTGACCGTGACCTATAGAAATGATCAGAGTGATCACAAACCAGGAAATACGCGAATGTGAAGTCATTGTTACACCTGCAATTGTTGCACCGATATTAACACACCTAAATATAGTCGTGGCATAACTGTAATTTGTATCGTTGATCGTCAAACCTGTAGACCTGTTTCTACATATATAAGCCGATCTACATCCATAAGTTCAACTTGCGTACAGTCTTATTTTTAACTTACACACTTGCCGGGGTCGCGGAATTGTGCTGGGGTCACCGGACTGTCTTGTCAGGACATCTTGGATTGTAGTCAGTACGAGTTTAACAGTCCTTTCCGTCCTGCTCTGGGTGGGAAGACTCATTTGATGATTTTACCACGTAAAAAAAACTTACACACTTACCTGACTCACACGTGGTTTTTCACTTACCTACTCAAAGATGTGTACCTTAACTTATTGCTAGGGCATGCGGGCAGCGAGTAAAGGGCAACTCGCTGCCATATGCTCAAAGAGCGTCAGCATAATGAAGCCTGCCCGGGTCGCAGGATTATTTCCTTACCGTGACCCCGGAACATATAGGCCTATTGAAGGACACCGTGGATTTTAGTCAGTAGTTCAGAAGTCTGACAGTCCCTCCCGCCCTGCCCGGGGGTGGGAGGACTCATTTGATGAATATACCACGCTAAAAAAAAAGCTTATCGCTAAGGTCAGTTATAGAAACAATTTCATTTATTACTAGCCTTCTTCATGTGCCACTATAGGACAAAGGCCTCCCCACACCCTTTCAATTTTCTTTGTGTTTTGCCTTCTCATGCTAATCCATCATGAATGTTTTAAATTGAGTTTTTAAAACATTCATGATGGATTAGCATTAGTTTTTAATGTAAAACATTAAAATACGTATGAAATAAAATTGATTTAAGGAAATAACGTATTTAATTTGCATCCTTTTAGTATTAAAAAAAAACTTTTAAAATTGAAATGGGTCTAGACTAAACGTCTTTTTCCTGTTAAACTCTTTTAAACACTTCACTTTTTTTTCAAATTATTTATTTTCACTCTATTATTGTTTATACAAATCTGTTATAAATTGCGAACACAACACACCAATTTGGTATTATACGGCTTTATCAATGATAAAGCCGTATAATGGAAAAATAATGGAAAAATCTTGTATAAATTTTATACAAGACTAGCACTACGCCCGCGACTTCGTCCGCGTGATTTTCGAACTTTTCCTTTGTGAATTTCTAATCAAGGCCACCGTCTTTATAAGATACTGTTAGAAAATTGAAGTCAATATTCAACAAAAATTCTATCACCCCGCAATATCCTGTCTTGGGTGGCACCCACGCCTACTAAAAATGACCCCAATGCACAATTACCATTATAACCCCTTACGGGTCGAATTTCTCAAAATGTCCACATTGGTGAGCATTTACGTCTTAAAAAGAATCAATATGCAAGATTTGAGACGTCTAGTCTAGCACTTGTATTCAAAAAGTTTCATACAAACTATCAACCCCAAAAAAACCCCTTAGGGTCCGAATTTTGCAAAATCCCGTCATGGTGAGCATCTACATCCTTAAAAGAAACCCGATGCAAAACTTGAAATTCCTAGCACCTCTAGTACCTAACGAAGTTGCGTACAAACAATCAAAATCAACCCCAAAAACAAACCCCTTAGTGGTCGAATTTATCCAAATCTCGTCATGGTGAGCATCTACGTCCAAAAAGGAACCGGATGCAAAATTTGAGGCTTCTAGCATTTGTAGTAACAAAGTTACATACAAACTATCAACCCCAAAAACAAACCCTTAGGGGTCGAATTTCGCATAATCCAGACTTATGTATCACTTACGCTCAAAAAAGAACCCCTATGTAAAATTTGAGTCTCAAAACTTTCAAACCCAAAAAAAACCCCTTAGGGGTCGAATTTCTCAAAATGTCTACTTTGGTGAGCGTTAACGTCTTAATAAGAACCGCCATGCAAGATTTGAGACGCCTAGCACTTCTAATAACAAAGTTTCATACAAACTGTCAACCCAAAAAACAAACCCTTAGGGTTCGAATTTCGCAAAATCCTGTCATAGGTAACTCTTACGTCCTCAAAAGAACCCGTATTCTAAATTTAAATTTCCTAGCGCTTGTAGTAACGAAGTTTCATACAAACTATCAACCCCAAAAACAACCCCTTAGGGGCCGAATTTCGCAAAATCCGTTCTTAGTGCTCACCTACGTGGTATAAGGAGGGCTTATGCCAAATTTCAAGTTTCTAGGCCCAGCGGTTTGGGCTGTGCGTTGTCAGATCAGTCAGTCAGTTTTGAATTTTATATTATATAGATTTTTCCAGAATACTTTCATTGCAACCAGGGAAAATGCAATGAAAAACCTGTTTAACACGCGCGTAGCAACCACAAATTATAATAATTACTAGGTTCACATAAATAGATGTAAGTATGTACCAGTAACACGTAACTATCATTATGTGATGAAGTGATGATCATTAGCGAGACAATCAGCCTCCTTCCTCGACGTTATCACGTAGCAACACAATGATCATCAGGTGTGATGACGTCAGGCGAGGTAAGTGTCGCTAAGAGGAGATTACTCGCTTTCCTAGCTAACTACCTACAATATTACGAGTACATTTTCCTTCAAGTATTTTTCCGACGATTATGAATACATAAGTGAGTTGCTATTTTAGAAGTTTAGATAATTCCTTTGAAATCTTACGCAAAAAACGAAAGCTTTCAATTTCACGAGCTGAATTGGAGAAAGGCCAAAGTTTTTATAAGTTTTAACTTCAAATTCTCAGAAGTTAGCCAAATTCACATTTGGAATTAGAATATTTTCGAATACTCAAATATTTAAAGAAAACGTCTATGTAATTATTTTTGAAGATAATCTGGTTCTCACTGGTTTTTCTTAGGCAGTATTGATCTCTCTTTGTATTATGAGTAGTAATTATTTATTTTACAATCTTCATTTTAAGAGGAGCTCGTGGCTAAATAATTACAGCCGTACAGACCGAGCATCCTGGTTAAGCCGTGCTTGCCGAGGTTGGTCTGTGGATCGAAGACCATCTGTCGTAGCGAGTTTCCTCCGTGTCTCGGAACGCACGTAAAGCCGTTGTTCCCGGCTGTCATTTGTAGATCTTTGACAGTCGTTACTATTAGTCAGAAGCTCTAAAGTCTGACAATCAGTCTTACCATGGGGTATGGTATTGCCCAGTTACTGGGTTGTGGAGGTAGGACAAGCAGTCGCTCCGTGTAAAATACTGATATCCAGCTGAATCTGGTTTGACTGGAAGCCGACCCCAATATAGTTGGGAAAAGGCAGGCAGATGATGACAATCTTCATTTTCAATATTTCCTTTGTCACAAACGGAGAACCATGGAAGACTTTATCTTTATTCATTAAGTACATAAGTTTGTAAACTATTGAAATAATAATGATGTTATTATGAGTATGATATTATAATAGCTGGAGTGCTCTCCATCACGTACGAACAACGAAGTCTAGACAAAGAGGGTGACGCAAGTGAGGTGGAGTTGTTGCTAGGTGGTGACACCGCGCCGGTGCGACGTGTTGCACAGGGGCACACGCTGCGTGCGCGGGCGCAGCCGTGACGACTGCACTCGAAGGGTTGCAGATACTACAATGTATGTAGATACTAGTTAGGTACCTTTTATGATTCATACTCTAAAATAAAACATATTGGAAGATCTAATAGCCAGACAAACAAATTCACTTAACTTAATGTGAACCATCTTCGTTTAAGTTTCATATTTAGTTCAGTTATTAGTAAGGTGATCACTTCAGTCCGTCATTTGCACTATTCATTTCCATTATCATTATTTTCTTGCCCTATTATACCTCCCTATTTTATTATTCGTTCGTTATTTGTTACCAGTGCTTTAAAATTAAGTAGGAACGTTTAATTAAGTTATCCACTCAGAAAAACCTCTAAACAGGATTAATTCAATCATTATTTTCATTAATTCCCAATAAGCAGCTCCAAATAGATATAAAACATAAATAGCGTTAAAATTACTTTATACTTATTTTTCCAACAAAAAGAAAAATAAAAAGGAAACGAAATCATTATCTAAAGGTGACACAGCTACACCTAAATGTTACAATAAAATAAAACATAAAGAAAATAAAAACGTCATCAACTGCCATGAGGCGATGAGACTGTAGTCACGAATTCATTGTATAAAGATATTACTAATCAGTTTTTAACCACGTTCTAGCAGGCGTGCGGACTTCTCCTACTGCACACGTGCTCTGTGACGTGTGACGTTGACTCACTGCAGACGACGCGACTGTTGCCATGCGCGATGCGCAAACGCACCTCCGCGAATAATTATGAAACTTTTTGAACAGTGATGACGTATCGCCGGCTTTTTTGTTGAAATAGCTGCTGAAGCATGAGTAATTAAAAAGCCGTGAATTTTTTTGGCTTCGTTTCTCTCATTTTTATGACTGGCAATAGGTATGTTGAATTAATGAGTTTTTTCCATCTTATTATTTCTTACGTTCCAAGGTTAATACTGGCACGTGTAGGAACAAAAAATAAGTAAGTAGGTCGATTATATACTTTTTCTAGTAATGTAAAAAATATTATTGCTTACGTTTTTGTTGCTCTTAATAAGAATACGTTGGCGTACGTTCAGTTATTGAAGGGTCCTTACAAAAAATAAATACATCTGTTCCCTTTTCCGGTGTTAAGAAACCACTGGTTTTACTGGCAGTTATTTATTATTTATGAGTAAAGTAGGCCATACGGACATTTATCTACATCTTGCCGAATTAAAATTCTGGAACAACTCAGCTGCTCCAAGTTTAGGTCATTCCCAAGAAACAGGTATTTTTTATATTAGGTATTGGCTAGACCGGTGTTCATCATTCTTCATTTCGATGTCAAACTAGTGCCCTTTGCCAAACCAGGTCAAAATCTGGCAGAGGTAAGTAAGCACCAGTGTATTTTTCCGTCAATTAAAAGTAAAGTTCCATAAGGAAAGTCCGGTTACTAATTTCGATGTAGTATTTCATCATCCACTGCAAATCGTACGACTTTCAATGTAGCGGTTAATTACATAGTTATATTACTATCTATGTAATTGTTTGAGTGACCGAGGAGAACATTCATAAACATTACTTAAACGAGATATGATTAATTTGAAAACTGGACACCTAGGCGATAGGCATGACCAATATATCCTCGAAACTGCACTTGACTCTCAGAATAATTTCTTTCAGTCGAAAGTACAATCAGTTAGTAAATAATTGCAATTTAACTATAAACATACAGTCCCGGGTCGACGGCGCGTTGTGTTCCATGCGCGCCTCAAAGAGCGTCAGCATAATGACGGGCCCTCTCAGAGGGCCAAAGCCTGTTCCCTTACCGTGACCCGGAACATAGCAGGCTATTGAAGGACACCGTGGATTTCAGTCAGTAAAAGTCTGACAGTCCCTCCCGCCCTGCCCGGGTATGGAGGACTCATTTGATGATTTTGCCACGCTAAAAAAAAAAAAAATACTATAAACATACAGTGACACAATTAGAAATAGTACACTGTATTAACAATCTAAGACGAGCTCGTATTTCAGGAATCGGCAGCTCTATACTGAAATAATAATTTCACTTTCATTATTATTTATATTGTCTTATTAATGAACACAATTAAGTAAATGATGTTCTTATTGATTCTGATTGAGTAGCTCGTGGCTAAATAATTACAGTCGCATACGCCGATCTTCCGGGTTAAGCCGCGCTTGCCGAGGTTGATCTGTGGATGGGTGACCATCTGTCATAGCGAGTTTCGTAAGCACGTAAATCCGTTAGTCCCGGCTGTCATTTGTAGATCTTTGGCAATCAGAAGCTCTAAAATCTGACAACCAGTCTTACCATGGAGTATCGCATTACCCAGTTACTGGGTTGTGGAGGTCCGATAGGCAGTCGCTCCACGTAAAATACTGATATTCAGTTGCATCTGGTTCGACTGGAAGCCGACCCCAATATAGTTGGGAAAAGGCTAGGCAGATGATGATGTTCTTATTGATTCTATTACAAGCCCACTCGTACTGCCAACGGGTATCAGTAACTCAGCAACGAGAAAGTAACTGACTGATACGACATGACACATACGTGCTAACTATCGTTTATAAATCTCAGTCTCAGTGTACCAGTCTTCAGTCACGTAGTCGAGTAGCAGTAGTGGGTATTTAATGAAGCTAGTTATTAAATAATTGTTAATAACACCCATAATGTCTTCTTTTACAATCACTAACAATTTGTGATCAACCATTTAGTTATTATTGATTATTTAATGATGATGAAAATTAATTGTTTGATTAATTATTGTGATAGTTGGTTATGTGGCTGGAATATTATCATCTGAAGTTTTTTTTTTTAATTTCTTTTTCATCTTCAGCTTATACTGCTGGAACACGGGCCTCCTCTCTTTGAGAGTCAGTGCGGGTGGGTAGATATTGTCACATGATTTCGATTTTAAGTTTTAGTTTTTTTAGTTTCTGGTTCTTTACCATATTATCCTTCACCATTTTGAGAGCAGTGAAGATGAAATAACTTGCCTATATTAAGTAATGCACTTGGCTGGGTTCGAACGAATATCCTACAACTCGTAAGTCGGGGCCGATACGTAATCTGTGCCGATACCACTAGGCCACGACTAATGTCTTGCACATTTATAGAACAGTACAATTTAAGACTGCGTAGTGCAAAATTATTCAAAACGGCCGTCACGGTTAAAGGGATATCACCAATACTATTATCATAACTTCCTTACCGTGACCCCGGAACATAAAGGGCTCTTGAAGGACACCGTGGATTTTAGGCAGTACAAATCTGACAGTCCCTCCCGCCCTGTCTCATTTGATAATCTTACTGATGGGTTAGAGCGGAAATAAGCCAGGATCAAATTGGTAAAATAAGATTTATTAAGAACACAGCTAATGCAGTACAATGTTCGACACAAGAGAGCCATAGAGTATAATCTGACTAAGGAGGATGAGACACAAGACAACCTACATTGTTTGGTTTATATAATACCTAGTTCTAACACCTGCCCTTAAACTAAACAATCTGTAAACCAAGATTTGTTACACAATTAAAATGTTTATCTTTACTTAAACATTTAGTCAGAACATCAGCTGGCATATTTTCAGTAGACAAGTATTTTAATGTTACAATTTTATCTTCTATAATTTGACGTACAAAGTGATGTTTTATATCAATATGCTTACTACGGCTATGATTAACATGACTTTTACAAATGTTTTGTGCTGACTGACTATCATTGAACAAAGTTACTGATAAATGTTTACCTAAACATTCATAAAGAAAACTTCTAAGAAATTTAGCCTCCTTTGCTCCTTCACACAATGCCATGTACTCAGCTTCGGTGCTTGATAAAGCCACAGTTCTTTGCTTTCGGCTTTCCCATGACACTGCTGAATTTCCTAATTTAAATACAAAACCAGTATATGAGCGACGGTCTAACTGATTAGACGCCCAATCAGCATCCACATATCCTGTAACATTTAATGAGGATTTTTCATATACTATGTTATAATTGATAGTCCCTTTTAGGTATCGCAATACACGCTTGGCTGCTTTCCAATGTGTATCAGAATGACAATTATTAAATTGGCTGAGTAAGCTTGCTGCATGCATAATATCTGGTCTAGTACAAACTGCTATGTACATAATACATCCCACTAGACTTCTATACTTGGAATCCATATCAGTTTGGTCTCCTTTCTCAAGCTTTAAGCCACATTCCAGTGGTGTACCAACAGGCTTACAATCAGTCATATTAAATTGATCTAATACCTTCTGTATGTAATATTTCTGATCCAATGTAATTTGATTTGGTCTTTGAGTTAATCTCAATCCTAATATATGTGTAGCTCGGCCAAGATCTTTTGTTTCAAACCTTTTCATAAGTTTCTCCTTGAGTGCTTTCTTTTCTGGTGTATCCTTACTTATAATTAAAATGTCATCGACATACAATGCTATTATAATAATATTTCCTGAATTGTCAGATTTGATATAAACACAAGGCTCACAGAGGGTTTTTCTAAACTGAAGATCTTTCAAGGCATTATCTATTTTGTCATACCATGCCTTTGAGGCCTGCTTAAGCCCATATATAGCTTTGTGAAGTTTAAATACATGGTTTTCTTTACCATTTATTGAAGTGAAAACTTCTTTAGCGGCGTTGTACACTTTTTCTGTAATGGGTAAAAAATTTAAAACTCGCGTCAGGGTCACGTGACCCTGATCGAAAATGAGTAAGACGTCATTCAAATTAAAAATAAAACATAGTAACAAAAAAGTTTTCACTTCTACCGGCACTCCTGGAGTGCAACCTTTTTTGTATCCATTTGGCTGCTCCATGTAAACAGTTTCTTGTAAATCTCCATTCAAGAATGCTGTCTTTACATCCATGTGATCAATATGTAAGTTTAGATTTACTGCCAGGGCAATCAATGTACGTATAGTAGAATATCGTACCACAGGTGAGTATGTTTCCTTGTAGTCAATCCCATATTCCTGTGTATAACCTTTTGCTACAAGTCGTGCTTTATAACGAAGTAACTGACCTTCTGGTCCTAGCTTCTTCTTAAAAATCCACTTACAGCGCACAGCTCTTTTTCCTTCAGGCAGTAATGTCAAACTCCAAGCCTTATTTTTCTCAAAGGATTTATATTCATCTTCAATGGCTTCCCTCCAGTATTCCTTTTCAGGTCCTGATAATGCTTCCTCAATTGTCTGTGGTTCTCCATCATGACTTGTTGCTGTCATCGCAATTACAGCATTCACACTTTCATCAATATCTTCATAATTACTAGAATCTTGGTCTTGAGTCATGTCTGGATTCCATGTGACATCATTGGGGTCATCCACAGAGCTGGAGTCAGAAACAGTTGAATTAGTGTTCGAGTCAGATAACTCTACAGTAGGCGAGGAATTAACATCATTATCATCAGTTATTCTCACAATGTTTTCTATCCCATCATTAAAATTTATTTGACAATCAGTAGTAGTGTTATTCTGATTAAGTTTTAAATCTTTATACATTATTCCTTCTAAGAAGCACACATCTCTAGATTTAATACATTTGGAAGGATTTTGAGGATCAATTAGTCTGTATCCTTTTGACTCATTACAATATCCTACAAAAATGTATTGTTTACTCTTTGCATCTAGTTTCTTACGCCTCTCATCAGGGATCATTGCATACGCAACACAGCCAAATATTCTTAAAAATGATAAATCAACTTTACAACCAGACCATTTTTCTTCTGGTGTAGTTCCTCTTACCGCTTTACTTGGTGATTTATTCTTGATAAAGATTGCCGTATTCAAAGCCTCGGCCCAGAATCTTTGGTCCATTCCTGCATCTTGCAGCATGCATCGTCCGGCCTCCACAATTGTGCGATTTGCCCTTTCCGCAACACCATTCTGTTGAGGAGAGTAGGGTACAGTCGTCTGGTGCCCAATGCCATGCTCTTGAAGGAATGTCTGGAAAAGTTTATTCACATATTCACGACCATTGTCTGTCCTTATCATCTTTATTTTCAAATTAGTTTGATTTTCTACAAAACTTTTAAAGATCTTGAATACAGACAGAACTTCATCTTTACTTTTAATAAAATAACCAAATGTCATCCTAGTGTAGTCATCTATAAATGTTAATAGATACTTTGCACCACTAAATGAGGAAACTGACATAGGCCCACATAAATCAGAATGTATGAGACCTAATTTCTCAGTGGCCCGACTAAAGGATTGTTTTGGGAACGGTATTCTGCTCTGCTTCCCTTCAATACATGCTGCACAAGGATTATTTTTACTATAAGTGTAATCAATTCCACTTGCCATACCTTGTTTCAACAACAGCATACTTCGCCTGTTCAGGTGCCCGAGTCTCCGATGCCAAATCTCTTGATTTGCATTCACAGCTCCTGCGCGTTTTTCATCCAATGACTGGATCTGTGGCTCCATCATAGCCACTGTTTGTGACGTCGCAGCCAGCTCATAATTTGATTGTTGACTCATTGTGTCCAGTTCATAGACACCATTCACCTTCGTTGCACTTGCAACTAGCATTTTTCCATAATAAACATTACATTTTTCAGTACCAAAATGAACTTCAAGTCCTTTAGAAGTAATTTTACCAACAGAAAGAAGGTTTGTTGACAGACCCGGCACAAAAATAACCTCACTTAATATTATACCTTGTGATTGTCCTTTCAATAACAATTCTACCTCACCATGACCTTCACTACGCATTTTTTCATTATTGGCAACCGTTACTAACCGCGGAGTGTCCACAACATAGTTTTTTAATATGTTTTTATTATTTGTCATGTGACAAGTGGCGCCGGAATCAACATACCACGCATTTGAATCAATGTTTACAGCTAGCGCTGTCAATAACGTTCCGTTCCACGCTTTTTCACTCTTTTCACACTCACCCCGTTTATTATTATTTTTATTGTTAGTTTTAGTTGGACAGTTTTTAGCAAAGTGGTTTGGTTTCTTGCAAATGAAGCACTTTGGACGTTTGTTGACACTTTTTGTAGTAGACTTGTCTGTAAACATCGCACCTTCGCTCTTGTCGAATTCTCTTCGTAAATTTTCTTGTAATAATTTACTCTTCACTGTTTCACTGCACAATTTAATGTTCGAATTTTCTAATGTCATGATGAGCGGATCATAGTCTGATGGTAAACCGCTTAGCATTAATACTGACAGAAAATCATCATCCAATGGAGCGTTTATGTCTCGTAATTGTTGATCCAAGTCCGTGATTCTCAAGATATACGCATCCATATCATTAAATTGTTCCAATTTTAATCCAAATAACGTACGTAAAAGTCCAAGACGACGACACAAGCCCTTGTCTTCATAGGCCTTCTTTAGGTTGTTCCATGCCTCGTAACCAGTAGCAGCATTTCTAACGTGGGAAAAAGACGACGGAAGAACCATCAAACATATCTTTGCGAGTGCCCGTAGCTGCTTGCGGTGGTCATTGACCTTGGGTACACCCGGTGTAGATTCTTCGATACAATCCCATAAATCTTCATGGACTAAATACATCCGCATCATAAACTTCCAATTTCCGTAGTTAGATATTCCACTAAGCTTTTCGAAATTAACTGTAATTCCTGAGCTTGTTGCTGTTGAAGATGATGGCGCCGGCACTGGAACCTCGTCGTTTCGTGACATCTCGTTATTTTTGAATTTAACGTATTTTACGATTTCCAAACGCAAAACTTTTACGTATACTTATTTATCGCGTATCCTGGGCCCATAACCTGATGGGTTAGAGCGGAAATAAGCCAGGATCAAATTGGTAAAATAAGATTTATTAAGAACACAGCTAATGCAGTACAATGTTCGACACAAGAGAGCCATAGAGTATAATCTGACTAAGGAGGATGAGACACAAGACAACCTACATTGTTTGGTTTATATAATACCTAGTTCTAACACTTACCACGTTAAAAAAAAAAAAGAAAAAGAAGGGGGACTTAGAATCGTGTCCCTCGAAGTCTGTTGTTTCTTTGTTCAATATAGATACTGATGCTACTGTAACAGCAAGCGTAACTCAATTGTAGGTCGATTCAGTCGACTAATTTAGATACTCATCGATACACTGAAGAACTAGTTTTCTTATAGGGATGACTAATTTAGTTGCAGAAGCTCGACATGTTTCATAATGATTAGGGTTCGTAGTTACAACTAATGACTTTTGAACCCACTACGATTTGCAAGTTTACACTTGTTAACCGTTAGACTATTGCTGCTTATTGCACAAGTTTTTGCTATTAGCCTGTTTCTTGCACTGCGTCTGCAGATTGAGCTCATAAATTATTATCAACTAACTAAATCCGCGAAGTTCTTCCCTGAAAAAGGTGGTGCGCCGGCCTAAACTCATACCATGAGGGCTGGCTTAAAGTAAGCCTGAAAAAGAGTTCATGAAGTTTCAGGAATTGGGAGAGGCTTTTGTCCAGCAGTGGGATAGTAGAGGATATAGAAAATAAATATACGTGGGGTACTGGTTTCGATTTCCAGGTCGAGTAAATTATTGTTTGGATATATTTCCCTAGCAACTAATATTCTGGATGTGTTCCAGAGTTTTTGTTCTAATGATAATCAATAATGATATAATGAAGACGTCGGGGAGGTAAACACAAGTCTACTCCACTCCCCCAGGAAGACTAGTAATAGGTAATGAAGAGTTACGAGACAGGAGACAAGCTTATTAAACACGCATCTGGCTCGCTGCCAGAGATGGAACTAACTGGGTTTTTTAACGGAAATACCCAATTATTATACCTAAATAGTTGTTTCTTGATTCAAATTGTGAAACGAGGAAAATTCTGGTAATATTTGTTATTTTTAATTATTGTATTAGTAAATCTCTTAAACCTGCAAACATACGTTACATATTATTATTTTCACTCTTTTTACGCAAAGCAGAATTTAGAATAGTTATAGTCATAGTAGGAAACGGAACGTCACCTGTAATAGAGACTCATTGGTCTCACAGTTAAACTGCGTAAGCAGTTTTGTGGGGCTATGTATTTAGTTTTAAGTATTTTATTGAAGAAAATAAAAGCATTTATTCATTCATTCATTCATCATTCTAATATACTTCTTCCGCCTTATACAATCATGTTCTCTAGTCTTGCCATATCCTCACGCCAATTGCCTATGTTACTCACGGCACGTACGCACCTAACTAACTTCTTATAAACAATTTGCTATCAAAAAATCTACCATTCTGGGGTGGTTAGGTTTCGACCCCATTAGTAGAATATGTTTATTGACAGTTTAGAGCAAGCTACCGGCCTTTGTACAGGTTAAGCTATTTCTTTATCATGGTAAAAACATCAATTGAGTCCTCATGCCCAGGGTGTAGCCCAAGGGACTGTCAGGCTTGTTCTGACTAAAATCCATGGTGTTCCTTCAATAGCTATTTACGTTCCAAGGCCATGGTAACCCGGACCCTGTAAAGTTTAGGCTTTGAGGGTTTTTGGTTGCTAATATAAATTAATAATTCTATATTATGTTGTTTAAATTACAAAACACAATGTATAATAATATCTGCAAAACTTAATAGCCTAGTTTTTCTTATTAAAATAAATCTTGATTTCTTCTTCATTAAAATAACGAACGGTTATATAGAAACCGACGAACCGTATATCGTATTAATAATGACGTGTCCCTGATAGCGATATATTTTATTGAAAAAGACATTAATTATGATAATTTTATTTTTAAACTTTATTATAGCGACGATAACACGATTCACATTTACCTAATCAAATTCAATGGATGAATCATGTTTTCAAATACCTACCCGACCTGGGACTCGAACGTTGGACTTTTGATGAATATAAAAGTAGTTGATGTAACGTGTTCTGTACCGGTTTAGATAATGAATCACATCAGTTATACAATAACGGATTTTCTTTTCAAGTCTACTTACTTATTCACCTACTTACTGATTGCAATGGGGAAGGCAAGTGTCAAAGTGAAAAGTGACAGTTTGGTCCCCAAAGAACTGTCAAATCAAAGGAATTTTCAGAAAAAAAACGATTTATTGATGTAAAATGACTAGATGTTGTGTAATAAGCTGTAAAAATGATGGAACATACAAATTTACGACAATTTACACTATCAAGAAATAATGGGTAGCTGCTGTGACTGCTGTGAGAACAAAAATTGTATTAATACTAAGGAAAGCTATATAATAAACAAATATCCAGCCTTGCGAAGCCAAGACAGGCCGTTACTTGAGTTTATTAATGAAATTCTATGATTATACCTTAACTAAACAATCGAATACACTTTTCAAAATAATATCTACTTTTCTTTTGGAGATTAAGTACCAGTATTGCATCGCTCTATAAATCATGAAATGGTTCGTCTGGCGGAAGAATTATCACCTGGAACGAGTTTTGTAATAGTTGTGGTGATAAGAAATTAAATATATTGTGATATTTCTCGAATCTAAGTAGAAAAAAAGGTTAAAATTACTGACTTAAAACATTATGTAATTTTATCAAAATAGAAAGTCAGAAGCAGCATTATATTCTTGTTATAGGAGAGGAATGGTAAAACATACCTAAACTCAAAAATTGAAACCTCAACTACAAGTAATTGTGGATTTATTACGGTAAAATCAAATGTATTACCACTCAATTAAATCACTTTTTTCCTCTTGTAGATGCACCGCGGCGTCTTAATTCTTCTTTTAGTATAAGTACTTGCATGGACGAATAATTTTCCATATTTGTTTTGTATTTATACTCAATTTTTATAACAAATAATCTTGTTTGTTTTTTTTACAAGGTAGACGTGGGGACCAACTATCGCAGCGCCATCTACGATTAGCTTTGAGTTGCCATCCCCATTAATAGTAACAATTTCATCATATGTGCAACAATGAAATACTTGTGACATTATATGCCTATTTCTGAACGGAAGTGAATTTCATTGTGATGAATAACACTTTAGGGTGACGTAGTTTGGTGGCGGTTATCACCTTATATGGAAAGGAGGGCAGAGGATTCTGAATAGGTATCTACGTAGGTAGCCCTTTTCAGCAGTTTGTAATCATGAAGCTATAGTTAGTTAGGGTTATCATGGATTTTTCCTATAAAAATATGAGGTAAACCATTATTATAACTTAAAATATACCATTTTCATAAATTACCGATGAAATCCTATATACTAATATTATAAATGCGAAAGTCTGTGAGGATGTAAGTATATTGTATGTGTATGTAGGTATGTTTGTTATACTCTTTCACGCAAAAACCACTGAACGGATTTGGCTAAAATTTGGTACACAGATAGTTTATAACCTGGATTAATACATAGGATAGTTTTTATCCCGATTTTATGTTCTCGAATCATAATTTTCGAGTTGTAGCGGCTGAAGCGGCTGTTATAGTTATATAAACGAGTATAAATAAAAATGTTATTAAATAAGTTTTGCATCCTCAATTCAATTCAAATTTTATCAAAAGAGAGTTTTTTTTGGGTCGTGAAACTTTGTGTAATAATTGAATTACATGATCAATGACACATAAAAATTCGTAATAATCATTTTCATTGAATATCAGCGACGTTTCAGCACAATATCAGCTATGTCACACTGTTCCCCAAATTCCAATAAGATTAAACAATTTCCGTGTGTCGTAACACTGAACGTCCGATAACCGCGGGTTAAAGATAACCTCGGGTTAGTCACAAGGTGGAGACAAGCCACGACTTGTCCCTGGCAGCCTGCCTATATTTCAACATGGCAACTAACTTCAACACGTCATTATAATAGTTTTGAGTCAGTCCATCAAGAGTTTAGTCACTTTACAACGGTTTTCAGAAGCAGTGGAATATTCTCGATGCCTAACTGAAACCACAGAGTGATACATTGCTGAAACCGATTGCAATTCCAGAAACTGATAAAAAAATTACATGTACTTTTTATTCGTTCAGAAGAAAACTGAGTGTAGCTTTTTGTGTGTATTTAAATCTGTTATTTCCTTTTAAAGATTTGTGAACATCAGCTGTCTAATATAACATGTATCAATAGTTCTTTTAAAAACTTGACATTACTGATAAATCGAATACAGATTTGTGTCCGATTGCTGACAATAGATTGCGTCAGTCATCGCCTGCCTAAATCTATCCTTCGGGGTCTGGGGATTAAGATCATAAGTGTTTTGTTCAATGTCAGCGATTCCCGTCTCACTGCAGTACATCATCGTTGTGCAGTGATCACCACACCTTATCGAATGATGATTTCAGCCATTCGATAAAATCTTTGTCTCCGTGCTCGCATAGCAACATGATCGTGAACCGAATAACGGACGCAATCGCGATACGGACTCGATCGGTATTGTTGCAAAACATCCACTTCTGGGAAGCGAGTGTTTAGTAAATTGTGCGAGACTCCGCGACGACGACGCTTGTTCCGAGTAAGGCCTGGCTTTGTTACTAACCTGGTGAATGGAAGTTCTGGAAAAATAATGATTGGTGAGGAACTTTCTGTCTGTTTCAGTCGAGTCATGACAGGGCACTGTTAACTGAAGCCTGGCTAAAGATTACTTGACATTTTAGACAAAGTCCATGTTTGTTGTTTTGATGATAAATCCGATATATGTTTTGTCGAATCATTCCAACAATCGAATTTATGTATAGATAATATGGATCTGATACCGACATTTACTAGCTAGATCCGGGTATTCTGAAAGTCGAGTTCAAATAAGTCGAGAAAATTCTGCTTTTTAGGTACCAAGCTAAACTCAGAAACTAACTGTTAAACACATCCTTTGTCACACGCAGACTTTGTCATGATAACTTCCTTTGAGATAATAAGAGTACAATTAAATACTTCTAACATTTATAAACTACTTATACCTGTTATATTTCAAACACACGTGTAAAATACAAATTAGATCAGACAAAGGAAAACGTATGTTAATTCAGTCAGAAGAGAATGACAAGGTTCACGCAAGGAAACATTTGATACAAACGACGATAATGAAGGCACCAAGGTTCGCTAACGTGGTGAGATCTATGTCTGAAATAACATTAAAACCTTTTGTTTTTTAAATACTGTCAGATGGATTCAAGGTTGATAAAAGACCTGATGAAGACCCTGTGGAAGGACCGGTTGGAAATCAAAAGGGGAGGCCTATGTCCAGCAGTGGATGTCTCAAGACTGATAGGATGACGATCAGGATTCAGAACACGAGGATTAAAACATCTTTTTTACACAAAATGTTAGTGTAGATCTCAAATAATCTCAATCATCATTGACTGCCCCAAAACACCACCAGTGATTTGTTTTTCGAAGGTGCCGTGTGATTCCCAAAATATGAAACAGAAGCGTACCTAGTAGGTAAGCCATATTTCCCCAATTATGTTTACATGGAAAAATGTATATTGCCATCATCACAACAGTAATCCAGACTCCATAGCTGCTATTGAAAAATTCCTGACTGCCCGACGTAGAAATCGCGCCCAGAATCATGAGCATAAGTTCAACAGTGGATCTTCTGCTACACCTTCGCCAAAATATCTTTGAGAGTCAGGAAGAGAGGAGAGAAGGTTGGGGTGGAAGGGCCTGGCAGACTTGTACTGACTAAAATCCACAGTGTCCTTCAATAGCCCTTTATGTTCCGGGGTCCTGATTACAGTACCGTGACACTGTAGTGATTAATGGTATTTTCTGCTGACGTCTTTACCTCGTAGTGTTCGTGCTCCTACAAATAAAAGTCAACATTTTATATTAGTATCGTGCGACCGTCAATTGTTATCGTTAGTCAACCGTCATGGCTGATCGTGGTAGCTGTCAGCTTGACGTCAGCTCAGCCTGACATAAAGAAGTCTACAAGTCTAGATCGGCACGTTTTACAAGATTATACTCTTTTACGTTAGTTAAACGAAAGATATTGTGCATAATGGACTGTAACCATGACAAGGCTTAAAGTTCTTTGCATTGTGTCGATTTTTAAACAGCTATTGTATGTTGCACATTTCTAGTACTTTCTCGATAGTAAAGTGACTTCCATAATATCTAAATAGGTAGGATTTTAAGATGGTAACTAGACTATCAGATAGTTACGAATGTTAATTTTTGATCCCATGTTGCATGTCCCACAGGAGGCGAGCCAATGATTCTACACAAATCTAGACTAACAATAATAACATTTGAAAGATATCGCATAATTTGCCTCACTAGGTTTTGAACTAAGAACCTCCAGCTCAGCCGTGGCGCTTGTAACCACAATACTATCCATCGAACCTTAAAGTTCAAGTTTCTTTGTAATATCATCAATAAGAGTTTCAAATACAATGCCTACTTTGCTTACCCTTTTTGAGTGTAACCAGTTGGAAGATAATATCGTGACATTTGCCCCTCCTTGTAACAAGCACGTAAGACTGTCACTTTCCATTTCTGTCCTGGCAGGCTGCGTCTAGACAAATTATTATAAAAACTAGTTGGATGGCCGCTTTCTATACTAGATCGTGCTAGGTCATGCATGCTGGCTGTAACGGCTAAAGTCTGGCCTAAGTAGGTATAAGTCCCAGTTGCCTAATAAATAATTTGTTTCTATTTAAATGTCTACAGAACAAATGTTTCGGTTCAAAAAGTAGTATTCATACAAGGTACAACTAGGTACTAGTTACTAGTACTAGTAGTTGTACTGATGGAAAGCAGCTGTAAATATTATGTCAAATGTTACAGGCAAAAATAAAAAATAACTAAGTTTCCCCTCGAATGGTGAATATATATATATATATATTTGCTTAGTTAATTTCTATGTTACATAACTAGATACATCTTCAATAGGAGGCCGAATTTACGACTTTCCGTAGGTTTATTATTAGCAAAGTTTTCAACATTATATTCTCACCTTTTCACAGTAATTTGTCGCCCTTGAAGCTACTTCAGCACTAAACTATTTGAAGCCACAAAGTAATTTGTGAGGACTTAAACTGGGGTCCTCTTTAGGACCCTGGAATTCCTCCCGCCGCCATCTTGTATTCCAGGGTATTGCATCATCATGGCCCAGCGATGAGTGGGCGTTATTGAAGGAACCCTGCTACCTACATTTTGGGGAGTAACAAACGAGCGGGTGAAACGCCGCGGTTTTCCAACGTTTAAATAAAATTGAAATAATTATTTACACAGCCTTTTCCCAATTGTTTTGTGTTCGACTTCCTGTCTGAAGCTGATAGCAGTATTTTACATAGAATAATTAATTATTGCTAAGTTAGAGATATCCTGTAGGAACTGATACGCCCCCATAATAAGTACCTACTGATACTACTTAACCCTTTTTTATCGTGATAAAATCTGGTAGGCTTTGGCCCTCTAAAAGGGGGCCCCGTCATTATGCTGACCCTCCTTGGAACACAACGCGCCGACGACCCGGGCATGGTCCATGGTCGAAAAACGAGTTACCCATTACGGACGTGTTTTGAACAACCAATCGTTGTTATTGACACAGCTCCACTCCGGCACGACTCCGGCAACGCAATTCTATTGGTTGTTCAAAACACGTCTCGACTCACACAGCTTTGGTGGAGTCTCGGCCTTAATCGTCACACCTCCCAAAACATCCGTGTCCGGTGAGGATCTGCATCAGGCTTAAGATCAGGACGCCGTGACGCCTATCCCGCCACTCCTCAAAGAGGGGTCTTAACGCCGCGATTGCGGCGTGCCCAACTTATACTACCTTATAGTGACTGATTGACAATATTCTATAGATTTTATGAATTATGAACAAAATTCGGCGATTAACATAGATCTTGAATTTGAGAACAAGTTTGCCGATAAATTGTTAGTAATAAAATAAGGAAGGAAAGTGTAACTAAATTGTTTATGTATTGATTTTGGCAGGAAACTTCTATATCCTGTTGTGACTAAGTTCTACTTTAGCGTTGCTACCTAGACGAGCGCCGCATTATAACCATTATTATTATTATGTCAGAATTCATTTATTGAACTTACCGTTTCTTCATTTATACGCGTGTCATTTTCCTGTAAATTCCACAAGGAATAACCATATTATTTCGCTGAATCGCTTTTTTGAAACTAGACTTGTAGTTTAAAAAGTTCACTATTATGTTAATATTATTTATCTACTCTCATATCGTAAACTTCGAAATACAAAACTCAAAACGAGTTTATAATGACATACTTTATACCATAGAGTATCGTAATGAAATTAAAAATAGTAGATTATTAACCAAGGGGATAAAGCAGTGTCTTCTGTCGCGGGTGACGATTTAAATCGCGAGCTTAACGAAGGACTCGAGGCTTACTCCCGAGCGTAGCGAGGGTGTTAGAAACTTAAATCACGAGCGAAGCGAGGGATTTAAGACGAGTCCTGAGTGTAGCGAGGGATTTAAGTTCACCCAAGACTAAGACAGCTTTATCACCGAGGAAAATACTCTACTTTTCGTACCACTTGCGAAAAAATTAACGTTATAATAATATGTATGAGATAAGCATTAATTAAACATTTAAATTTAATAATAACTTATTTAAAAAAAAAAAAAAAAAAAAACTCAACGTTTATGTATTTGAAGTAAACAAAACGCGGCAAATTCCTAGATTAAGTATATTGTATTCTCGGAAAAGCAAAGGCATCAAGATCATACGGCCTCTTCGGTTTTCGTAATGTTATTAAATCATAACTGCATAATAAATGCGTATTCCTTTTTCAAAAAGTTGTATACCTAATGCTCTACATACAAACTCAATGGTGTAAAGACAGACTGATGTAGTTCACTATCGGTAAGTATTCGAAATTCAAATCACATTCTCTCCCTAGAGGATGAATGAAATTCAGTACAACTTTCTTTCCCTAGGGAAAGCTGTTATTAACAGATAAATAATGACTATTGTTATGTACGCTTTTTGTGGTATAGAATGTCACTTTTTTGAGCAAGTGGTACGAAAATTAAATTATAACACAGTTTCTCTAACAAAACAATGTTATAATTTAATTTTTTTTCATTATGATACAGATTACTGATCATAGATACATTTTTTTACTTTTTTTATCTGTGGCTGCGCGCGCTTTCTAAGGGAATGTTGGGATTTTGACGTTTGTGTTTCGGTGGATGACATGGTGGATGATTATTAGTGTTTATTAATTTTTATCTTTTATTTGATATGTTCGTGTTCAATGAGAGTAGATAAAGTAGTGTATGAAACTGTACATAACTAGGTATTATACCACTCGTGTGATACTATTAAAAAACTCGCTTCGCTCGTTTTTTAAACTCACACTCGTGTATAATACCCCTCATTATGTACCAGTTACATAAACTACTATTACAGTTTAAAACAATCAACGTATAGTATTTCAAATTCTGATGGCACAGTACAATCTCGAGTGACAATTACAGCCTTTTACGGAAACGAAGTCTCAAGCTAGTAATTTAAAATAAAACAAGGAACAATTTTCGTGTTTAGAACTTTCTTAAATGAAGCGTCAGTGGGTACAGCTTCAATGTTTATATGCTTTAGATTTTTTCTTTTATTCTTTAAAATAGGCTTTTCAAAACCTGCCCGTCTGCACAAATTCGTCCAACAATCACACAAATGATTCGAGAGTTTACGAGCGCGCGCAGGTGGCGCCATCTCGCTTTTATTGCACCGTTCTGGAGCAGCCTGTATATCATGTACTGCTGATATACAGGGCGTTGCGAAAGATTGCCTAAGTGACGGTTGTGTTTTTATATTTATTTTGTGGGTGTATTGGAGGAATATATTCATTTATACATACAATCAGACGAGATGAAATTCTGATAGGATTTTAGGATGCGCTGTTTCAGTAATATTGAGATCTTTGTGTGTGTGTGTGTATATACTGTAGCGTTTGATTACCTATTTCAGCAGACCAAGTAGCAACTTCACCACTTAAAGATGTGCCTAATCTTTTTCTATGATTCAGGGTGAGAAAATCACATAGATTAACGAGTCTTCCAGGCCTGGGTCCGGCGAAAGAGACTGTCAGTCCCTTATTGGCTAAAAAACTACCCTGTTTCAGTTTCAGTTTCGCAAACCCACCACAGAACTGTGTTGGGATCGGCCCCCAGTCTTATACAAAGAATACAGCTGATTAACAGAAACCTAAACAAACAGCAGATTTGGAAAAACATTGCTGAAACTTCACCACAATTGCATATTCCTCTGTTACTAAGTCAATTTACTGCAATTAATCTTAATGATAACTGATTAGAAAACAAGAACATTTGTCGCAATTACGTTGAAGGAGACGTTATACCTCATCAATTAACATAAATTAGAAAGATAAATTGTGTAAGGACAAACCAGAGAAATTGTTTAAAGGACATACATATTGTTAGAGATGATTGGGCCGACTGGCCGACTAGTCGGCTACAAAATGGACACCTAAAATGTTTATGAAGTAAAATGTTTGATTGACTAGGTGTTGCCACCGATTTCGCTTGCATGTGACTAAAAATAATCCCACGGTAACCTGAAAATCAGGATGTACTTTGGATTATAAATTTCATCAAAATCCGCTCAGACTTCTGATGTAACAGCGTTACAAACATCCATCCATCCACAGATTCGCCAGACCAGTTGGCGCTTTTTACTGACCAGTCGAACGTCTCATTACTTACTATGAAAATCTCTAACTCATTCCTTTAGAATTGTAAATACGACTATAACACGGTAAATTGACGTAAGTGTCAATTAATTTCCCTGACTGTACAGTAATAATTGAATTGCATTATAAAACATAATACAAATCTATCGTTAGTTCAACAACAGTAACTAAACTACAGTTAAATGTATTGTGAATGCACGTTAATGGTCACTGTCAACAGTGTTGTCCATCGACAATGATTTATCGGTCATAGTTCATCGGAGGGTCTGTCCCCACACTAGCTGCGTTATCGATAATGTCATCTAACTGACGTTTCGTTATTAATTACCATCACTTATGCTTTCTTCTATGACGTGTGAGCAATAACAGCTATTGATATAACATTGAAAACAACTGTGTCGTTTTTTAAACTAAGTAAGATCAACAACAGGTAGATAAATCATAGTTAGTACGCAAAGACATTAAACTATAATATACCTTTTAAACCTCTTTGTTAGTACGTATTTAATTACTTTATTTATTTTAACACCTATTTTAAGAGCAATACTATTAGGAGTAGCCATAGATGACTCGACATCATTCTCATGCGGTAGAGAATGGATGAATATAGTCACATGCTGGAGAAGGTACAAAATAAATTTATAAGGTATTTGTATAAGCGTTATTACGGAGTCTATCCCTTCTACCCATTAATGTATCCCACCTTATTTATTTTAGGTATGGTTGGGTACAATGAGCTAAGGGTTAGAAGGGATCTTGCATTAGCTTTATATATATTTAAATTGCTGCGAGGGAAACTGCATAATGCAGTTATTTTAGGCCAGGTGAGTCTATGTGTTCCGGACAGGTACGTGTGGCGGCGACGACAGCCACGACTGCTGGTGGAACCGCGTTCTCGGACTAACCTTCTAAAGGAGGCCCCGCTGACGCGTACGCTTCGCACTCTCAACCTCATAGCGAGTGAGACGGACTTATTTTACTGTTCTCTGAGTGAATTCACAAGGAATGCTTTGTTTGTAATTAGTTATAAGTAAGTTAGGATTAAATAGTTCGCATTTATCGCATTGGGTCAGCCTGTAATGGTAAATGTAAGTAGGAAAATAAATAAATAAATAAATAAATCATGAACCATGTCCGGGTCGACGCCTCGACGGCGCGTCGAGCCTCCGTGTCATCCACGCGGGGATGGCATCAATCTGAAGTAACCCAGAGAGGGTCAAAGCCTGCCAGGATCGCGGAACTGTCCAAACAAGTAACCATGACCTGATCTAAGCCAGTACGAGTCTGTCAGTCCTCAAGGATTCAATTGATAATATTATCAAAAAAAAAAGTAAAAAATATTTGTTTTTGTTTCTGTTCTAAGTGAAAATACAGTAGTAAGATTAGATGCTAAATGTTCTAAAGTTCCCTTCTCATTAAATTCAGTTGTATAGAACTCGTAACAGACAGTGTACCTCAACGACCAGCTAGCAGTAACTCGAGCAGTACATTAAGAGTATATTATGTTTAATTAACATCAAGTTTACGAGAACGCCAGTTAACGCTGGATGTCGTAAAACGCACCAGAAATGAGGTATTGCCTCTAGTAAGAAGACTTACAGAAGGCTCACTACAAACGAAAGTTTACTTATATAATCTTTGCTGATCATTCCAGGGTAAAAACTAAAAATGTCGACTGGTCTGACTTTAGGAATAAAAGGCTTATATAGTACTCCACCTGATAAGGGCAGCTTTCCTCTGGACCTCGATGCAGTTTATAAGGAATGCAATTTGCTATTTGCACCTTGTGGCTAAAGATTAGAAATTAAGTTTCAAAACTGAAGTTCCAGTGTAAAATGTTGACTTTGGAAAGGGTTTTGCCAAAGCTATGTTCTTGAAGGATCAGTAGATAAATAACGATTGTTACATCAATCGAATTAAAAGATATATGAGTAAAAGAATCCTAGACCGAATTAGGCTGATGTCGTACTTACGCTAGGCTGATGTATAATCATAATCCCATGCCATTTCTCGACTCATTCTGAAAATTCAACAACATAAATATTGGAGAATTTATATTTTAAATTTTCCACAATTCTAATATTCGTAATCAATTACGAATGCAGATTATGCAATTCAAACTCTGTTATAAATAATGCACAGAATTACCATCACAAAGTAATGCATTTGTCGTCTCAGGCTAACACGACTTTGAATAATAAATAACTTGTAAATAACACACCTTATTTAAATGAAACTTCTGCATATCACCTCTACCACAGCGGGGTACGGAAGTAATCCCCATCTTAAGATAAGTAACCCCAAATTTCGGGGATAAGACTTATTGCTCGATGTACAGTATCTCAATGAGTTACAGCCCGTTATGGCTCGTCTGCCGGAGCCACGTCGTAAATGTTCCAGTTCATCATTCCAGGGTTACGGCTTAATGTTGGTAGGCAGGAGGATTAAACCTGATGATTCAAGAGGATTATGTGCGAATTATTATGTTGGTAAATGAATTTTGTGCAGTTTTGTATTAACGTTTTGAATTTAATTAACTGTTTAAACATTTTGTTGTAAGAAAACCGCAGAAAAATATGCTTATTCATGGTCGTTTTCTACTCCCACAAACGAAAGACTTTTATACAGTGTGTCCGGGCATGAGTTAGCGATATTTGAAGGGGATATTCTAGGCTCTTTTTCATCGACAAAAATGCTTAAAAAAAAATTCTTACTCCAAAACTTCGCGAATGGCAGCCAATTTAATTTTTTGATCTGTGTGTACAATAAAATGCAAATATCTTTGAATCCAAGAGATCTACATTCATGCAAATGACTTTAGTGCAAAGTTAAACGTTGAGGCTTATCAAAAACTTACGAAAGTTTTTTAAATAATATGTAAAAATAACCAAAAAACATGGGCAAACACGAAATTGTACACAAAAATTACTGAATAATTTCACATTTTTAACTCTAGCTCGATAAGTACCCCTGAATTTTGCTAGGGTTTTTGCATTAAGTTAAAAGTATTTGAGTCAGGCTATAAAATGATGTCAAAATTATCACTCTACATTAAGTATCTTAGGAGTTATTCTCACTTGAACATCACCCTTCCTTAGCGCATCTACCCCAATATTACAGGTGTCGTATTCTTTGGGTGAGCTAAATCGTTCCAACGAATATTTATGAGCTGGCATTATTGACCACCGCGTAAATGATCCCCAAGTAACCATCCTTAAACTGAAATAGTACAGTTTCTAGGATTTATTGCTGCGGAGCGAGACGGAAGGGTGATGTTCAATTGAGAATAACTCCTAAGATACTTAACGGAGAGTAATAATTTTTAGATCATTTTATAGCCTGACTCAAACACTTTTAAATTAATGCAAAAACCCTAGCAAAATTCAGGGGTACTCATCGAGCTAGAGTTAAAAATGTGAAATTATTCAGTAATTTTTGTGTACAATTTCATGTTTGCCTATGTTTTTTGGCTATTTTTACATATTATTTAGAAAACTTTCATAAGTTTTTGATAAGCCTCAACATTTCGCTTTACAGTAAAATCATTTGCATGAATCTAGGTCTCTTGGATTCAAAGATATTTGCATTTTATTGTACACACCCCAGTTCGACAGATCAAAAATTTGAAATGGCTGCCATTCGCGAAGTTTTGGAGTAAGATTTTTTTTTAAAGCATTTTTGTCGATGAAAATGAGCCTAGAATATCCTCTTCAAATATCGCTAACTCGTGCCCGGACACACTGTATATATGGTTGTGTGTGTGTACGTAAAGAATAATTGCTGAAAAAGCATAAAACGTTGAAGTACTTCACCGTAAATTTACGGTTTTAATTAATGAATTCTTTCAAAACAACCTGTTTTCAATAACTTCCCTCCTTACAACTTCCGAAGCCGTCATAATACAGGTAATTGGCAAAAAAATATTATTGCAAGCCGTCTAGACGAATTGCAAAGTGCATTGTTAGCTAAAATAACGCTACATTATGTACTGTTGGCTAAAATATGATGTAGTAGAGTAAATTATATGTGTATTAGTCACGGTTTTCTGCGTCGGTATTGCAACACGGACAGTAGGTACATTATATAGGCACCGGCTTGTCTGCCGCTCGAGGCTAACTACACAGAGGCAGAACGTGCTAAGTGCGATAGACTGACTCAAGGAAATGTCTCGAGGAAATATGATACTCGGTTTTTATGAACATTAAAAGTAATTTTACCTAGGTATTATTACATCGAGGTCAATATTATACGTATCAATACCTAATAGGCATTTATTTTTTTCTAAGTCAGTAGTTTTATAAGCATTGCCTCATAATATTATATTATGTATTTGGCTTAAAGACTCAATTTTATATGTATATAAAAAACTAGACTTTACCCTGTACCTACATGGCCGTCTGGCCCACCGTACAATAAATTGCCGACACTACCTGAAACCAATTTTTTTTTCAGAAACTTTTTTTTTTCTCATGCGTCACTTGAGGCTTTAGAGGCACATTTGACGGTTCAAACCCGGATACCAGAACATAGCTAATAGGTATCCACCTTCCTTTCCTATCCGATGTGTTCCAAAGTCTTCGGCATGACGTCGACAATCCTATCGTACGATAATTTTACATTATCACGTGTTCAATTATCATTATATTATTGCAGTTGACTCATTATCAAACTTTCGCTGACGATGACGATGATGACGGTGATGACGGTGACTCACTGTCAGAATGGCATGACTGTCATGACGGGCGACGGCAGATCGTGACAGCGACCACGTGGCGGTTCAGAATTGGTGCACTAGTCTTAAAGAAATTCATGTATTTATTCAAGTGGAAAATAAAGTAAATACTTATATTTTTTATTTGTTTCAGAAATTGCTGTTAACTCATGCTACTATCGGCTGAACAAGTGCCCGGTTGATGTGCAAAATACTCGCTTATTAAGTACCTGCATCGAACAACAACTGCGTGGGAACAGCGGGTCTAATATGGCCCTTTAGCAGTAATCCTAATGATTCATTTCGTGAATTTCCAGGAACGTCATTAGCAATTCTTCTAATATTCATAAAAGAGCACAAGCTGAATTGCACGTTTGTCATAATCTGAATATAGAAAATAAGCACACTTCTGCTTACCTTGACATAATGTTCTGTTGGTTACCCTTTTCGTCGCCTAAAACTGTTTGTCCGAAAATCATTATCCATAACACGTTTGGTATAAAATTCAATAACCATAATGATCAATAGTTCTAAATATTGTTTTATATAATTATCTTCACTTCTAAAGTTGTTTATATGTCTAGTATCATAATAATTGAATCTCCTAATTTTGTATGAAATAAAGTCATATGTCCTAATCATTGTATTACATAATGTAGTAGTAAATATAGTTTCCTAGGTTATATCTTAATGAACCTAGTTGATTTATTTCTCGTTTTATTTCTTGTTTTTTTGGACGTAACCCTGTGTACATTATATATGGCAATATGCTTAACCACACGAAGTATTGTACATAAGAAAATACACGTGTCAAAGAACTGTAGTTTAGGGATATGCAGCCAAATCATAGTTATGTACATATTAAACATTATATTATTGAAGGAAACACAATATAATTTAAATACATTTATTTAAACTTAAAATACCATAGGGAAAAAACACGATTGAACATATTTATTTGTGTCACAAAACTTCGACGAATTAACATATTATTGCACAGAAGTTGTAATAACTGTGCAAACAGTACAAATTAGGAGTTGTTATCCTTCGTTGTGTCTTGTGTCATTACATTAGTTACAATAATTCTGTGAATTTTCAATACCTTTTACATTCGGTTATATACAAGTTAGTCGATATTGATATATATTTCTCCTGAAAATATGACCTTTATTTTAACTTAGGTACCTATTGATCATTTGGTACAATCTGACTACTCAAATAAAATTATTAGGCATGATATTTTTGTATGTAAAGTGACATTTTTATAAATCGAAATATTTGGTTAATAAAATTATATTATTATGTTACATAACAGCGTCAGAATGATCTTCATGTACAATCGACAAAGTGGAATCATGACCCATTTTGACAATAAATCGTTTGAATCCGTCAAATTAACAAAGATCAAAATCGTTACCATGGATATGTATGTTTACGCAAATGTAGACCTAATTGTATTTGAATGTCTGTAGGAAAATAACCTTAAGGTGGGTCATAATTCCACTGGGTCGATTGTACCTATTGGTACAGCAGAGTAACATGATGTTTTTAATGCATGAATTATTTAATTTGTGCATGTACATTATCATTCATTTATAATCAATTTGTTATAATTAGAAGACACTTATTTTTTTTTAAACTTTATACAAACCACAACCGTTATAATAATGTTGATGGCACGTTTAGCACAGCGACTGGGTGTCGAATCTACTAATTATTAGTCAGAATGGCGTTTTTTTTTACTGCTAGCTCATTTTTTACTGCTGGGTCGAATAAGCACTACAATTAGTAGTCAGAATGGCGTCACAATGGCGTTTCAATTGTAGTGCTTATTCAAACCATTTTTTACTGCTGGTTCGAATAAGCACTACAATTGAAACGCCATTGTGGCGCCATTCTGACTAATAATTAGCAGACTCGACACCCTGAGCGATTGTACTGCTACGCTGCGTATCGCGGGTTCGATTCCCGCACGGAACAAAGATTTGTGTGACCTACAAGTAGTTGTTCCGGGTCTGGGTGTTTGTGTCATGTGTGTTTCTATGTTTGTAAACGCACCCACGATACAGGAGAAATCACTAGAGTGGGGCTACTTAAAAAAAAATGGCCTATTGGCCCATAAACTATTAATATTTAGATAGACTACTTAAAAAGTGGATCTAAATGTAAGATCTAAAACTAGATCAATCAAGGAAAGTTTCGTCCATAACCGTTAAAGGAAACCTGACTCAGTTAAAACCTATTTCCCTAACCGTCACCCCACGTTAACCGTTAACTCTTGCAGTTTCTTGCATCATCAAAATGGCGTGATTTGACGTCACCTGCCAAACATGACACATTGTTGGAGCCTCGCCGTCTGCGGTCGGGTAGGCAGTCGCACCACGCGGTAGGTAATGACTTATTCTTGTACCTAATGTTGATAAGCTATCAGTAGCTGAGACCTCGTTTCTAGGATTACTTGTTCAATGAATGTTTTCGAAAAGAAGACGTCATGTTTTTTTTTTCATAAGTTAAAGGAATTTTGGTTATCTTGTTCCAGCTTATGTTGTAAAGTATGATTGGATACGGGAATTATTAAGTTACGTCCTCAGTATCTGTATGAAATAAAGGCAGGAAGGCTGATGTTGTAGTTTTATAGTTTTACATGGACCACATTATATAAGTGAGCAGTTGTGGCACAGTACTTACGACTTACGAGTTACAGGTCGTTGGTTCGAACCCAGACGGGCGCCGCACCACTGCTCTCAGAACCGTGAAGGAAAACATGGTGAGGAAGCTGATGTGCTGGTGAACAAAACCATGGAACAATACAGGATTTTGTCTCAATCCTTGTGATATAGAGTAGAGTAGGCCTGTGTCCCAGCAATAAGAACATTTTTATGGTACAATATCTAGTGGATGCCTTAGTTGGCATTCACCCAGAGAGGAAGGCTATGTCGCAGCAGTAAAAACATTTTCAGCTAATAGTGCTATGCAAACTTCCTATACTTTTGAGCAAGTTATGTATTATTACGTGCTTTAAAGCAATCCAACTGCAATAATAATTATACCTTATCAACAGAAGATATACAATAAAACGGGAATCAGGACAAAATCGTCATAATGACCGCTATCACTATTGACATAAGTTTAAATATAACTTCTTTGTGTGTCAGGATATGAACACAAAGCGGTAATACAATCTCGAATATAAACTAGCCCACGTTATCAGCTGTTATCAGACAAACAACATCGAACGACATTGTGTGCCGGTGATAAGACTCACGAGGAGCCGGGCTGAGGACCAGCAGCTCACGTATAGCATCACGACTGGGTCACGTAGGTAAGCAGAGCTGTGGAGCGTCAGTCTATTGTGTGATTATGATAACTACAAAGCTTTAGGCTATACAAGTGTTGCTGTTGTCTGTTTAAAGATAGTGTATCATGTGTGTGAAAGAGTTTCCATGGAGTTACTTGCTCATTCTTCTCCATAGAGATCTACGCTTTGGAATGAGCACCTACGGTACTTTCACAGTTTTTATGTCTTGTGACTGGGACTGTAGCACCATAACCATTTTTGTACTTGTTTTATTTTATGCCTTTTGACAATTCCTGGCCTGTCTGGCCTGTTGGTCTAGTGGTTAGTGACCCTGACTGATATGCCGGAGGTCGTGGGTTCGATTCCCACCCAGGACAAATATTTGTGTGATGAGCACGATCATTTGTTCTGTGTCTGGGTGTAATTTGTCTATAATTTATGTATGTATTTAGAAATATATAAGTATGTTTATCAGTTGTCTAGTACCCATAACACAAGCTCTGCTTAGCTTGGGACTAGATGGCGTTGTGTGAGAGTTGTGGAATATTATTATTATGTGTGTGAAAGAGTGTCCATGGAGCTTCTTGCTCATTCTTCTCCATAGAGATCTACGCTTTGGAATGAGCACCTACGGTACTTTCACAGTTTTCATGTCTTGTGACTGGGACTGTAGCACCATAACTATTTTTGTACTTGTTTTATTTTATGTCTTTTGACAATTCATAAGTGCCTGTAATTCGCCTAGTTGAAATAAACGATTTGATTTGATTAACATCATGAAGGTGAATATAGGATGGATACATTTTTGAGATTGATAGGTCTGAAAGCCACAGAAGAAATGGAGAAACAGGGAATATTAACCGCTACCTAACGGTCTTTGTAGGGATTATCTATTTGAAAGGGATAAAACTAGATAAGAATAGCGTTCAACGGTGAGCAGTGTAGTATTAAAGTGATAAAAGTATAGTTTCGAACATACAAAAAGACTGTCTTATATTCATTTTCAAACCGCTGGCTGGCTGTCTGTACAATTTTGATTTCTTCTTTTTGTAAACTCGGCGAGAGAACAGTTAAAAAGAAAAACATTTTTCAGCACAGTTTTTGTAAAGCACTGCGGCTGTAAATATGAAATTCATGAATGTATACGACTAGATATGTATGTGAGATATAAAAAAGCCAGATGTTATTATTATTGCGACCTACATTCGTTCATATTTGAATAGATAATATTTGTTCAGCATGTTATGTTGTCTAGATAATAAACACTGAAGAATAACTTTGATAGTACTCGCTGAGCAACGTTACTAAATTGGAATAGGTCATGTTGATCAGGCAGGTGAAACATTAATTAAATCATAATTTTAACAGTTGGAACATCAAACTCTGAAACTACTCCTCATTATCTGGTGAGCACTATCCTCAACTGTGTTGTGGTCGGCTTCCAATCTAACTTATTGTAGCTGAATATCAGAATATTAGTATTTCAAACACAGCGTCTGCCTATCTAACTTCTATAAAAGAACTTTTTTACTCAAGACAAAAATACACTAAAGGTTAAAAGTAATCTGGTGAAAGCTCACGTGTCCGGTATTCCCTGAATAGTAAGGCAGAGATGTGTTCCTATCCAATCATCGTCATCATCAGCCTATTAATGTTCCCACTGCTGGGACACAGGCCTCCTCTCTGTGAGAGAGAGTGGGCCATAATTCACCACGCGGGCCCAAAGCGGATTGGTAGATGTCACATGTCTTCGAATTTTTGGTTTCTAGGACATGCCGGCTGCGTCACGATGTTTGCCTTCACCGTTGAAGTTGTGTTGTTTCCTATCGAATGCTTACCCACATTTATTATTGCCTAATAAGGGGTGATACCATTTATTTTACATCAGTCGAACACACATCCAGATTCCGTGGTAGCTCCTGAAAAAGAAGACTAAAATGTTGTTGCAAGAATACGGTATCACATAAAGATGTACATATTAAAGAAAATTTAAAAGAAAAAAAAAATGTACAAAAGAAATTATGAAAATAAAAACATAAACATATTACAAGGAAGTTGAATGAACAGAAAGAGCTTAAGTTTTTTTTTTTGTGAATGAGCTCTTTGTGTGCATGCTTCACGTAAGTACACAAGTACACAAACAAGTCCACAGTACTAAAATATGTATATTTTATCATTTACACTAGAAAAAGGTCATTGACAAGCATCAATAGTGCCCTTATCTGTCGACTAGAGACCTAGTTTTCATCAAAACAGTATGAAACTGGTTTTATCTAAATGTTTCTAATACGATAGCATATTTACAAACATTATGAGTTGCGCTTACGACCTAACATCAAAACATCATCGTTAAACCTTATTAGATGTACTAGATTTTCTTGAGATGATAAATAAACTTGAGGCATTAAAATGGGCAACATCATTCTGGTGTGTGAGACCGGGTGACACCTGTATCCAAAACTAGATTTTTGTCTTTCGAAATTAAAACTAGATATTTTTTGCTTTCTTTCCTTTTTATTTTTTAGCTTCCCCACCTTGATAATGACAAAGAGAAATGGTCAGAGCTGATGGCCAACCTTCAGTTATTTAAGAGTTTTCAAAGGTAGAAAATTTTAAGTTTTCAAAATAATGGAAAAAAATGTACTAAAACCTCCGAGTAAATAAATTATTTTAAATGAAATATTTAAGTACGTGTTTTCTGTTTTTAATATTTCTTACTGAATTAACTACAGATTTAACGCACTATTTTGGCTAAAATCAAATCATTTATTTCAAGTAGGTATGTATGGTATACCAGTTACACGCACTTTTAATTATCAAAACACAAAAAAATACTACAAAAAAATATCCTAGTGGTACAGTCCGTTCCAATCGCAAGACATAATGAAATAACTGAAAGAACTGCAACTGGCTTTTCCAATGCGTAGATCTGTATGGAGAAAAACGGGAAAGAAACTCCATGGACACAAATGTAAGAAAGATTCAGTACCCTTATTACGAGTTTTCACTCTTTTACTTTACAGCGTCCTTCCAGTATATACTTTACGTCTCAAATACTGAAAACTCGTGCTAAGGGTACACTACCATACGCACGAGTTTTCAGTATTAAGAAAATTAATACAGAGCCTTTGTTACATCATTTATCTTGAGATAGTATATCGACACCCCCTAAGTACAACTAAGTAACTGCAAAAAGCAAATTTTACAGGAGAGCGATTTAAAGATTTCAATTTTTTTAAATCGCCATGTCTAAGCCCCTATATGGAATTGAAGTATAATATTTGGTGAGCGGGTTTAAAATTAAGTGAAATTTATAATTAAGAGTATATTTTGTTTCTAAACCTTCAAGTTTTTGTTTTATCACACATGCATACTTATACTTCATTGTAAAAAACAAACGAAATATCCTAACTGGCACATACACATTTCTTCCTTGGAATATTCAATCACTTTGTTGCTTTAACTGCCAGATATGTTCTTATAATTGGTAAACTCAATTGAAATATCCTGTGTAACTGAATTCCAAACTTGTAAAAATCATCATGTGTTTTGGTATTTTGAAATAAAAGCAGTGGTTATATATTTTGAATTATCTAATGTTTATTTTCAAAACACAAAAATATAAATTACAAACGTTTCACGTATCATAAAGTAACGTATATTGTTATTCTCTTCATTATTACTTTTTTACATATTGTTTTACAGTTTTAAATTATTTTTTTTAAGAAAAAATGTAACAACATTTAAAAATTTTAAAAATAGTGGCCGACCAGCATAGGGTGCAGGGTCCAAGGTGCCGGTGGTTATATTAGGGCTCTAGAGGGAGGAACTTCCTCACAATGCGCCTCGTGTCCAAGAGAACTGCTTTCTGCATCAGGACCTTGAGCCAGCTGCACAATGACAGCCTCTTAAGGTGTTCGCAATTAATCCATTGACCGCAACGACTATCGGTACAATGACTGCTGGGTTCATGTCCCAATGTCGACAATCTCGTGTGCCTAATCAAGATACTTGATTTTCTTATCATTTTCAGCTTTTACTAGATTCTCGCCATGAGGGATAGTTATATCAACAATCATTGCACGGCGCTTTCAGCGATCTACCACTACTATTATATATCAGGCAGTCCTGTCAGTGATGATAGATTGATCCCAATGCAATATGGCATGAACGTTTTCAAGAACTGGTTGTATTCCAGGGCAAGTTGCTGGTCCTAGCTACTAGATTGTGTCTCTGCAAGTACTCGCTGTTAGCAAGACGACGAACAATGTGTCTGGTCGACTCACTGGTTCGGTAGCATCCTCGACAAATATCAACCGTACCGTCCTTGACAAGTATAATTATTTCCGGTAATTTTCGTCATGATAACTTCATCCATAATCGCACAGTTAAAACCTTCGGTTTCCCCAAAGAGGTAACTAAAACTTAGCCTTATAGACGTAAAAAGGTCTACATCAGGCCCGTGAAGGGCCCGCTAAAATCGTCTGTGTAGCTCCTTGCTCTGCCATACCTCCCTGGGATCATTAGTATCCAATATCATAGGTTTGCGCTAGTTCCCGTTAGCTAAAGAGAGCGGGGTAAGGTCTTTATCCACAGAGACTACATCTTGATGTATCCCCATGTCGACTTCAAGGAAGTATTATTCCCCGAGACTGCGTACCTCGCAGTTGTGCAAGGTCTTAGCATTGAGGAATCCACGGCCTTCACACACTTCCGCGGTATGTACAGTCTCATCACAGATGACCGTGGGTGATTCCGTATGTATCACCCACGCAGTCACCCACTTGCAGTCAGCAGTGTGCGGACTTTTCTATCCAGGGCGTCATGTTCTGTCTGAGTCCATTTGAGTATGCCAAACGGGCTCAAACGGACACCCTAGAATGTTTCTCGCTCAATCCTAATCGGTTCATCGTTCCCAAGACTCTGCCGATATCCTGGATAGAGGTGTTTCTTCTCGTCTTCTCCATTGCCGCATACAGGACAACAAGAAGGTGCGAAGTGTTGCATTTATTTATATAAATCCAGCACACTCATGAGCCACGCATGTGGCACAGAGTCATAGGCCTTCTTATAATCCATCGTTCACGTTGGCTAATCCCTCCGGGATCGACGAACCTGTTGGCTTACGGCCATGTCAATAAGGAGCAGCTCTTTAGTACCGCGGGAAAAATTCCTACATCCATTCTGAGTGGCAGACATAACTTAATTGCTATTAAAATGATATGATGCAGTTTTTGCTCTCAGAATGGATGTTAGAACTTTATAGACCGTCGGTAAACACGTAATTGTTCTGTAGTTTTTTGGGTCCGTGGTACTACCTGATTTATAGAGCAGGTGGGTAACTCCTGTGGTAAAAAACATTGGTAGCGACCATGTCTCTAAAGATGACTGAAACTGTGAAGCTAAGCTAGCGTGCGACCTTTGTAGCCATTTTAACCAGAAATTATGCAGTCCGTCCGGCCCTGGAATCAAACCACAATAAAACATTAAATTTTCTACGATAATCAACATCATTTCATATAAGGAAAACTATGTTAGTATACAGATAGACAACAATAATCAAGTTAAAATCCAATGTAAAACAATGTATGTGTTAGTTAGCTGATTTTAATTTAAATACATTTCTTAGAATAAGTATGTAAGTGTCTAGATAAATTTTTAAATCCACCTAATTTCCGGCGTAAAAACGTGTAACTGCGTAGTTACATACTTAAGTATCGGGAATTAATAAATTGCAGTAATGTCGTCATGACGATAGATTTTCATTCTAAGACTTGTTCAAATATTTACAGTGTATGTAGAAATTTCAATTTATGAGTGCACTTAAAATATATAATTTAATAATTATAAAATATTTACTTAAAATGACTTACCTTGCCTTGATGGCGAGATTATTAGGTCTGATGTTGCGCATAATATTTAGTCCACAGCATTTTTTGGTCTTTAAATTGCATCTTCCCCTACTGTAGTTTAAAATTTATAACGTTCACTCGACTTGGTATATATCCTCCCACGTAGAAGTACCTATGTAACTGGAACTTAAATAGTTGTACGCTGGGCTTATTTGTCAGATTATGCAGATACACCATTATACGTTTGAGAAAAAACTATGTTCCGTTGATAGAAAAAATCTAAAAAAAATATATGTGGTAAAGTTATGTATATAGATGCCAAAAATGCAATAAAAACCATTTCGTGTATCTGGCAGATACATACGTCTACTTAGCGGGTGTCGATATTATGTGAGAATGATGTTTATTTATGTACAATGAATTTCAATCAATACTATTATAGCATATTCCAAATATAATAGTTCTGCAGGGTTCAGTATATCATCTTATCACATAGAACCCCATACACTAGAAGCAACATTACCGTAATTCGACGAAGCAGGGTATGATGGTATCGCTTTTCTTTATCTAAAAGGAAAGTCAAAAAAATCCCCTATAGTTTAGGTATCCAAGGGTTAGAAACCGCTTTCAATCAGACGGGTTTTTCAAGATAGGTTTTCTCAAAGTTGAGAACAGCTATAACATAAATAAAAAACCCCAGTATCATGACAGTGTCTTCAAGATAAAGATGAAGAGTTTTTTGGTTGATCGCGCTAATCTTAGGAATTACTGATTTGAATTGAAAAAAACATTGTTGTGACGGATAGTCCATTCATCAAGGAGGGCTCGATCTCACCAAGTAACCGTGGCCCTGGAACGTAAAGGGCTATTGAAGGAAGACTGTGGATTTTTGTAAGTACGTGTTTGACGGTCCCTTACTTTCCTGGGTAGGAGGACTTATTTGATGATTTTAACAAGATAAAAAAGGCTAATAGCTATTTAAATTAGTCGCGGGACTAACGTATTTCGTACGTACGTACGGGGAACGTAAAGGGATAGTAATAATAATATACCACAACTATTACACAACGCCATCTAGTCCCAAGTTAAGCAGAGCTTTTGTTATAGGTACTAGACAACTGATAGACATACTTATACATTTCTAAATACATACATATTATAAATAAATTACATCCAGATACAGAACAAATAATCATGCTCATCACACAAACATTTGTCTTGGATGGGAACCGAACCCACGACTAGCAGTCAGGTTCACTCACCACTAGACCAACAGGCCAGTCTATTAAAGTCTAATAAAGGACACCGTGGATTTTAGTCAGTACAAGTCTGACAGTCCCTCCCGCTCTGCCCTGGGTGGGAGGACTCATTTGATGATTTTACCACGATTAAAAAAAATACCAATAGGAGACGAGCAACGGGTGTTACCGCGGGAGTAACTAGTGTTTAAATAAAAATAATGTTCCCTACAAATGATGTCAAAAGTAGGTAGTCTCAAACTTGTGGGGAGATAATTAGTGTTGTGATAAGAACCGGTATCAACCGGTTGGTTATCGGTCAGAAACCAGATGATACTGATTGTTAACTGAGCTTGTTCGAAAACAGATGTTGGTTTTATTATTTTATTTGTTAATTATGTGGTTTTATTAATGCACTTACTTCTGCCAGCGGTTTTGGAATAGAAAGCCATCTTATGTCTTTAAACAAAGGCCTCAGCATGACTTTTTTTTTATCGTTAACGGGATTTGACGTTTAATGTAAAAAAGTTTCTCATTCATACACCAGAGACGCTTTTTAAATTTTCCATACAATAATTATTGCAGTACAGAAATATTGTGTTAGGGTTGATTTCGCTTAGGAATAAAGTTATGGTTGTTACCCCCAAAAATCATCATTTTTTTACAGACAGATAGACAAAATTTTTAACTTTAATTTAATAGAAGAATAAAAATTAAATTAAAAATTTAAAAAACCCCCGACACAAAAACCAAGATCCCTTTAAAAAGTACTAAATAATAAAAAAAACTCAATCTTAAAGTACCTAATTAAGTATTAATAATTATTAAAAAAAATACGTCACGTTGGGGGACCGGTCCAAATTATTTATTATCTAGGTTTTTTTTTCGGTCCCCAAGTAGTTAATTGAAACTCTCCCATATCTTAAACTAGCTGTAGCCAGCGGCTTCGCCCGCTAAACCTCGAAAATTATTCCAAAATTGGGATAAAAACTATCCTATGTGTTCATCCAGGTTATAAGCTATCTGTGTACCAAATTTCATCCAAATCCGTTCAGTAGTTTCTGTGTGACAGAGTAACAAACATCTGTCCATTCATCCTCACAAACTTTCGCGTTTATAATGTTAGTAGGATCTTTTTTATTTACCTTTGTATACTTAAACAATACTTACTTTTATGGTAGCTACTTAGAATCTACCTACATACAACACAAAATAGTACCTACATATTCCAAAAAAGCATGCATGATATTTATAATTATTTAGAGACGTACGTTTATTTATTTAGGTGTATATTTCAGAGATTATTCTAGTTTTTATTAAAATAAATAAATCTTTCCATAAGCAACATTTAATAAGCTTGAATATTTATTGTTATATTGTGGGTAATTCATTAAAATAACTCGATAATGTACTCGACACACGATTGAAATGAGTTCAACTCGATAACGAAGTTACGTTTTCATACATTTTAAACAGCAAATTACCTACATTCATAATGAGCGGAAAAGCTATTGTCTGTTATTTAATCTTATCAGGAATCTTATCAATCGAATAGATTGATTTTTATCAAAAGAATTCTGTTAATTCATTTGCATTTTGTTAATGAATCTACCTACGTAATACTTTTTCCTAAGTAGTGCTTAATTATTTAACTGAAACTTCTGAGAAACATTAATTAAGTTTTTTTTAAAACCGTGTAGGTAAGTATTGTTAGTTAAATTGTGCAAAAAAAAAGACTAAAGTTCTCATGGTATTAAGTAGTACCACGGGACGGAAGACCGACATAAATTCCTGGAATTACGGACGCCCGTTATGGTTCCCTTACTTTACGAAACACTCAACAGCTGATCTAGGGATAAAAAAATGACGTCAGCTGTTTATCGCACGCGAGAGACTCAACGGATTTGGTTACGGTCGTGTTCTCGTGGTTATTTAATTTTATTTACTTGTGTATTAATAGTGCAGAGTACATAACAGGAAAGTACTTAACAGTTACGCGTGTTGTTTAAAAGTAATATAAGCATTACTAGGATGTACGCTTAGCATTCTGTCCACGCCTCTAGAACAAAGCGCAATGATAGCCGAGCGCGGCACAAACCACGCCTTGTAGAAAGCCCGCGCCCCACGTCTCGTGACGTCGCGGCGGACCCACGGCGGCTTCAGTTAGGCGTGATCACGCCGAGCGAGTAGTCGGGTCCACGCGCGCGCGCACTCCGCCCCCCTCCCGCGCCTCACCTCACCCCGCTGCACCGCCGCGCCGTCGCCGCCGCCACGCAAGCTAGCCATCGCCATGCGTGACAAAATAAGTTCGCACGACTTGACGCAGAACTCCATACTGCGCATCAGCGACAAGAAAACATTACAACTGATTACCGAGTACAAGAAGGAGCCGTGTCTATGGAATTCCTCGCTAGATGACTACCCAAACAAAATGAAACGAGCGAGAGCCGCCGACAAGATAGCCAGGATACTCAATATACCCAACTTTGAAGGAAAACATGTTATGGTAAAATTCAAAAACCTACGTAACTCTTACTCTCAAGAGTTGAAGAAGATCAAGGCGAGTTTGGACAAGGTGGGGCCTGACTCGCACGAGCTGTACCGACCGAAGGTGCCGTGGTTCCCGCTGATGGACTCATTCATCCGACCATTTCTCCAGACACCCAAGCTGCTCGAAGTAAGTTGATTGCTATTCAAATATTCAAGAATGAACTTTGTCTTGTTTACATAACAACTAACAATCTATTTTTTACAGCCAGGTATGAAAGACATGCCGACCGTGAAGATGGAATGTTACGAGATTTCTGAGCAGGACGACTGGGGGCTGCAGGCCACGCTGGACCCAGAACCAGTTGCCAACTACAGCCAGTCGGAAGATCAGAGCGATAACGAAGATGTATCGAGTGATTCTCGAGCGAAGCGACGAAAACGATCGAATTCTAGCGGTCCGAGTGACAATATCAGCCAGAGTCAGATCTTTCTGACTAATGACGTCATTTGTCCGACAACTAGTGCTGCCCCCACTGTCACCCCAAGGACAGAAGATACTTATGACAACTTTGGCAAGTACATTGCTTCCTTGTTGCGAAGCCTACCGGCTGCTAAAGCCTTGAGGTTGCAGCCGAAAATTGTGGACATGATTGTATCAGTCAGCGTGGGCGAGGAAGAAAACCAAATTCTGGTAGAAATTGAGAAGCTAAGCGAAAGTCAAGCAAAATGACACGAGTCGCCATTTTTATTTTAAAAGTTCAAAAGAATATTGTTGTTTGTATTATTTCTAAATTGATTGAAGTACATACATAATTTGTATTGTCTTCATGTTATTATCTTTAAAATTTCGTGTTTATTTCATTACAACTATTAAATATGTCAAAATTTAGAATAAGTTCTTGTTGTTGGACCAATTTCAGTATGACGTGTGAAAGTTTATTAAAATGTAAACATTCTTTTATTCACTGTTAAAACAAACTTAGCGACGCTAGAACACTTGTTAGTGTAGTACTGAAGTTAGTTGATTAGTGAATAAGATTTAAAATGTTAATTGTAAGTAATTCTTTTACTTGACATTCCTAATAAAAGTATTTTTTGAAATTTGTGTTTTCTTTCTTTCCAGTAAAATAAAACATTTTTTTAACTTTGAAGGTTTCATGCCTGTAGCATTTTTTTATGATGAAATGGTCTTTTTTTATTCCTCTTCAATATTATTATAATTATTTAAACAGTCCTGAACACATAAATAAAGTTTGCGATCACTTTGAAAAATCGAAATCTTTTTGTTTCGTTAGATAATATTTTGATTTCTTCTTTTAAGATAATTTATTAAAAAATATAGATTTAAAAATTATATATAAAACCATAACACAATTCAACTGTTTTCCATAAATGAAAAAAATAATAACAGCTTATTCTTGTGAACACAAACTTCTTTTTGATGTGTGTGCATTTTATTATAGTGTTGAATCATTAATTACACAATCATTATAATTATCGATGCAGTGTAAAGGTTGAATAATAAAATTGTAACCAATATTGTAACGATTCGAGTTCGATTGTGGCACAAAAGAAATGGTTGGTTTTGTAAAAAAACTATTGGCTTTGTAAAGATTCTACCAGTTTCAATTTCAATGACAAATAAGGGAGCTAACATATTTATTACTATAAAATTCCCTGCCGAGAGGGATGCCAAATAACCAAAATATTCAAACACACACAATGGTCAAAAATATCAACAATTAATAATATACAAAAGGGAACAAGGTCAGGTAACAACCCTTATTTTTTATCTTCTCTCTCCCTCCCACTTACTGCAGTCGTCACCTTGCATCTCTGTCTCGGATCTGACAAATGTCACGTAGGCCTGTTTGGCAAGTTTTCCTTGTATATAATTAGACTAGACTTTCACCTAGATAGTTTGTCTAGATTATTTATGATATATAAAAGGGGTTTAACACGTCAGTCTGTCTGTATGTGTGTCACTTATTTTGATGGTAATTATTTTTAAACAGTATTTGTAACACATTTTATTGAAATGTAATTATGTAGCCAACACTTCTTTTTTTAGCGTTACTTTCTTCATTTTTAATAAAAATCACTATTCAGGGTAAAATTAACTACTATTATTATTTACTAGCGGTACCTACTCTTCATACGAGAGAGTAATCGATATCGACTTGGTAAAATAATAATTAAATCATTTGGGTATTTTTGTTTTGAGGCCAGTGACCCTAATTTAACTGAGAAATGTGGGTTTAAGAAATCGTTTATTTTGACCAGACTGGTTATAACTAATACTTGGTGATTTGATTCTATTAGATCATAACATCGTGTTGATTCTGAATTCTATCATTTTAGACCCCTTGTCATTTGAGTCTTTGCTTAGTAAAAACAAATCAATTCAGACTGATTTGAAAAACAATTAGTTGTATCTTCAACCTTTTATATTTTGACTGATAATAAAAGTCAAAAAGAGGTTAATGTGTTTACATTACTGTAACGATCATTTAATTGTAATTGGCCTAATATACTTGATTAATTCTTTATTTTTTCTTATTTATGAAGTGACGTATTTTCTTGAGGCATTAAGAAAACAACTGTTGCATAGTTAGTGATTGGAACGATGTTTATTTAAATTTTTTTCCTTAAATCGTCCATAAATAGCTCGCCTAGATGTAAAATTATGCAGTTTTTAGTAAAAAAAAAACGCTTGAGCCTTGATTGCCACGTTTTTGTGTTGTAATATTATTCATATTCGTGTTTTTGTGCATTGATTGAGATGATTTGTTAGCATTATCATACTATAAAACGAAGAATAAATTGGACATTGGTTTTTAAATAAGAATTTAAATGTCTGTGTATTTTTACTTTTTAAAACAAATTACAATATTTTTGCAGTTAATTTTATATACGTTTATATTATACACATCCAAAATAAAATTATACAACAATATCCCTTACTAAAAATATCATATAACATAATCCTACCAAGGCGTGCAAATATTCAAGGAAGCGTGCAAAATTAGAAAAAATCCTTACCTCCGGTCTTCTGCCGGGTCTGTTTTTTACCCGGATTCGTTATAATGACCGGCTGTCGCCGACATCGTCCCGGGCACAGCTTTTTCAATTATAAGGAGAGCACAAATATTTCAGCGAGACTTTTTGCCTACATTTAGGGGACATTTCACAATTATGTATATTTTTGGAACCATTTCGCCATCATGGCGGAGGGCGGAACTGAATTGACTAGCACAGTTGTTTAATTTATCAGAATGAAAAGTGATTTTCCTTGAAACAGAGAGTTTAGTTACTTTGTAATATTTTCGGGCCTGGGTTTCATTCAAAATCAATAAAGGCAGATCATACCTATTCGGAGTGCACATTAATAAAAAAGGTAACACGCTTGCCATTATTGAAATAAGCATACAGTCATTATACAGATAGATAAAGTCTCTCTATTTCACAAAAGGCACAAAAGACAAAGGTATCAACTCAACTCAACCGAAAGATTTGTATATGAGCGATCCGATTCCAAGGACAACACTATTGGATGCTAAGGACTTAGCTACTGTCTAAGCACGAATCCCGTAGCATCGGCCGAAGTTTCAGGCTTTTCTAACTGTTTAGCATAAGATTAGTTAGTAAACTAACCATTGATTTCAAAATTATTGAACAGTTATCTCGACTCTCGATAATTATGTTGTCAAAACTTTGAATTCAGAAAGTTTAAGTAAGGTTCTATCAAAATTTTTTCTTCTTTTCTTTCCGTATTTTCGTTGCCATATAAGAGAGTAGACCCCCTGGTCCTAGCATCGAATGAAACCTCCAATATTTATTCAAAACGTTTAAATATTTAAATACATTTACCTGTGTGACATGTCCGTCCCCAAGAGAGCTGTCATAAAGATGTCCCGGCGGGTTTGTGTGCCAACCTGTCCGGACTTGTCGGGACTGGTCCTGCGACTGCGACCGGTTGACCACATCAACATGTTGCTTGAGAAGTAACTGTTTATTGACTATCAATAGTTGATGCAGTATTAATAAATTGATGCGTTTGTAAAGCACCTTACAATGGAGAAAATAAATCTGTAGTTACCAGTAGATACCGGTCATAACGTCGTCCAAGTACACAACAAGCGAAAAATGCTCATAAAATAAAAACTACTGAACAAAACTTAATGAAATGTAAATGGAACAAAATTACAAAAATCGGTTCATCCAATCGAAAGTAATGGGGAAATATTTAAAAAAAAATACAATCGAATTAAAAACCTTTTTTGAAGATTTTAAAAAACTATGAGACGTAACTCTTGCCCGTGGCCCTGCTCGGCGTTAAAAATTTTTTTCTACAGGATCTGAATATCAAAATAATAGCATAATAGTATACAATCTCTAAGTCGTAACCCAGGTCATTGCCTACCTTAATCACAAATTACACCTAAATCCGTTCACACATAATATTATTTAGTATTTCAAAAAATAGTGCTGAAGGGCATTTCCCTATGAGGACCAAAAACAAAAGACGAAAACAGAACTGCAAACATAGGTATCGGTAGGTTACAAAAACACAAACAAAAAACTACACATGTTTTAGTTCAACTGAAAAACATGAACAAAAAAACTGTCGCACCCAAAACAGATGATTACGTTATACTAAACAACAATGGTAAAGTTGTCAACTTTTCTTTTGTTTGTGTGAGACAGTCATCTCCAGAAATACTCGGTACTTTGTGATAATTATATGTTCAGTGAGTGTATCGTGGCAGTCCTCACGTACGCGCACTCTTACCACATGTTTATAATAATTATTTTTGCAATTCACCGAACCGGAGCACAACAGAAACTTGTGGTTTAAGGAAAAATTTATGGAACGATCTTTACTAGAACACCACTTATGAGAATTTGAGAACAACAAAGTAGGTAAATGTAATGATGTAATAAAACGTTAATTAAATAAACATAACGACTAAGTTAATAATGAATGAAGGTCCAGTTTTAATAATTATTCATCTATACAATTATGCAGAATACATATTAAGACACACTGTATTTCCTTCGTGTCGCGAAAGGCAGACAAAAAACAGTGGGCTGTGGGGATCAACTCCCAGCTGTCATTTGTACATGACAGTGGCTCCAAAGTCTACTTATCAGTTTTACCAAGAGATATACACCCTGTACTAGTTGGGTAACAGAGGCAAGGTAGGTCGTCGCACAATTCGCGAAAAGCAGACAAATAACAGTCGGGATCAACCTCCCAGCTGTCATTTCTGTACAGTGGCTCCAAAGTTTAACAATCAGTTTTACCAAGAGATATACCCCCAGAATTAATTGGGTTATGGAGGTTCGGAAGGTGGTCGTCGCATCATGTTGAATACTGCTATCCAGCTACCACTAACCACTAGACCAACTAGGCCTGACATTTATTTCCAATAGGACCAGTTCAAAACGGCTTGCATCCAGCGCGATTCTGTGATTTTCATCACATCGTCTAGTTGCACGTCTCACGCTGCGCGAATTGAGACGAAGCCGAACTCGTTAAAGCAAGGGAAAAGCAAGATAAAAGGTGATAAAAGAGTAACAGGAATTTAGAATTGTAGGAATAGAGCTATTGGAACTGGAAGGTATTAGGGCAAGGCTTTGTCCGGCAGTTGGTATAATCTACACATAGGATATTTTAAATTTAAAATACAGGTGTATTCTGTGTCGTGCTTATATTACTTTTATTAGGCTCTTCCACTTAAAATCTTCTACTAAACTTTTGGAAAGAAGGGAGGGGTAATGAATACTTAGATATAAATTGTGATCTAAACGGTTATGTAAATTACATGACACTTATTCCTATTAATAAATATGACACAAAAGTGCAACACCGACTGATACAACTTATCTACTTGATCCCCTTATCAATGTTTTATTTCCACGGATCTTACACCGAGAGGAATGACGTAATTTTATGATTTCTAGAAATTCCAACTTTTATCGCAAACCGGAATATTTCAAATTATATTTTTAGTGAGTCATAAAATACTTTTATGATCTTTCGTCCATATTTTTTTGATATTGACGGAATTACTGAACCAATTCTGAAACAGTTTTTGTTAAAATAACTTTATGTCAAGGATCTAGCTATAAAGAGATCGGCGAAGTGTTTCGCAAGAATAATTAATAACTAATAATAATTAAAGCAACCAAAAAATTATAAGAAAATGAGTCACAATACTACGTGATGAACTAGATGTCATTCCGGTTGAATCGTTCGTCTTTATTGAGGCCTAAAGGCCTTGGCTTGTAATCTAGGAGGTCGTGGGTTTGAAACCTAGTTCCAATACCTATTGTCATAGGCACACTTATATTACTAATGCATATTTAAAGTTTATTGAACTGATACGCGGCAATGATACATTTAATACGAGTGAATTTTGCTTTAACCGCATCGTCATCATTAAGGTTCATTGCTGAGCGTCTCCTCATCCGCTATGCTATCCTGGTAATTGCCAGATCTCAGATGTCCACATCCGTCAAACATCAGCTCGTATTGTGTCTTCCTAAAAAGCCATACTTTTTCTGACGCTAGTCAAGTGCCACCACGTGTCTCTGAAGTACGGAATACTTACCAACTCGTGTAAATATTCCACATGTGTCAGTCTGCAAATATACAAGCGCAAATATGTCTTGAAAAAAATCTTTTTCCTGAACTATCGGCGCTTCTATCAGCTTCCATTGATGTCAGGATGTTCACCGCGACCGTTTACGTAAACACCCTCAGAAGATCTCACTTCAAAGTGACACTAAAGTAATTACTTTTTGCCATCAAAACTGTTCCAATGACCCCCGGTTAGTGTCACAAGTCAAGCCAAACTTTGTTGCGATTATCTTTTGTATAATGAAAGATATAAGAGTGAAAATTGTGTGTGAAAAAAAGACGTGTAGAGTTATTTATTGTGGTGGGGTGTACGTGACGCGTAGCGCGGCCTCCGTACAGAAATATCAGCGGAAAACATGTGTTGTTTACTTCAGTTTCAGATCTTTTTAACCTTTCTCTCATAATGTATCTCACTTATATGACGGTGTGACCATAATATCCTCCTACATTATATTAGAAGTCAACGTCCTCTTACTAGAACATTCGCGAAATATCTAGAAGTTTCGCTGTTTACTTATTTTACCGCGATTATGAATGGCATGAGATGACAATTATTTTATCTATTTATTTACACAAGTCACGACAACAGAATGTTTCCATTAATACACATAGTCACATCACATAGCTAGGTCTGGAACAATCTTGAATGTTATTTTTATTTGATCTTTATAAATAGTCTAACGTGTTTCTTAGATAAAAATACAACAAAACCACGTGTATTGCCACAAAAATAAAACAATCCCACACAAAATACAATTAACTCTAGAAACTTTAAATGATTGCCTAAACTTTTAGTAAACTATTTTTTTAATTTATCTTACTGTTTGTTTTCCCGTAACGAAATAAAATATTCCACAAACTGAAAGACCAAATTACAACAATTCCTCTCCGACACTTCAATCTATAATGTCCACATTTTTCCATAGATCTACGATAAAGACTTCGACTTCCACGTGGCAGTAGATTTAGATGTGATGTAATAATGTGTTATCAATAGGTCTTCGCAGCCATATTGTCTACAATCACAAGTACTAACACAGGCAGACAGTGTTTGATCATTGATGTTTACGAAGTGCCGTCAAGTGTCAAGACTGTGCAGCCTCTCGGATCGCAGACACACTTGACCACAAGTATCAAGATTGCTATAATTACCTTATTGTTAATTGCACACTTTAGCACTTACTGCGGCATGGAGCTATTTCTGTAAGTGGTCTGCAGCTTACCTTGTTGACTTTTATCAATTGATGGAAATATCTAGGTTTTCTATTCCACAATGATCACACTCGTCATTGCGTCAATCAAAGCGGCACTTGTCTTCATAATGTATGATTGTGGTGATGAAACTTTTGCTTATCATCCAGACGACACTTAAATCGTCTAAGATATAGTCTTTATTGATAACAGATATCTTTATGTTTAAGTAATTCAAAACAAACAAAATAAAATTAAAGTAAAAAGATTATGGGATTACTATAATAGTACCTAGCAGCTAATGTAAAACTATGTAATTTAATATAATTTATCGTAACAACCGCACAGTTACGCAAATTGTAGTTAGTATATCCGCAGCGTTGCTACGGCTTCCAGTTCTGCCGAGCACGCGGGAATTAAATCCGCTTGCAATTATGCTCGCCTGGTACCCCGCCGAACGATTCCGGTGTTATGAGCATGCGATACTTTTAATAGCTAAACAATGTTCTCGAAGTTTATTCATTTGATTTCAGTAATGGCAAATTGGGTAGGTAACTGCGTATTAATTAAACTTCGGTTTTAAATTCTAAGCCTAAAAAGCCCCTCCCGCCCTGCCCGGGGTTGGAGGACTCATTTGATGATTTTACCACGCTAAAAAAAAAAAAAAAGCCTAAAAAGCCGACTTGAATTCTTGTTCTGAAAATTTACCTATATAAGTTGGTACTACTGGTTTCCACTTTGTTCACCTGGGTGCACAAGTAAACACTTTGGTGACTTTGGTGTCATCTCATTTCAGCTCGGAATAATTTCAGCTAAGTGAAATAATTCGACATGAGCGGAGGTCTTTGTTCAACTCGGAATTGATTCAACCTGGTGAATAAAGGTGTCCACTTTTTTAATAACATAAAATTAGTTGTCTGCTTAAATGTGAATAAGAATTGGGAAAGGCAATGGGTATCTACAGACTGAACATTGATTCAGAAAGTATTGTATGTTGTATCAGAAAGAAAGAAAAGAGAAAGATTTGTGAAGAACGTCAAAGATTAGGTATGTTATGACAGTGAGGAGATTAAGAGCAACGTCCTGAACAACCCACAATTACAAAACATGTCAATGTGTCCTACTCTTATCATCAGCTGTTTGTCACCCTTCAGCCATCTTATCAGAGATTAGCCATTACCTAAGACTATCATTATCCTGATACGAACGAATAACAAAAACAAAGGCGTTGACGTCTACCGTCGATAGCTCGAGGTCGAACTTTATCTAGCGCGTGCACTCATGGGAAAACCTTCACTATTCCTTAAGAAACAAGGTCGATTGTTGTGTTAGACGATGAAAGATACTTCAATGTATTGATATGTGTAGCACTAAAACTTACGTAAGATATATATTTAGATACAGGCGACAATATGTCTGGTGTTACTGAAGTCATGTGGGATCGTATGAATCTTTTATGAAATGAACTCAGTTGTGTGGTTGTGTAGCTGTTCATTACGATTGCATGTGTATACCTACTCGGTTTTACGAAATAACTCGTGGTTATTTGTAGGACGAAGTAATTACCAACAGTACCCACGGATAAATTAAGGAAACTTTACTTAATATTGAACGGAAAATTTTTATTTGATGTCAGACTGTTTTTTTACAGGAGAACTTAAATTACAGGCAATTATTATAATACTGCTTCATTGACTTAATGATCGCATACAGTTGCTAGGTTACCTATATAATAGGTCGCTAGTTAGGTATGTTTTGTATCTACATATCAATAAGTGGATGGTACATTCATGAAAATTCACAATTAAATTTTAAAATCGACCTCTAACGCTTCTTGAAAATTCTTTCTTACAATAGATATTCTTATTCTTAGTTAACAAAATATTATCCAACTTAAGTTACCTCTTCTGGGTAGCAACGAGTTTCATTTAAGCATTTTAAAGTAATGAAATACCTAATACTATAGCGAGCGAACATTCGAGACGGTTACCGTGAAGGTTATCTGAAATTACGGGTCATTTCATTTTATGATTCACGTTTTCATTATCTTGAAGAGAGAACGTTACAACAGTATTTCCCTGGAGAATTTTTATTTCATCAATAAAACTATTGTTAGGTGAAATCTCCTTGATTTCACGTATTCCTGTTCGCTCAATTTGTAGCATTCACAGAAAATATATCAAGTGATAGTTCGGCGTTTCCTAGAGCCGGCAATTCGAAGATTTGTGACATCCATAAGTCCGTACAAAGTCTTTCATACAAAGAGAAGGCCTGTGTCTCAACAGTGGAAACATTGAAGGCATCCACAGAAAAGTTCGGTTAAGTAGCTAACAACCTCCTCTGGGTTAACATGAGAGATGACATTTAAAAAATAAAACAACGGTGGAAATGTTATAGGCCCCAAAATGTACGTTGAGATGGTGGAGAACTAGAGACAAACTTTCTAGTGCCAATTTTGACAGAAAATACACTCCATAGACTACGTAGTGTACGGCTACGTAGTGTTAATAGTTATAAGCCATAAAATTATTATACTTTTGCTGCCAAATAAAACTGATTGAGAAAGAAATTTAAAATTTTACATAAATCCCAAAATCGCAGGAAAAGAAATTCTAATAACAATAGACGTCGTACTTCCTCATTCTATTGTTTTATTCGAGTTTTTCCTCTACATGATCGGGGTCGATTGGCTAGCCGCTAGACCAAGTATTTATGGACTGATGCAATTCCATCGAGTTCTGAGTCCGATGGCTGACGCAATGTGGCAGTGGTGGGACTAGTGGTTACCCGAATTTGCAGAAGAGGTATCACTCTGTGAGGACGTGTGGTTACACATGTACCTACTAATTGTGTTGCTGGGTGGATTTAAATTCATTGAAAGCGATTGTGGGTTTTACAGACTAACAGGTCACCCACGCTCTTTGATAAGAGTGACAAACGAAATGTAGAAATCGTATGCTACTGAAAATTATTTGCTTAATTGGTTCTTTGAGTACTAGTATACTGCAAAATAAAGTCATTTTGGACTTTGTTTCCGCTAGGGGATTGCGGCAACAAAGCACCTGTGTTCTCCAGAAAGATCGATACAGGGACGAGAATCAGAAAGAAAGATTACTTATTATACAGAAAGGTTTAGTAAGACATAGATTTACAGCTACAACTACAATGTAACATAAGTGCCTCTTTGCAAGCTAGGCAGTCAGTTACCCACAGTGGTGGCTGTCCACTACGCATGCGCGGAGTGATGAGCACCGCCACACCCACTACCATGCGTATTGTATTCACTAGTCTTACTTACTTACTTTCAGCTAATTTATACTTCAATAACGAAATACGTGAGCTCATTGTGTTTTTCATAAATATTCGCATGAATCATCCAACAGAATTTAAAAGGGGTCAAACAGTACAACTCAGGTCAAAACGTATTGTTAATCCCTAATGTAAACGCTGGTATTTTCAGTACATGTATTTATTTTTTCGTTCGACACTGATGTATTGACGATACGAACATAGGAGTATTTTTGATGTATGATAATAATATGTAACACGTGTTTGATAAAGCTCCAAACAATTTACTTCTGAAAATGTACTGAATAACAAAGAGCCATACATATTCAAGTCGCTCGCTAATACATAACACATTTGTCATTCACGAACAATTGTGGACGCTCACAACGTCCAATTACACCATTCAACATACACTACAATAATAAGACACGTTGAAGCAATTGAATTGAAAAATGATTCAACTAGTTTGCTTTGAGCAAAAATTTCTTGTAACTGACGCCAATTAAATGCAAATGCATCGCTAGATTGCACGCGAAAAAACAAACATACATGCACATACTGGTGACGTAGGTGGCGTGATGCTCCGCACCAAGATTGATACTCCTAATACTAAAGTGTCGATAATCACAGCATACAATGCAGGGCCTGCTAACAAAAGTAAAGACACCTGCAATGTAAAAGATGCAATGAATGCAACGCCGCAAGAACATGCACCAAAGAAACTACTAGACTTAAAACAGACAGCATTTACCAATTTAAACATTTATAGAAGCAAATAAATATGTTTCAAATTACATTGCACATTAGCTGCGCAAGTGCATCAACGAAAGAGGAGGTAAAGCAGCAATAGTTATAAAAGACAACAAATAGTTGCAATCGTGATGGATGCAAGTGATATCGCTACGAGACCTGAGTCAGTCGTGTGAGCAGGCACGTAGACAGCCTGCTCTAAATAATTGATTGATGGATGCAAAAAATAATGGAAAAACGTAAGGCGAACACAAAGCAGTTGGTTAAGAGCGGTTGACGATACATAATTGTGTACAATTTTTATTGATTCCATATTTTTTTGCTTAATAATTATAGGTAGTACAACGAACTGCACAGAGGTTTTCCTGTTAAATGGATTTTTTCAATTAATTTAGATAGTAGCTGTTTTATGAGAGTCATACAGGAAACTGTGATAAAATGTGTAATGGAAATATGTTATGATAGAAAAGAAGGATGTTATTCAACTCCTTTATTGTTTACTTTGAATGGAAAATTAATTAAATCAACAACGTTTTGTATCATAGTGTTAACTCGCTTCCAGCCAGTCACTTTGCAATGACCCCGAAGTTAATAATGCAAATATATGAAGTTTTAGACGAAAACAACATCAACTTCACCTTCACTGCACTATGAGAAATCCGTGCAGTTTATAGTTTATGTCTCGGGGTCACCCGAACGACATCTAGCGATGTTGATGCTGGAAAATTCTCATTACTTTATCTCATAATATTTTTATCGTGATTATAGATTTTTGAGGAAGAGTAATAGTAGATTATTAACCAAGGGCTGTATGACATCAATTGCATACGAGGTTTTTGGCGCCTGAGCGAAGCGAAGGCGCTAATTAACCCGAGTATGCAATTGATGCTTACGCCCGAGATAAATACTCTGCTTTACATATCGATTGTGAGGTAAGTAAACAACAAGACAGCAGGTTTCAATGAACATTTATTAAGAAGAAAAAAATGTGTAGGTATATAATTAAAATTAATAGTAAAATTATTACAATTTGTAAGAGATATGGTCACGTTCTTTTTAGGTATATTTATAGTTTGAATATGAGTTTGTGATGATAAGACTTGAGTTTGAGTGACTTGAGGTTCACTTGGTTAATAATCTACTATTGAAAAAGAACTCAAACAAGAAAATTAATTATTTTCGCGATGCTTTCGCGCCAACTAGTAGACTGCCTTTTTTTTTTCACGCACGCAAGCGCGTCAAATCTTGCTGGCCAGTTTGATTTTGAAATCGATTTCATCTAACATACGATGTGGAAACAAATAGTTCCATATTTAAAATAAAATCTTTATAAAAAATAAATTGTCTAGATTCCGATTCGAGTAATTAATCGATACCGAGAAAAAAAAATTAACTTTTTAAAAATATTCTTCGTGCAGTATGAGTATGACAGTTCTTTTTTCAAATTCCAAAACCTATGCTGTAATGATGTCATACACCCCGGCATTTAGGGGTGTAAGGGTGTACTTACAGAGCAAGAGATATGTAAAATAAACTTTACGAATTTATTACTAATTAACCTACATGAAACTTAAAACATTCATTATTCTTCAATAACGCATCTCCTTACTTATATACGACGGACACACTTCTAAATACTTCTAATAATATTATAATTAGACAATATTGTTTGTCTCCAAGGAGTTAGTTTTTATAAAAATTATGATCCTCATAATTTAAATCAGTCTCACTTAAAAATTATTAATTGCTATACAGAATATCATTGAGGAACTACTTGTCGTCACCATCGCCTATCACTAGAGGGTTTTCATCGACCCCTGAAAGCACCACAGTGTACTGGTTGCTGCTGTATTTCTTCATTTCTTGCTCAAACAGTATGTTATTGATGGCCTGCTTGATCATACTCCGTGTCCTCTCATCATGCTTCCTCAGGGAAACCGCTATGTAGTCTCCAAAGCTGTCACATTCGTCTTTCTTTCTCGACAAGTCTGACTTTCTCAATAGCTTCAATGTTTCTAGTAGTCTGCTGTCAAGAGATTCAGGTTCCTTCACCGGCACCAGTTTCCGTTTTAACGGTTGTTTGGAAAGTTTGTATTTCTTGAGTGGTTGCCTTAGTCTGGGTCGTTCTGGTCTTCTCTTGGGCTCGGGCTCTGGTTCTCCGATGCAGTATGTCTCCACAAGCGGTTCTTGTTTGATCATGACTTCTCTTTCTTGTCTGTGGTTGTTGTCTTCATCGTCATTGTCTGATGATTCGTCTGAGTGTCCGTCTGTTGTTTGGGGATGTGAGTATGGTTCATCGTTGCTTCCCTGTGGAAAGAAACACTCGATTATTTTACTTCATAAAATTATATTTCCATTTGCATGGATACTTATAGCTTTGGCTACTCTATTTGTTCTTTTAGAGCTTCGTTACGATCAATTTCGAGTTGCACGATTGCTACAATTCCGTCGCAAGCAGCCGTTAGCAACAGGACGTGATATAATTAGTAGGTATCAGTGGCTCGAGACAATGTGACCGTCCAAATCGCAAACAATGAAGTCACTCCCTAATTTGAATACAGGAAGAGCCCCCAACCTTGACTCCGACCAGGAAACTAGCTTGTTACAAACAACTTGCTATATCGATGCAATATTCATTAATTTGTTCAAACTCGTGTTTGATTGACCTATATTTTGCGATGAGGTCACTATCGGCAAAGCGAATTGTTTCAATACTTGTTTAGCCGCGTATCGGCAGCAGTAATTAATGTAGAAAAACAAGATAAATAATAGTGAATTATTACTTGTTTGCTAGTAGGTACTGAATAATAATGAATACAGTGTTATATACGCCCTAGTTGTTTTAGTAATGATCAAGAAGTCGGAATAATTAAGTTCTATAATAGCTTAGTAAATAATGATGTAATGGTAATGTTATTTTGTCGTATGAACAGTCGGATTACAACTGTTTAAATAAATGCATGTAGGTAACCTATCAAGCTAACAGACTGGACAATAACCACGAATTTTAAGAACTTGTAATATACAACCTCCTGCTCGTAGTCTCTAGGATCATCGATTTAGGCGTAGTTACAAACAAACACCACTACTTTATAAAATCATTTAGGATTAGGATTTGTAAATATTTCAGCAATCAGTATTGATATGGTGATGATATATCATGTTTAGACTAAAATCTGTACATGTAGTTATGTAAGATTTGTTACGGCAAATTCCATTTTGGCGACTGATAATATTAGGATCATAATATTTAGATAGTGTTTGCTTCCTTTTTGATAAAACATGGCTGACTGACGGTTCATAGTTTAAACTGTGCTAATCTATTTAAATGTAATATTGTAATCTTCAGATAAAATTTTCAGATTACTCATGTTTAATGTAAAGGTGTAATTTTATATCCTTAGCATGTTTTAGTTTATTGGTGCGATTACTAACGCGAAAAACAAAATTTTTCGAGATTTTAAAGCACTTTTTTGAGACTCTTGGGAATTTTAGTGCTTACAGCTTAAAAATAATAACTATAATTAGGTTAATGGATCAACTTCAATGTAATGAACAATCTCCATATTATTACATAATATATGTAACACTCAATGACCTCTTGCTTGATTTCCTGATTCCTAATTTTCATTCAAAGAAAATATTCAATTACACAACTATTTAATAAAGATCGTCAATAATGTTTTTTTCAGAAACTCTTTGATATAATACTAATAATAAAACAATATCGCCAACTGTGATGCCCTTGTGTTTTGCAATAAAACAAGTAAATTGTTTCCTTTATTTAATTTATTTTGGTGATAAGCAGTGACCTTGGTGATAAGCTGTCGTTATGTGTGGCACCGCTGAGCTCGGGAACAAACTTCTTTATTACGAAAGTTGAAGAATTAATTTCTTTTGAAATATCGCCAACATCAACTTGTAGAATTTGAAGTACTTCTATGATTTAGTGTTTATTATTCTGCCATAGTCAAATATAGTCTGTACTGTTTAGTTAAGTACTAGTCTGGCAATATTATAAAGAATTATTGTCTTTATTGTAATGTGTCAGTATAAATGTCTGTCATATTATTATCACACACTGTGTAATGTTTTTGCTCACAATTAAGTAATTATGTGTTAAATCTGCCATCCACGAGATCGGAACTTTCAATGGTTTATAATATTAAGCTTCGCTACCAAATCTTCTGGTCCTTCGAGCCGGATATTTAAAGAAGTTTTAAATATTTAAAGTCTTTCCAATCGCTCTCAGCTACTGCGAATATTACAATTTCTTTTGGTTACAAAAGTGTGGATATGCAGAAATGTTTGTTAAAATTTAACTTTGAAGTGCACTCCACTGTCGACACGTGTAGACAGATAAGAAATAAAAACAAATGAAGAGTGTTATTTACTGATGCAACATTTATCTTTTATAAAAATAATATAAACATTGTATCTTATCTAGAAGGAAGGATCACAAGCAACTTAGCAGTTATTATTAAAGATGATCTATGGTAGACAAGATAATGAATGATATAATAATCTGTGTGTACTAATAGCCTGTAGGGTGATGAAATTTGGCAGCATGTTACAGCAGCCAGAAGTGGCAACAACATGGTCATTACACTTTGTTGACAACTCGCACTATTTCCGGGCAGAGATGTGAAACATACTGAGAAAATTTCTTTTTGTTACTTTGTATAGTTGACGAAAGACTTCCATCAAATTCATTGCCAATCATTGGATCACATTGTTACCAGATCAGTTCCCGTTTCTTGATCACCAAGGTCATCACATGAATTAGAGGAGAAGTCGTGAATAGATACTTAATGGTAGGTAATACTTAATCTCTCGAAATGACTCCATTACCCTAGATTTTCACGTTATCTTTGCTCAAACCTTGAATTTCGTGTTTTTAAAAATCCTGGTCCAGATTCCACATTATTTTAATTTAGATTCTATAAATTCTCACAAGAAGCAATTCATTAAAATATCAAAAACAATCCACAAATTAAATAGATATAAATAAAATAAGCCAGTAAATAGTTGGCACCGGTTATGTACTCGATCAAGGTTATGGCCACACTGACCGATTTTTTAAGACAAATGGCCGAAAGCCTGTCTGACCACCGCTTTATAATGATTTACCTGATGGCTGATGGCCTATTTCAGATGGAGCATGTGGCCTTGAAGACTAGTGTGATATAATTTGCAATGTTAGTAGTGTCAGAGCTCTATCAAATACTAAATTAAGGGTACTAAAAACAAATCTGTGTTTTTCATGGAATGGGTTACTTTTATATCGATCGTAGTCTTGTGGGTGTTGTAAACCAATCATCATCTGTCTATTTGATTGTTTGTGTCAAGCCAGAAAAAATAACTAATTATTTGGCTGTCAAAATGTATTAACAAAACTGTTAAATTCCCGGTATTGGTTGTAAAATGTATCAATCTAAAAAATCTTGAAAATACTTTAAGACTTACAGAACTGTTACTTTTATCAACTTCTTTCTACACCTATTCGTAAAAGAGGCATAAAACCTGCACTCTATTTGTGTAACAACATCTTGATGGTAATTCGTAATCCATTGCTTCATTCGTGTGAAAACTCTACACCACGACCGAGTAAATGGCGCAATGAATATTTTTGAATTGTCAAAATAAATGGCATTTGAAATGTGAGTGTTTTGCGTAATTCCACCCCACATGTTGTGTATTACTAGTACTTTTAATAACCCGGGGTGCTGCCAGTTGCACGGGTAATTGTGAGGGGTAGTAGTGCAGGGGGATGGGGTTGTCATAATCTCCCGCGAGGTAATCCGCGCTTTAACTGTTGGGTTAAAGTTATGGCTGATTTAAATTCAAGCCAAGATTACTTACATAATTATCATGCTACCATGTCATCATCATCATCAGCCGGAAGACGTCCACTGCTGAACATAGGCCTGCTACAGCAAACAGTAAATTGATTCCCAAAATTACATTATATCATTTCTTTTTCATATAATTCTTTTGATATGACAGTTCTTTTGGGACCATCACGTCAGTGTCACTTTGACAGTTGCCTTCCCCATTTCCCAGTGACGGAATAAGAGCGCCTCGTATAATATCTAAGGGCATTTTTGTAGCCATCAAACAATAGACTAGAAAATATTCCGATCCTTATTACCTACTAAGGACCACGAATAAGTAAATGCCCAGCTCCTACTACAATTACTCAAAAGTAATATAGGAAGGTGTATTACCATAATAACCTCAGTGGTGCCATCCGCCGACGTGCTCGAGTCTAAATGATTGGGCAGGAAGCGCAGGTACGGGTACAGAAACCAGGTGGAGCGGCCACCGTTCCGGATCTTGCCCTTCTCGCGGCGGTGCGACGCGAATATCGAGTTCAGTTTCTTGCGCAAGTCCGTCACATCGCACTCGAACACCCTCGCCAAGTCCGACCATGCCTCATACTTGGCGGTCTGCACCCGGTACAGCGGGTGCGAGCTGTCCCATAACTCAGGCCTCTGCCTATACTCCTCTACCAAGCGTATCGACAAGTCCCCGGACCAGTCGACTTCGGTCATCGTTCCGTCTCACTCGCGCACAATGTCAAGGTCGATAACGCAAACCGAAGCGATCACACCGAAGAACGAGCGCTACAACTTCGTCAAATGTTTGTAATCTATTTATAAATTAACCGAGCGGCGAACATGAATTCGGCACGGACGTTCGCTCGTGTGCGCAGCGAGCGGGGACTGCGGATGTACGGGGAGCTCGGCGTCGGCTCGGCTTCATTCGGACTCGCTCGGGCGCGCTCGGGCGTGCTCGTCGCTCGCTTCGTCGCGTGCCGCATCGAGCGGGGCTCGGCCGCGCTCGGGGCACGTCGTCGATACATAACTATGTAAACAGCGCTCGCTGTACGCCCACCTATCGCCATGACCGTTTTAACCTTTTCTATTTACTTTAGAAGTAAGGTTTGTTGCGTTAGCCATATTAGTAATATCGCTAGTGTAGTTAAGTTCGAGGTCCCACGTTTGATGGCCGGCTTACGAACAAAGGCCTGCCATAAAAAGTGATTATTTGCTCAATCGGAGGGTGGCAGCTAGCCAGCCAGAAAGTACGAAGCGGTATTGACGTAGTTTGGGGTCGCTTTTAAACAAAAATAAATACATCGCTAGCGATCGATCCGATCGTTACAAAAATTGCAATTTTGAGATTTGAATTCAATAATTTGAAATCAGAAAGAACTTAAAAATCAGGAAGGAATTAGGTACTTAGGTACTTGATTTTTGGAACTGGAGTACCTACTTCCTTATTCTGAGGCCATCATGTTATCAATACTCGCACTAATAATAGGTATACTATGTAACATATACCTACCTACCTAACTCCTTTCCACCACACCGATATCAATCAATAACCAAAGCTGCATTTAAACGTGTTGTGAACCCGTGACCGTAGCACCGAATGCTTTCCATCAGAATAGATCACTGAGCTTTTGAGGCTTAGTACTTTCCCCTGGTTCTATTTACGAGCGTCCACAGCGGGAGTCAGATCAGTATGCTCCCGGCGACCCCTCATAAAATTTACTACAATAGTTGATCTCCTTTTATACAATTTAAAACAAAATTCCCAAATAAAACCCCTCAGTAGATACTTTCGTAACAAAGAAAGCGGCCATAAAACTTGGTCCATTTACGGAGACCTATTACTGCGCGATAAATCTTTCAGTTGGGAGTTCTGATTACGTAGGTTGTTGATGGCCACCGTAACTTGAGCTCTTGTGATGTTCAGGGATGGTTGAGAGTGTACGAGAGCTCCTTGTTGGGAGGGTCAAGAGTGCTGGTCGTGTAGTTCCATTGAGAGGAGAGGTGCCTCCGTGAGGGTGAGGGCGGGGGAGGAGGGTCGCAGTCCTCCTCGTTGGTTCGTTCTGTTGTCGGAGGGCAGGTCGTGATTAAATTAATGAAATTCTATTTTCTCTGAGGACACTGTTAATTTTATCGTTATTTATGTTTGCACATAAATCCCGTTTATTTGTGTGTAATTAAATGCAAGTAGTGCTCGATCATCGCTTATCTGGTTACTGGTTTAATGGAGATCCTCGGGGGTAGCGGTTGCGCGCCCATTAGATGCTGGATACTAATTCAATTAATAAGTCCTTCATTAAATAGATCGTTGTGAACCATTTGCTATTGTGGGAAATAGTGGGAATGGTGTAATCTCTTTTATAATATTTGGTAAAAAAATAGATAATTTTTATCATTCTTCTCTCCTTACCTAATTTGTTTAATTTAATTTAATTTAATTTATTTATTAATAAAACTATTTTCTTGTACTTATAGAAACAATGACCAAACATTATTTTTAGAAATGTAAGTAGTCAAGAAATAATAGGTAGGTACGTTTATGGAAATTCTCTACTTAAAAAAAAAGAAAATTACCCTAATGCATCATGCAAAAATCACGCGGAAAAATATTTATGACACAAGCTCAATCTTTATTATACAGGGTGTTGAAAAATCAATTTCTTTTCATTTTACTTGGCTGCACTGACAAGCGACGCGTACGGACGAGAGAGGGGAACGGGCGCGGTGCGCGGGGGGCGGGGCGAGGAGTGAAACAGCGCGCTGCGGATTTCCGAACCATTGTCCAAAACTGTCGTAACTTAAAAACAATATGGGAGAGAAACGAAAGATTATGCCAAATACGTAGTGCTGGGCCGCCGTGACGATTGTTTGGGGAAGTATCGATAGCTTTTTTAGGACTTTTCAAAACAAATAGATTTTTGACATTATGTCACAATTCATTTCCCAGTTGTAATTGTATTTAAATGTTAGGTGGTCCACAGTCGCTCGATCACATCTCTGCCTTCTCTCAGCGAGATAGGTGGACAAACGCGATCATAATCTCTAATTAAATAAAAAATATGTTAAACATACCTGGGTTGTGGAGGTTAGATAGGCAGACGCTCCATTTAAAATACTGATATTCAACTGTATCCGGTAATCCGGTTGCAACACTGTTAGGAAAAAGGCTAGGCATAAAATGAAGGTGTAGAGTCATTGATACCTGTGTGGTATCCGTTAGAAAAAACCATCTGTTATCAAATATGGACAGCCCTGCACCCAGTTTATTGTCTATACACAGGCACACAATTAATTAAGTCCCTTGTCGCTCTGCTGACCACAGGGGAATGTTCAATATCGAAAGTATAGCTAGAAACATACCCGTGAAAATATATATCGTGACAATATGTCACTTCGTGGGTACAGTGGACATTGTGGACATTGTCCACAGGTGTGACATAGCGCAGGTGCACCCAAACTAAGGGGATCAAATATTTGCATAATTTGCCATACAACAGCCAACTAATTTAGTTAATAGGCACGCAACACGAACGAGCCATTGTTCCTCCATTTTATGGGAATGTGTGGTTATAAAATTCTTTCGTGATTGTTAGAAATACCTTTGGATTTTGTTTTTCTGCCAGATGAGTGATTTTTTAAGTATTGAGCCTCAAGCAAGAAAGTTTTATTTCTGCACTATTTACTTCTGAAGTTTTATTGCGAGATCCGACCCAGTGGAATTCCTACTCCAGGATTTATCATCAAGCTACAACTGACGGCGTTTTTCTGGTGGTCAGTGCTGTTGATTCTGACTTTCAAGAGTTAAAGTGGTTAGGGAAAATATGTGGCGGGCTTGTCCCAAAAATAAATCACCCTCAAGCAGTATTCAATCAATACCGTGTGACCTTTCAGTACCCATATAATATTCTTAGAATTCTCAAAGCACTCACAAACTTATCCAAACCTGGTTACATGAGAGAACAGTTCTAAGAAATACCTCCCAGTAACCATCCCAAGACACGTAAGTATGTACATGTTTGTCGTAAGACATGTAGGTCTATATTGATTTTGGTGTTACATCGTACAGATTATGTCCTAAGCTTTTTACAAGGGATTTCTCAAGAGATACGGCGAGTTTACCATCGGCTCCGAGGCTTTGGTAACTGACATGGTTACACGTTTAACTTTGCCTACACAAACAAAGTTTTAGTGCGAGGATTAGATGTTGCCTTCTGTTTCATTATATTTCTATAATATATATGCATTCTAAGGGTCTTCATTATCAAAGGACCAAACTATTTTCATAAGTTCAAACTTTGAGCTTGAAAATGAAAAATCTTTACATAATTAAAGTAAGTAAGTTACTTGCTCCAATTTCTGATCACTTTTTCCATTCTTTCAACGATATCGATAACTCCCTCACTACATATCGACAGCCGAACGATCAAGGATGCACGACTTATCGTGAAGCCAGAGATTATTCGATGGGGCTCGATCCCTGCCTATCCCTGCCTGCCTATCTCCGCTCCCAGCCAACAATGAGACGCATTTGTGACGTAAAATTTACGAGGCTCTTTTACGAGTGCAAAATAGGTGGGACCATTTTACGACCCACCCTGTATAATAAGGGAGCGCTGTAGTATACGCAAAGTTTTGAGATAGACGAAAACTTTTGTTGTTTGTTTTTAAGTTATGATGAGAATCTCTAAGAGGGATTATCTACAAATGCATTAGAAACGATAATAATATTGTCATAAACTTGTAGTTTTATCTATACACGTCAGTTCAGACACACCCACAGAACAGCGCTCACTAACTCACCACAATGTAACCATTGTGGTGAGTTAGTGAGCGCTGCCTGCATACAAAATAACGAATTCACATCTTTGTCCTCGTTTCTTTCCGGTATGTCGCTAGGGATTGCTTTGTTTAGAGTAACTGTCGACTCATTACTAACCAAGAGGTTAGAAAAGACGCTGTTGAATAATATTAAGCCCGTAAATATAAAAATTATCTATCGTAAATTCACTGACCAATGTCGTTTTATGGCCGACAAAGGCTGCCACTTTTATCCAAGCAAACGGACTAAAATCATATTGTCTAGCTGTTTCTCTTAAAAGATACGAGCTTGAGTATGTACACCCACACTTATTTATAATCATCTCAAACCAATGTAATAGGAGGCAATCCTGCTGCCATGTCAAATGTAACACCATAAAATCCTTTATTCTATTTCTTTTCGCTTCTGAACTGACCATATACTGTAAAAAAACTAAATTATAGTAGGCGTAGTATAGAAGGCATTCGATAAGAGCAAGTATTACATCGGCAGCGCGCACGGGGGCTCGGCAGTGAGGTTATTACGTCAATTGTTGAGCCGCTCATTTGAGCATTCCTTTATTACAGCTATGAGGCAATGGCCTGATGAATTTGTATGGTTGCGAGATGAATCTTTGAGGATATTGCTACTGAGGGAAATTATATGAGTACGATGAATGTAGCAGTTTTATTATTTGGGTAAAGGATGGGTGGCAGCGGTAGTTCAATCAGTGCCCAGTGGTATCGGTTCCGACTTACCAGTTGTATGTCGTGGGTTCGAACCCCGCCAGGCGTATTACTACAAAGTAATACGCCTGGCGGGGTTCGAACCCTTTCACCCTTTCACCCTTTTTTTTTTTCAGTGGTGATGAAACGAATTTTAATTACACAAGTAATTAAAATTTGTTTCATCACCACTGCTCTCAAAACGGTGAAGGGAAAACATCGTGAGCAAACCGGCATGTCCTAGAAGCAAAAATTCGAAGACAATCATGTGACATCTGCCAACCCGCACTGGGCCCGCGTGGTGGATTATGGCCCACTCCCTCTCACAAGAGAAGAGGCCTGTGTCCCAGCAGTGGGAAGATTATAGGCTGATGATGATGATGATGATGGTAGTTCAATCAAAGATGTGGTGCGAAGAATTTGTTGACAAACAAATTAATAAGTTTTAAATATCAATCATGTGAAAGAAACATTTGCTTGATCAAAATGTTGAAATTGGAAGACATTTATTCAGGTATTTCAATCAATAAACTCCATTTAATTTGTGCGAGGACCAAGCACATATTTAGCAAGTGTCAACCTAAAGATCAAACATCATTTATGTGCCAGCATCCGAACTGCGCAACACACACATTTTTAATGGATTCCGAAGGATTTTTAAGAAATTCGTAAAACATGAAATACACAGTAATGCAATGATTTCATTAGCATCGGGTATTCCCAGTGCGTTTTATTATTTTCACGATGGAGAGAATGTACGCACGTAATAAACCTGTGAACTTGTGAACTTCAGCTACAGAGCCTGTAGCCAAATGGCAAGCGTCAATCGTTAACGTTCTGGAGTCGCAAATACATTTTCAACTTTATACCGCATCGCATAAAGTTGAAAATCTAGTAAAGACTGCTGAGCGATAGCGAACAAAACAAACGAAAACAATCTGTAATCTTTGATAGATTTTCAACTTTATGCAATTGGGTAGGTATAAAGTTGAAAATGTATTAGCGACTCCTGAACGTTAACGATTGTCGCTTGCCATTTGGCTACAGGCTCAGCCCCCCTAGACAAGTCGCAAACGATAATCAAACGAAAATCTATTGAAGATTTCATGGCGTTGTCGTTAATTCCAGTAACGCTTAGAAATAAGGTTGAAAATCTATTGGGGAGAACCGAGCGTTAACGATTATCGTTTGCGACTTGTCTAGGGGGGCAGGGGTCATTTTCTACGGAGCCCTAAGCTGGCCATAAAATATGAAATAATAAGCAGCTGATCATAGCGTCCCCAGTTCCCCATCCTTCACCATCAACGTCACTTATCAATCACAAATCCAGTTATTTACGACAACCATAAAACTGTACAAAAAGCTCCTAATGTACATTAGCATTGAAGTAACAATGCACAGCCCGGGATCGAACACAATACCTCACGGTAATAATATTTAATTATATGGTGTGGCAACACAAAGAGTTGGCGACTGGCAACCCTGTTGTGTTCCGCTTCGAATACTTTGTGTGTAACATGGCTTTAGAGTTCTGTGGACAAGAGATATGAGGTTTACCCACCAATATTTATAATTATGGATATTTTACGTTGCCGATCTATCTGTGTTAATTAACCAATTTCATTTAAGGTGATTGCTTCGATGTAGCCCGCGAAATTCAATTTTTTTTACGTTTTTTGCAATTTGCAGGCCAGTGACATGTTGTAGCTTTATAAATATGAGTTGCGGTAATAACAAGTATAATTTTAAATATACAAATTATCAAAAAACTCGCTCCATCAGCTCTCACATAGAAAAGGTGCATCATGTTAAAATCTCCGAAATATAACTACGATGCACCTTTATGATGTAAAAAAAAAATGAATTTCGCGGGCTACATCGAAGCAATCACCTTAATAGTCTCTGTACAGTCACGAGCAATAGTATGTATACACAAAGCAGTATTCAAAAGCGAATTTCTGCTACCATATTGATTAAACTTTTGCCTTTTTATTTGATTTATATTTTGGAAGCCATACTATTACGAAATAAGTCTTATTTCAAAGTGGAAACCAGTATTTCTCGAGTAAATTGCATTTGAATTTTGTCAAGTGTATACATGTTATTGCTCGTGACTGTACAGGGCTCGTGTATTTTAAATTAATTGAATCTATCTATAACTTGTTCCCAGTTGCATACGTAGGCAGTACGTATGCAGGTATTGGGATTAATGTTATTTCCCAGTGCTGATGGGTTGTATAAAGTACTAAAATACTGCTACTGGTTGGAAAACGACCACAAAATGGTTGGGAAGACTCACCAGATATTTTGTTTTTTTTTTTTAGAGTGGCATCTCGCAGGTCAAACTAGAGGAGGTTGGTTGTGAGCTGTTTAACCGGACTTTTTCCTGGATGCCTTAAATTACTCTAAGGCCACACGCTAGGGCGGGGTGCCCTTTTTTTTCGTGGCAAAATCATCAAATGATTCCTCCCACCCCGGGCAGGGCGGGAGGGACTGTCAGACGTGTACTGACTAAAATCCACGGTGTCCTTCGGTAGCCCTTTGTGTGCCGGAGTCGCGGTATACGTATATGTCACGCAACCGCGACTATGGACCCGGCCCCCAAAGGGGGGCCCCGTCAGTATGCTAACGCTGCACATACATGGTCAGACAGCGAGTTGCCCTCCCGCCCTAGGAGTACGACCCTCGGCCCACTGAGGGAGGACAGCAAGGGACAGGCTAGATCTGAATCACCAGATACTGGTAACTCCTTGATTCTTCTACTTACCGGGTATTCTTAAAAATAAACACGATTTGATTAATTTACAAATGAATGAAAATCTAATGACTAGAACACTTTTAAAAGCAATAGATAACATCAAATGAGGTTTTAGCAAACGTGATGACCGACGACCGAGTTATCGTTATCAATAGTGATTATTTAACCGATTAGATTAAATATTGATTGATAGATCTTCTGAGATACGCAATCACTTTGATGTGTACCTAATTGTTTTCATTGACAATTCTTTAATTGAAAAATTATATCCGATGATACGATGGACAACTTTATAAGGAAGATAAGTTTTAGACTAACCCTAAAAATATTAATAGTACGATAATTATTTTTGGACTTTTCTGCCCAGTGGTCAACTAGGCGGGTAAGCTAGACTGTTCAGCTATTAGTCTGGAAATAGTAGACAAGAAGCTCTAATACGATTATGTGCAGCTGTTGATACTTTTTTCCAATTTAATACTTGGTTCTATGGTAAAAGTTGTGTCTCATCACATAACAGTGACCCTGGAACGTAAAGGGCCATTGAAGGATCATCATTGATTTTTGTCAGTACAAGTCTGATCGTAAAGAAGTTCGACTCACTTGATGATTTTATCACGATAAAAAAAGTAAAAGTTGATCAATTTCAAAAGTGCTAGTCTTCCTTTTTTTTCAGCGTGGTAAAATCATCAAATGAGTCCTCCCATCCCGGGCAGGGCGGGGGGGACTATCAGACTTGTACTGACTAAAAACATACCTACCGACCGATTTGAGAACCTCCTCCTTTTTTTGAAGTCGGTTAAAAATCCACGGAGTCCTTCAATAGCCCTTTATGTTACGGGGTCACGATGAGGAAATAAATCCCGCGACCCCGGCAGGCTGCTATTATTCCTTACAGTATGATCCTCGTATTAACTAAAACGCTGTATTTTCGTATACAGAACCATTCCACAACACATAAATGAACACACAACATCGTATCCCCAGTAGATCAGAACTTGCATGTTCGTGTATTTTCGTCGGTATTTGCATTCAGTTCCGCTGAGGTACGCTATATACCTGCGTATATACTCAGCAGTATGTGTTATTGTTATTTCTTCCTCACATAACTCTCGGTTAAGTAGTGTGGAGAGATAAAAGAACATTACATACAGTTTTATAAACTGTTAATTAGATTTTTGTGTGAGCTTATATTGGTTGGGATGGTAATAAGAATGTAGCAAGTTTTCTCCCGACATCAAAATCCTTGAAATATCAAAGGTGTCTAAATCTACCCACCCACATTTCGCCAAATATTCTAAGTTCCGTGTTAGGTATAGAGGGCGAACCTAATGCCATCAACCGGGCACAAGCGGGTGTGACAAGGCTCTTATAATTGTTATGTAAACGGGCCAGAATTAAAACGGTTGAAACCACAGAAAATGGCAATGAAAGACTCAAAGATGCAGGAAGAAAATGTTATAACTTAGCTAGACCTATCTATTACAACTTAACACAAGACATGAACGTAAGTATTACACTAAGTTTGTATATAAAACACGGTGGTGAGTAGACGTGCTGCTTACATCGGTAATCCACTTAGCTAGTAAGTCCGCAGCCGCCGTCACCCACCGTCCCGCCTCCGTCCCGCCCGCCGTCAACCACCGCCGCCGTCCCGCCGGCTCACGCTGCACCCCGAGGCTTCACTCACAGGTCTTATGAGTTTTGCGCATTTTAATACCAGCTCATTATGTAAATGCTAGGTTATATGAGCGCGTTTAGAAGTTTGGTTTCATAAGTCTTCATTTTGTCACTGAAACGACGACGTGAAAGTTCGAAAAAAATACGTTTAATAATTACACTATATCTATCAATACACACAAAATTATAAGGCTCAGTGGCGCACATTGAGAGAGGCATGTGACTATATCCAGCAGTGGACGAATAGAGGATGTTGATGAAGTCACACAACGTTTTCACAAAAAAGATTACAAGAAAATAAAGGAAGAACACAAACTCTTTTTTAAATAATTAAGAATAGAACTCTAGACTTTTATGAATTGGAATGTCTTCAACGGTTTTGTATAGAAGTGGTGACGTAGGCATGTGGTTTTATGGTTGATGTAGTTAGTCCAAAAAAAGTTAATAAAGGTCTTTGCCCAAAACAACGAAACGTTGCAACAGTATCAGGTACCCGAAATGAGAAGAAAATTTAACGATGATGTAGTTTGGCTACACATCTGCCTAACCCTCAAGCAAATAGAAGCGTGATTTTATTATATTTGAAGAATAGCTTAGTCAGGCCTAAACTTTGATTAAAATTACATCTAAAAAACTCCAACCTAACCTTGAAAAGTGTAACAAAAACGAACAGAAAGAGAGGTCATCGTTTTTTACAGCCTCACTCTTCACTCTCCAGGCTGCACGACTTGGTAACAACAGTTTTTTCTCCAAACTAGATTGAATAACAACTTTTTGTTGGCCATTACTGTCGCTAACTGAAGATGGCGGCGCTGCGGGGCGGGGGCGAGGGGCAGGGGGAGGGAGTGCGCTCGCGCAGCTCTGCAAAATATTGACTCAATCCTTTAGCGCACTGTTACGATGCAGAGTTTTGACAGGCTCCTGCTAAATTATGTTTGTTTTAGATACAAGTGTTACTATTTTAACACATTGGCACTTATTAAAGTAGCAGTAGATGCATTATATTAACCGTCTTTCCTTAGTTTTCCTTCATAACGATGACTGAATATGCATTTTTATAATGTGGTTCGAGTTTTTTTGTTATCTGAAACCATAGCTCGTGAGCAGTGTTGGGCATTAATCAATTAATTTGTCAATTGTCTTGTTAATTGACTAAAAAAGTAATTGCAATTAAATTAATTACAATTAAATTAAATTGCAATTAAACTTTAATTGCACTTTTCAATTAAATTAATTTGATTAACGTATGTCAATTGTAACTCGCAATTAAAATAATTGCAATTAACTTTTTTAGTTTTTTTTAAAAACAATTAAAACTAACAATTAACTTTATGTATCAAAACGAAATTAGTCTAATCTGTCTTTTATTTGTTGCCAACATGTGTATTACTACAGGAATAGGTGGGGGTAGGGGGGTACTATGATGACTGATTATGACAGTCCGAGAGTCTGACGGGGTCTGACAGTTTATCAGTCTGACAGTCAGACCGAGTTTGGCAGTTTATCAGCCGGACAGTGTAGATCAGTCTGTCAATCTGATAGAGTCTGACAGTTTATCAGTCTCACACTGCTCATGGGTATATTAAATATTTATATAAACTGGCTGTATATTATACAGCAGCATTTTTTAATTGTTAGTTTTTAATTAAAATTCCCAAAACAATTGAAAATTAATTAATTGTTAATTGTGGTAAACCACAACTAACAATTAATTAATTGTTAATTGTAAAAACCACAACTAACAATTAATTAATTGTTAATTGTAAAAACCACAACTAACAATTAATTAATTGTTAATTGTATTTTTCACAATTACAATTGATTAATTGTTAGTTTTTAATTGTTAATTGAATTAAAATTTGCCCAACACTGCTCGTGAGTGTCATTGTGTTTTTGTTTCAACTTTTAACGAATTGTTAAAAATGTTATAAGAAATAAGAGCTTAAAGCTCTTTCCGAGATGTTTTTCAAGAAAAAAAAAACGGTTCTACTTGTTCTTCAACTTTTTAACGAATGAGAGTTCTTTTTCACATAAATTATTGATAGGCACAACATTTTTAAATTAACCTTGAGCCTCCAGCCACACAAACCTACATTAACTACTATTATTATAAACTTTTTGCTCCACGCCATACATAACCGGACTGATACAAGTTACAAGTTGTTATATTTCTTCTTTCAAAGCTGACCTTCAACGAACTGGGCCTAAAACATGGCGTATCAATTATATTGTACATTAATAACAATTAATTGCTACAGCCATAGATAATTGAGGTGTACACTGTAGGTAGCCGGTCAAGCGTGCTCTGTGGGCTAGAAAAAATGGGAGTGTCATGGTGTAGAACTTAGTATAGGTATTAATAAAAGTCGTTGATACTGTTTTCGTAAGAGACGCGTGGGTGATGTCTAAAGACCTCATTAGCTGCTAATGATGACTATGTTATTAAGTATATAATAAACTAGGTACAACAATCGTCTTGTACGATGTGTGATAAACACAGACGCCTAAAGATTTTCCAATTTCACAATTTTTTTCTTAAAAACCCACCATACTTATTAAATCGGTAAAATACTATGTATTGAATGGGAGCACTCTTAAATAGGTCCCATTTTACCCTTTTGGTTTTGGTGGATGTAAGTCTTCCGTAGTTGTCCACCGTCCTCGGGAGAGCGGAAATTGGTGCTGACAACAATTGACACTTTTCTTAGTAATTATTGTAAAGGGGACACTTAAAACTAGGCTGGGCCACCACCTCTCTCGCGGGACTGTCTAAGGAGGATGTCGTGGCCCTGGAAGGCAAAGGACCACCAAATGAACAGGGTGAACTTTCAAAAATGTTGACAGTCCCTTTCGCTCTACGGAGAACACATTTTTTATTTTTTTAGCATGGTAATATCTTTAAATGCGTCCTCCCACCCAGGGCAGGGCAGGAGGATCCACGTTGTCTTTCAATAGCCCTTTACGTTCCGGGATCATGGTAATTCGTTAGTCCCGAGACCCCGGCAAGCAGCCCCGCGACCCCGGCAGACAGCTACGGAATCATAATGGAAAATGGTCTATTAGAGTGTTCACATTCATTACCACGTGTAAACTATTACAGTTTTAATTTTAGCAAGTTTGTTACAATTCTCGGAATCGTTTGAGTATTTCAATTAGCGATGTTAGCATCACAGTGATAATACATCTAATTTGTCTATTTATGTTTATATCAAAAGATAGCAACAGCTACAAGCGGTAATAACCACATCGACACGATCACTAAGTCAGTGCCGTGATTGTCATATTATACTGTGTGATTTTTTCTTACAGTGCTACAATCATCACTTAGTACCCCGCATGCGGGCGGCGAGTAAAGGGCAACTCGCTGTCCGACCATGGACCATGCCCGGGTCGACGGCGCGTTGTGTTTCACGCGCGTCTCAAAGAGCGTCAGCATGATGACGGGGCCTCCCTCTAGGGTCAAAGCCTGCCTTGTTCCCCGTAACATTAAGGGTTATTGAAGGACACCGTGGATTTTAGTCAGTACGAGTCTGACAGTCCCTCCCGTCCTGCCCGGGGTAGGAGGGCTCATTTGATGACTGTACCACGTAAAAAAAGATGAGTTCTCAGTAGATCGAAAGAGACTGTCAGACTTGCTGAAAGATCACCTTGTTCTTTCGATTGCCCAATGCCTTCCAGGGCCACGATATCCTGCTAAGACAGTCCCGCGAGAGGTGGTGGCCTAGCCTAGTTCTAAGTGACTCTTTTACAATAGTTGGGGTAAGAAAAGAGACAATTGTTCTCAGCACCAGTTTCCGCTCTCCCTAGGACGGTGGACAACCACAGAAGACTTCCATGTCAAGAAAAAACTATCTTCAATCCATATTTATGCTCCATGAGGGAATCAAACTCATGTCGCATAACACAGTAGGGTCGCGCGACTACCTACGACCTACTGTAACTCCAGAACGTAAAAGGATATTGAAAGATACCCTGGATTTAAGTCTAGTCTGATAGTCCCTGCTGCCCTACCCTGGATGGAAGGACTCATTTGATGATGTTATCAGGTTCAAAAAAAAACGTAGGTAGGCATAGCATACAAGCCAATGACTCAAGTACTGCCCAACCTATGCAGTTTTTATCACAGCATCTTTACATATAATAAAATCGTAGAGATGTCATTCCTGTACATTGAGTATTTTTTTCTTTTTGTATTTTTTTCGAGATAAGGGATCGATTCTGATGCCAGATCAACTTTTATTTTTTTTCGAAATTTTTTATGTTTTTTTGATTTGATCTATCTCCGAAACTACTGTAAAGTTGTCGATCAAATTTTCCTCAAATATTCCTAATAATATGCTTCTGTTTATATGCTATGTATTATTACGCTATTTTTCCTGGGAGATAATCTTTACATATAATAAAATCGTAGAGATGTCATTCCTGTACATTGAATATTTTTTTCTTTTTGTATTTTTTTCGAGATAAGGGATCGATTCTGATGCCAGATCAACTTTTATTTTTTTTCGAAATTTTTTATGTTTTTTTGATTTGATCTATCTCCGAAACTACTGTAAAGTTGTCGATCAAATTTTCCTCAAATATTCCTAATAATATGCTTCTGTTTATATGCTATGTATTATTACGCTATTTTTCCTGGGAGATAAGCAATTTTGAATTTTGTTGTTTTTAGATGTTTGTTTTTAGTTGGAAGCTAAACCACTGGATATTATTTAGTCAATTTTTCCTCAAATATTCCTTAAACTGCTGTTCTATTAATGGGATATGTATAATTACGCTATTCCCCTTGGGGGATTAGCAATTTTATAATATGTTGATTTTAAGTCATTGTTGACATTTGTACAAGAACCGCTATTTGAAAACCACTGTCAACGTACTAGCCAGCAGCAGCGAAGCTACCTAACATGCCGATTCCTATCGGCTTTACTTTCGAAATATAGCAATATAAATATCAATGATTTTCATTTAACATTAAAAAAAAAAAAAATTACGAAGCTACATTACTTGTAAAAATAACAATCAAAGAAAAACATTCTAAAACTAAAACTAACAATCAAAGAAATAATAAACAATTTCAACTCCCGCAAAACAGAAAGGTTTGTAAGCCGCACGGCAAATCAGGAATCCCGATCGTAGTTCCTCTAGTAGCGATCGTGAGCTTGGCGCTACATAACACCGCTGAATTAAGGACGCTGGTAAGCCGAATGTCTCCGGCTTATGATAAGGACAGAGATATGAAATGCTTACGCCAGAACGGGATGGAATGATACTGGACTTCGTAATTTGTTTAGATAGTTTTATTTGGATTCACATTAGTTTTGGCCCGCTTATATTTTTATAGTTTTGAATACCATTGTTTTCAACTGTCCATTTGTTTTTGATTTTGTATTATTTTTGAAATTGATAAGTTTTGCGTAGTTAGCGCAGTAAAAACATGGTTCGTTCAGTTCAATGATAATGTTTGGTAATGTTCACTGCAAAACAGTGTACGTTAGTTACAAGTTTTCAACTAGATGGCGTTGTGCAATTTCGTCACATTTTTGAATCGCGGTGTTAAGATCTGTAGGCGATTAGTATAAGGTTTTGTGAACATAAAATTTCTTAGAGTTAGGAATACCACTGATGTTCAATGTTCAATATTTATGATTGTGATTGTAATAATTGGATAACCGACTACAGAAAAGGTGGACATGGACAAGGAGGTTAGGATACTCAATTCGTCCGTACCGTATCCATTGGATACGGATTACGGACGAAGTATCCAGAAAATTAAATATTACAATGTTTTTGTTTTTTGTTCGCGGGATAACTTTGTCGTTTAAGAACCGATTTTGATCATTCTTTTTTTGTTGGAAAGTAGATATTTTAAAGGTGGTCCCATGTTAAGAAAATCAGGGTTTGGTGATAGAAGACTACAGAAGTCGAGTGGAACTTTCAAAAATCTTACGGGCGACTAGTGTGTTTGTAAGTTTTTTTCATTAAGTATTTCAAATAAAGGTCTGGAGTATAATATCTTGATGATGGAGCCGAGAGACATTGAGAGAACTCCTCAACGATTCACAGCAGCTACCTTGTGTTTAAGCTTCATTAATTTGTATTGATGAGAACTTTTCACCTAGACGGGTTGCAATTGTCATTAGGGGTCTGATGACGAAAACGAAGATAGTTCAGAGAACTCCTGAACGGTTTATAGCAGCTATCTTGTATTTGGACTTAATTCATTTATGGTGATGGGAACTTTGCACCTATATGGGTTATATTATTCGATGCCTCGATACCTGCCATTTGTTCCTATAAAAGTTAATTTGGTTTGTTACAGTAGTTTTTATTTTATGAACATTTTTAGCCTATTATGTAAGTACGTGGGCGATGTTATAACCGGTGCTACGGATATTACAATTCTAGTGCCCCAAATTTTTGTTGAATGTTTAAACTAAAAATGCTAAAATTAGCCCAAAGCTATTATAGTTACTAGAATTCAAGTTTTGGTCCGGGTTCCCCTTCAAAATTTTCTGCCCTACGCCACTGCTAGCCAGTCCGGTCGGTAACCTGCTTGACTTTCGTGCAAGGGGTCTCTGGATCAAATCTCGCAGTTTTTTTTTCTCTTTTTGAGTTTTTTTTTATTTGTCCTGAGAGTTTTAAATAATTAAAAAAAATGTGCATAATTTTATTTCAATATTATTCGCGATTTAAAATAATTACTATTTTTTTTCAATACTTCTCTAGGATATAAATCTACACCGATTTAAATTGTAGGTAGTAAGTTGGATATTTTTTTTAATTGTAATTGTTTCGAGGTGTGGAATTTTAAAGATTAGAAAAAAATCAGGGTTTCTATAATTTGTGTTTATTTATGTTTTGAATTGGTGCTCAAACCAGTGCATAGATTCTGTTTTAAACGACGACAAGTTGTACTCATCGAGTCAGATAATTAGTTATTTTTTAGGTATCACGCGGTATGCTAAAGGGAGAAGAGCAATGCTATCGTATGTACGTTCAATTTGCAGCGATACTGTAAATCGACCCAAAAATGATAGTCTAATGTGTTTAAATAAACACGGTTCTTTGAAATTAATGTCGCTCAAATTTCCTATGCAAACTATGCAACTAGATATAACATTATTGATCTACACTAATAATGAAAATGCAATTATGTTTGTTTTTTACCTTTTCACGCATTACTACCTACTGAATCGATCGTCCCAAAATTTTGCATATACGTTGTCAGGAGTATAGACACGGATATAAGGTATCTTACATCCCGAATAACAAAAGCTGTTTCCGAGAAAACAATTACGTTCATATTCCAGATGGCGCCACATGATCCGTATTGTTTCTCAAATTCTAAAATAACGCAAGCGAAGCCGCGGGCAAACACTAGTAGTAACTAAATTACAACAGTCAAAATCGTTCGATTTTGCTACTATACTACCGTTACCTATAAATTTTATCGCTCACATTATATTATGACTAACCTTTTCAAGGGTATTGCAAAACAGCTGTCGATAGCGTTTATTATTTGTATTAAATAAATTTATTGCTGTACATTCAGTTTTCAGACTCGGTAAAGGAAATAACAAGTAAACAGAATAGTTGATTCATACTTTTATGGTTACCTATTTGCTGGGTTTTAGCCAAACATGGTTTGGTCAAATATTCGTTTTATTTTTCATTCGTTAGACTGAAACCGACCTTAGTAACATGATAACGCTAAGCAGATAAATAAATAATAAACGCTAAGCAGATAAATAAATAATAATTATATTCCTCATCCACAACTATCACACAACGCCATCTAGTCCCAAGCTAAGCAGAGCTGGTTGTTTTATGGGTACTAGACAACTGATAAACATACTTATATGTATATTCCTAAATACATACATATTATAGATAAATTACACCCAGACACAGAACAAATGATCGTGCTCATCACACAAACATTTGTCCTGGATGGGAATCGAACCCACGACCTCCGGCATAGCAGTCAGGGTCACTAACCACTAGACCAACAGGCCTGTCGAGATGGTGATGAGTATAATGCGGGCGAATTACATAACGAGAGATTATGTCTCTTCTTTTTCGTCCTTTCACCTTTAACGCGCGAGCACCGTGCTGCTATAATTCGCCTCACAATGCGACGCCATCCCTCCCTGGTCCCCACCATCCACCTTCTGCAGACTTGATCAAGTCAGTCCATCGTATGGACTGACTAAATCTTCCCCTGGACAACAAGCCGCTCAGTAGAGTCGTTGCCTCTATGTCTAGCTAGTCGTGCCAAAATGTATTGTAAGTTGTTGGACGAATTTTAAAGAAAATAATTATTGCCAATTTCAGTACACTGAAGGAATTCAGACCACCAAGTTCGGAAGGTACAAGACTTTAGGTATTACGAGTAAACTTCTACTTTTGTTTTTAATAGTCTGAAATTTTCGGTACCATAACTCAATCCGATAAGTTTTTTACCTGATAGAAATCTCAGGCGTCCTCACAACGGTTTTCTGTATGATTCAGCATCCAAATTCAGAAACCTATTTTCGGATGACATTGGAAAACTAAGATCAGTACTTTGCAGGTTTAGAACATGCAACCTGGCACTTAAGACGAGACTCCAGATAAAAACTGTGATACCGTCATTTATTTCTTTGTTCAATAGCAACACGCGACCGGCTTTGTTCTAACAGCTAATTATGGTAGGTTTCCATGTTAACCGACTTCAAAGAGGTGAGTCATGTTACATGTGCAATTATATTCAGTTGCATGCAAAAATTTCCGTTATTCTGGGAATGTTAGTGTGATGTGCAACCGCTACCCTTGAATATAATATTGAAGGCCATTTTTATTTTCACAGGAAAATTATGTTTGAAATTATATGGGTTTAGTAACCGCATCGGTGGTTTTAATTAGGTATTGACTATAAGGTCTTCATGAATGAAAATTAATTGGGTTTTTCTAAATTCCCTAACCGTGTAGACATTACAATTTTACCTTATATTACTTTGCGTTCAGTTATTTTTGCTCTTACTTGCTATGAAATAACCACTGTTACTAAAAAAGGACATACCTTGATATACCTACTGTACCTAACGTTGGATTGTGAACCAAGACCAGAATAATAGGTTTCGAATCAGAATAATAGGTTTTTCCAGAGTACAGTATTATAACATAGTAATAACTATTAGGTTTCAGAATGTCCATTTTTATTCCGTCATTTCCCGTCGACGTATGTTTTTGCCAAAAGCGGTAAAAGAAACGCACGCCGGGACATCTGCTGGTACACCTTGCAGCCACCGTTATAGTTGTAGTTTTAAAAGGTTTTTTTTTTTGTCTATTTTCAACGAATTTCTGTTCTTGACTTGTCTTGTTTATAAAATATGTCTGTCTGTCAAATGATGTCTTAAAAAAATCTGAATCTTGGCATCGTGTACGACAGAACTTTCCCGACATTACCGAATAATAATTGGATATTGTAAAATGTTTTTGAACAATTTCTTGGAAAGAAACTAATTTTAAACTTCTTTTGTTGCAGGAAATGTGGTCTTCACAGATTTACTGACTTGGAATAATATCAAGAGCCATTTATTTAAACTCTGGTTATGAAAATCAGAGACGCTATCATGAATGCGCGACATTTTCACGTCTAGTTAATACATCGATTTCATAATCCAAAATAATCGTTTCCCTATAATATTTTACTCAACTTTATTCAGACTACAGTAGTCACTCACTCACCTACTCAAGATTTATTTACAAAGGAACACTGCTATCGCTTCTTGCCAATAATTGTGCTTATTGCATAAGTATATTTGTATTTTCGATAAGAAATCGACGTACTTATTTACTTTACGTTAAAGTGTCTTTAAAAAGATACGTTGCTATCTCAAAAATTTTAACTAGGTATTCAACAGATTTAAAAAAAACTTTCAAAAATCCTGCTATAGGTACAACTGACGTCACAACCGCTTGCAATTCCCTGAACCAGCTATTTAGCTAAGAGCTCTTCTACGGAGCCCACTAACTATAAACATTTCCTGATGACCTCCTCAACCGCTGAACATGATCCACATCTGCCTTCACTCCTCATCCTACACTTGTCTAAACAATTCCCGTTATTTCGCAACATTATAGTTAAATACTATAGTTATACGTCAAAGAATAACTTGGAAATAGCCCTGTCTTGTCTGTTACTAACAATTTAGAGCAGATGGCCGTTCGAACATGTTTTTGTATATATCGTCTTGTTTTTCGACACTTCATCGGGTCTAAAACAGACACTTTGAGCAATATTGCCAGAAGGAATTCAGCTCGTGAGTTTCCAGTAACGTCATTAGCAATTTTTCAAAAATTAAATCGTTCACGCACAGCATTGCTTGTCTTATTATATTATTTAAAGCTTTTAAATATAAACTTCTGTCAATCATGTTCAGTAAATTCGTTAAAATTATCATACAATTTATTATTATTTATTATATTTACAATTTTATTTACCGACCTTTTTCTTGTACGACATAAATAACGTCTTAGAAAAAATATTTCTTGGGAAGGTTCAGTTCATACTAGACGTTTATGTTCAGATGTGACATGCAATTCTGACTGCCGTATTAATAAATATTTGAAGAATTGCTAATGGCGTCAATGGAATATTGCTAAGTTTCCGTTTTAGACCCGCATGTTGACGTCAAAATCAGCATAAATGGGTGTATCGCCTAATAACGCGGCCGGTTTTTGAGAAATTATATTTTAATTTGCGTCATTTAATTGGTGTTAACGTATTCAGTATTTAAATAGAAGAACAGGTTGTTGTAAAAACAAAAAATAAATTAAATTCCGGAGCTTCAATGAGTGACGATGATTATGGACGTCAATCGTGGTTAGTGAAATAATGACGAAGTTCGGTTGTAAGTGTAGGGAAAAACCAAGGAAACTCAGCGACCAAACTGAAGAGTGAGGTGATGGCGGCTTAATATAAGGTGAATCAGAGAGGTGTGGTCTCATTGATGGATATACTACTACAGCTCAACAAACAGAACAACTTGTTGGATAGCATTGTGATCGTATTCAGAGAAAAAATATTCAGGTGCTTAAGAACCCTAAAGTACGGGACAGCTGTTTACTTCACATATTGGTCAGTGTATCTAACAGTCTACTGGCTGATACATTATTTTATTTATTTATTTATTAAAGACACACACTATCTTTACAGGCAGATACCCAATACAATAGTGGCAAACACTCATTATACATCGTAATTAAAGGATAAGACATTCCACACGAACTCCCAGGCAGCAGAGGTAGCGGGATTGTTTAAAGGGGTAACCGTGACCCTGGAATGTAAAAAGCAACTGAAGGAAAGGATCACCATGGATTTTAGTCAGTACGAGTCTGACAGATTATCTTTGGTTTGTGTCTTTCCATAATACTGTGTGTACTTGTGGCATGTGCCAATAAACGTTTTTTCTTTCCTTCTTTCTTCTCTTACAGATCCTTCGGCCCCGCCCTGTTAAAAATGGCAGCAGAATGAACTTCCAGCCCTACCTTCCTAGCCTTGTTGATGATTAAAAAAAAAGCAGAATGAGCATGAATTAATAATGATAAGCTTTAAATAACGTGAACCTTCTCTAAAGACAAAAGGTAGATTATAAAAACATCAATGTCCACGGTCTAAATATAAAATATATTTTTAACCTGTAAACTTAGAGAAGATCACGAAGTTGCCCGCCCGTATAATTGAGTTTCGATCAGATAGGGATGACATCACTAAAAGGTCAAAATTATTATAGGAAACTCAATTTAAGTCCTCAATAATATCTTCACTTACAAATTGGTTGGCCTTCAAGAACCGGCTTATTCCTGTTACTAGCCAACACGTGTGTCAATAAAGTCTATTTACACACATTAATACATTATGTAAATAGTAAATGCAGTAGTAAGACATGATAATGAGACATCCGTGACCTCCAGCTCGCGCCAGACGCTGATAAGGAGGCACGCTTCGGAAACTATGCTGCAATAATTCTTAGAACTTTATCATTCTAGACAGTACTAAGTCCATTGTTGAACTTAAAGAAGGCTGTATTTAAGGTCCAAATTAAGGTTTATGAATAAAATCTATCTAAGCGTTCGGGATCTTTTTTCTGAAGAGTCTAAAAAAACCAATAGCCATTTGTGATAAGTATGGAGACTTCAGACTTTACAGCATTCGTCAGATTAAAATACACATTGTCTTACTTCAAATTTATTTTCAATAAGTATTGGTGCAAAAATCCTGAAACTAACCATGAAACATTTATCTTGGAACTTGCCAAAAATCAATATTTATGAAAAGAGTTGGCCACTTGGCCAGTGCCAGCGACAAAACTTAAAAAAATGATCTTACTCAATTCTTGACACCAAAATTACTAAACTGGTTCTTATATGCACAAAATACTATACTTTTACGAAAACACGTGTAAATGAACTGCAAACGAAATGGCGACATATTGATCGATATGAGATGTGATGGACGGGTCGTTCCGGGCTAAGCGGCGCAGGCGCAGCCACACGGACCGGTCTGATTGCATCAGCCGCGTCACACATCCGCAACAGACAAATTCGCCACGTGCCGAACTGCGGACGTATCATCAAGAGATTATTTAATAAATAAGTTATTGGTGATTACACTACAGGTGGTATTTGATGATTTGTGAGCCTCGGTGATGATGTCATCTAACGGTCAGCTTAGCATAGCAACACCTTAACGGTACTATCGGAATTAGAAATAAAGTTTTGTAAAAGTATTATTTATTCGGAGCCATGAATGGCTCCGAATAGATTTTCTTCGAGTGAGACGTGAACGTCTCACTCGAAGAAAATCTGATCTTTACTCTTTCCACTCGCTAATGCTAAAGCTATTCGGGACCAATCTAATAATTCGTCTCGTCATCATCTCCTGGGCCGACCTCGTTGCTGTTGACTCTCCTGCACGCGCCAACACTTTCTGCACACTATTTATGTATCCCTTTTTTTATTCAAAAGTCATTCCTGGAATTCGTCTTATGAAAACCATACAAAAATAAGAGTAAACTGTCTAACCTTTGGACCCCATGTAACCAATGACAAGAGAAACTTGACTAGATAGTAATAAGTGGTAGTAAGTTTCTGATAAGAGATATGATTCAATAGGTCATCTCGCCTTAGCAGATTAGTGTGAATCTCGCTCACCCTGTAACTGGTTGTATTGCATCAGCCGCTACATAACACACCCACATCAGATAACTAATGATCGGAAATACACGCGCAAATGTATTCACGATGTTTTGAGCGTGGGTTCAAAAGATATATCTTTTGGATAAGATAATAATCGCTCTTGATTATATGCTACAAAGTCCGTCCTGTGTGTTTAGAACAACAGGCTAGCTGAGATAGTTGCGATTAGAAGCCAGAAAGTCTGATCATTGCAGTCTTATCTAGGCTATCATGCTCAGTGTTGCCAACTTAGTGCTTTCGGCACTAGATCTAGTGCATTTCATGATGTTTTAGCGCTCAAAATTCCACAACAGTGCCTAGTGCCCTAACTAGTGCATTTTTAAAAGTCTGAAATTTATCACACAATTTCGTAAAAACAAACCAATCAATGGCGCGTTCTGAAACACAGTTAAATTTCAAAACGCACCTCTTATTATTAGTTATTTATGAAAATGCGTATCTCCATGGTCGTATAGCTGGACTACGAGCAGCAAAAAAAACTTGTTACAATTACGATATTCCAAAGATAGTTCTTGAAAACGTCGGTTCGAAAGATACGTATAAATTTAAACTCCAACAATCAACTCCTGGTCCCTCAACTTCTCAAACAGCCATCTCAGCAACGGTGAATTGCGACCATGATTCCAACTCTGATTCGGACGACGATATAATTTTGTAATAACAATATTCTCAATAAAAACTATTTTTTTTAATGTTTTAATTGATTTTATTTTTTTGGTGCCCTTTTATCAAAATTAGCACAAACCTAGTGCAATTTAGGTTTTGTTTAGCGCATTTCTTACAATAGCAGTTGGCAACACTGATCATGCTACCTAGCGACTCGTCTGTGTTCAGCTAGGCATTTGGTGCATGTAAAATGTTGGTATTCTGCTACATCTGCCAACTCTAATTGAGCTAATAGGTAGCCGCTCATGTATTATAACTGCAAAGTCCGTCTCCGGTATTGCACCCAAATCCGGGCCATTTTAACACTTACTGGTGTATCAATAGGTCATCTTGAGCCACCGGTCCATTACATCAGAGCTACGTAACATCCAGTACGAATGTGTGATGGAGGATAATCGCCGGGCCACGTGCAGGATGCACATTCACGCTATATTTAGCTCACAGAGGGGGCAGCAACGTGAGTTGTATCACTTTAAGAGCAACTATGCACTTCCACTACTACATCTCTTCATGTCCACCTAAAGACGACATTTGGCAATTATATTTAAAACTGAGAGGCATTCAGTTATTGCCCAAATTATTAATGGGGACGTGACAAGCCGGAGCGGCCTATTTTTTGTCAGGTGCTCTTCGTACCAATATGGGTTTTGTTAATTGATTGTAAATATTAATGAGGTAAGTATATGGGTCGATCCTTCATTTACAGGTTTATTTATTAAATCTTTTTATAAAGCAGGTTATTCTTTTTGCCAATGGCGGATGGAGCAATCGGGTCCTGGAATAGAGGTCACTTATCGGCAAATGCAGTGTGAGAAGTCTCATCGAGGTGAAATGACCAAAGGGTCGAGATAGACATCCATCGATTTATGTAGGTCGTTCCATCACACAGGGTATGGTACTGTGGAACCCAAATATCCGGCTCCAATGAACCAAGCAGGGGACGATAAGCTGAATTGATTGTCTTTAGACTAACTTCTATGTCGAATGATGAATTTTATGGACTAGTTTTCTAAAGGGACTATACATTGGTCTTCTTAGAGAGGTTTTTCATATGGGGAAGGTGTGTAGTACCTACTTTTTACCGGCCGGCATGTACGACGGGAAAGGCATAAGTCGGGACCGTAGCACGTGGTTTCCTAAAGTTTTTGCCAACCCCTATGAAAACATGCATGAGTTTATGTGTGTATCTTTTGTTTGTATACACAAGCCAGCTGATTTCTATCCGCATGAACACACACATACCGCTAACGCCGCATATCCGCTACTTATTTGCTGTTGTGGATGTTGTGCGGGAGCCGCCGCGCCGATGAGCGTGGTTTACAAAACAACGCCAGCGCGTCCGCTGGGACATTCTCACGGAATACGTGTCTCATGACGTCACAATACAAGCGGTGTTACTATGCTGAACTGCATTGAGAAATGAAATGGGGGATAATTTTCATTTTGGACAAACCGATATGCGATATTGCGGACTTGCAGGGACATCTGAAATGGGCAAAATCTTCAGTTTGTCTATAGAGTTTGGGTTTAGATCTACCCAACGCCCACAAATAGATCATCTCAGATCAGGTGGCAGTCCAGTGGTGTCGGTCCTGACTTACGAGTTGCTCGTCGTGAGTTCGATCACAGGCCGATGTAATACTTGGAGTGATTTATTTCAATCCTCAACACGGAAAAAGAAAACGTCGTGAGGGTTTCCTCACGGGGCACGTTCTAGAACCAAACGAAGACATGTGACATCTATCCAACTAGCTCTGGACTGGAATTATGACCCACTCCCTATCACAGCGAGGAGGGCTGTGTCCCAGCAGTGGGAACATTGTAGGCTGTCTGATTAAATTTAAAATATGGGAAGATACATAGTTGTCCACAGTTTTATTCAGACTGATGTCCGCTTGCACTAACACTAGGTAATACGTGGTAATACCATAGAAACAGTGTTCTAAATTAACAATACCTAGCGTTAATGTGTAGGTGAGTACGTACTAATTAATATTTGCTTAATAATACGAAAAATTGATATCAATGTGTATTTAAATAATTAAGTTATCCTTCATCATTAAATATTCCGTATTAGGTAACACTGCTGTTTCCTGAAGTCAGAATGTAGCTGAAAATATTAATAAGTACACAAAAATAGCTATTTCTGTAATACAATAGGTACAGTCATATTCTTACGTAACCCTTGTTTTGTAAGAAGACTAATAAATTAAAAATACCTACCTGAAAATATTAGCCAACTAAGATTACGTGTTATTGAACCCGCTTGATCTTGATTTAGTTAATTCACAAAATTTTAACTCATAACAGTCTTAAGACAAAGGAATAAGGTTGAAGATCGTTTAAATTAATTCTGTATCTAGATAATGTATAATTTTCAGTGTGATTTTAGAGTTTGTGTCTCAGAAGTTAAGGTTGAAATTTGAATACGTGGAAGGTCATAGTTGGTTATCTACTCGGTAGGTATACATAGGCAGACACTGATGGATATTAATTATATTTATTTGGTGTTTTAAAAACAACATGTTTTTCATGAACACGGAGAGCTCAGAGGTGACTCAAATTATTGTTTTATGATAATGAGTTTAAGGTGCAAAATATTTGTTTTAATTTTAACACACCATAAACATATTACTCGTACCTAGTGTTTTCGCTAAAACTCTTTCCTTCGAGTTATTAGACATAAATTTATTAACAAAGTATAAATTAGTTGAGCAATGTTTTCTTTGAAAACACTTGGTCTCGGATGATGCTTTTCTTTGCCCAGCTGTGGGCCTCGACATACGCCAATAAACAGAATTATACAAGTACTGTATCTTACAGCAATATAAGATGACTAGGCATTTCGTGACAGTATTTTTACCATTTAAACAGAAACTGAAACCGTTTTCTTAACATTTTCTGGGAATCAACCTCTGTTCCATTCGTTAAGCATCTGGGCCATTATTTTTTTCCAGGGCCCAAACTGACTTACTATGTCGTAAAAAATATTTTTTGACAAAGTCGTTTTCTTTTATTTTTTCATGTTAATTTAGTTTTATCAATATTTAAAGTATGTAGTACAGTCATTAGCAGCGATGATTTTTTAGTATTTATTGTTTTGTTTGATGTTAATACAAGGAAAGGAGTAGAAAAACAACAACTGTGTTACTTACTTAAAATAATCAGTTTTATTGGTAGGAACTTTTACCTCAATTTTAAAAACCTTTCAGACATAAACTTAGACAAGAGTTACAATAATCTTATAATGTAAAATCACGATCATCTCAGTCTAATATGTTATTTTCTAATTAAGTTTACCACTGCGTTACGTTACTTTAATTTAAGCTACTGTATTTTCTCAAAATATGCCTTAATAGTAGCAATTTAAGCTCAATCTTTACAGTATAGGTTGAAATATGGTAGATAAACAAAAAAATATAAAATTTGTGCTGGTTCAAAATTATATTTAAGCTTTATAGCTCTTAACGTATTCAGAAAAAGAGGGACAAGTAACGCAGGAGTCAACTACTGCGTTACTTGTCCAACCAAGTAAGAGCATTTTGCACACATTATTGTGTATTGGTATGCGTTTTACATTGACATGTATCTCTGCCATCAACTGGTGGGGGTTTTACGTAGAATGGTCTATGCTTGGTGAAATGAGAGTATGTGCAACTCTTGATAGGATTCTCTCTTTTTTCTTGAAAAAAATGAAAAAAAACTTCATTGTATTAAGCAGATGTACTTATTCTGCTCCTTATTTTTTTTTAAAGTCACGGTTTCTTCTCTTGACCTTGGAAAAACTGGAATTCCTGATCGTGGTGTTGAAGCCGGCGTATTATCTAGAATAACTTGAACTCTTTTCTGACGTTCTCGATGTCTTTTGTTTGCCACCATCCATTTAAGCTTTGCAGATTTATTTTCTTTCTTTGTCATATGCTTTACACGTTTTTTAGTATCATGATATTTCTGAAGATGTTTTCTTCTAGCTTTAGCATTTTTTACAGGGTCCTGTTTGATTTTTTCCGTCAAACCCGTTCTTATTCTACTGGTGTTTACGCCAATAAATTGAAAATAATATACTGTAAAAAAATAACTGTAAAAAAGATAAATACACTTAAAAAACTGTTTACTTTACAACTGCGTTACTGCACCTACAACTGCGTTACTTCTCGTGGTAACGCAGTGTAGTGGTAACGCAGTTGTAAAAATAACGTTTATCCTAGCATTAGGATCATATGATAATAAATTACCTAATATTTTTAAGGGCATTCAAATATTTACTCATTCTATTATAAAACGCAATAAAAAATCAATCAAATATCTAAAAAACTTACCGTTTGCTGTCGGTAACTCAGCGGTCGCACAATAAACACACGCGCCTCTTCGGACAACTCGAGCTCGACTGACGCGGCCAGCGTCAAAGCCACGAACAGGGTGCCTTACCCCACCAGGAATTTACTTTAAATCAAAAGAACTTAGTCGAAAATACACAGAAAAAGTCGAATTTAAGGATCACTTTTGCTTGGTAACATAGGGTACTTAAGTTTTCTTTCTTCAACAGGGACAAGACAAGAAATATTTTGTAAATAATATACGGTCAAAGAAAAGATAAACCTATGAGCCTGTTAATAAAGTTCATACTTAATTTAATTTTCTTAGATATTTTCATTTTATAGCACCGTGAAAAATTTTAATGTAATGTCAATGTATTTGAAGCGAGTTGCTTGCTGGGACAGCCGGAATTTGTATGAAAAACGACTGAGTTACCGCGAAAAGCAGCTGAGTTACCATGATTTACGTCAAATTATAACATTTTCCACTATTGTTTTTGACTTTTTAGAGAGATATTATAATTACGTTTCTACCAATAGCAATTTTATTTCAGTAATCATAGTTTTTTTTTAATTTAGTAGGCTCTGTTCTTGAGAGACCGATTATGGGCCCTGGAAAAAAATAATGGCCGATCTGCCCTTTTAACACAAAGTATTTCTTGGCAAAGGGAAACATTAATAATAAAACTATAGATTTTATCTAAATTGACAGCTAATAAACAACAGCCATATTTATAGTTTGATCATTTGCAAAGCAGATTGTAGGGTACCTTGTTATTGTAATATTTAAATATTATATTATTGTAATACTCATCCGGAATATTAATGATTACTTACAATACCTATGGAAAACAATATGTTTGTTTGTGTCATTCGTCTAGCCTTTACCATAATAGGTGAGGTAAGTTTACTAAGTACACGCGATATAGATATTGATAAAAATAATAAAATATATCAGTCCTCATGGCCGTCAAGTCTTCAAAATACCAAGGTAGGTATGTCACGAATAAAAAGGGATTCGTAAGAAGCAGCCAATATAGTGTTTGCAAGAACTTTTCTGCTGTGCCTTACCTCCCAGAGGCAGTAGCGCAAGATTATGACGTGAATATTGTAGTTATAGAAAATGAAAAAGCGACTCTAGTGTACGAAATAGTTTATTGGGACTTAATTTATTATGTACTTATAAAATTAGTTCCTCGTTCGAAAACTAGAGGCGCTGTTTTATTGTCTATAGATATAATTAAAGTCTTACTGCACAAATACGTAGCATTCCTGTTAAACCCTCAGAATTACCTGTAAAAAATAACATCGCCAAGAGGCGTGGTCTCCTGACGTCAAACATGACGCAAGACCTCCACATCAGCCAACATCCACCATCACCAGCTGTGGCTGACGCAACCCAGCACTCGCACTCATCAGACAACAGTCTGTGGAATATTTCCCCCCAGGAAAACAATACGGAAGTGAGGTGATAAATATGCTAAACATTGTTGGTTTTATTTTATTTCCACGAATTTGAAAATGGTGTTTTTTTTAATCTTATTTTGGTCGATTTATCGGAATGTTAGGAAAACTGTAAATCGTTGAATAATGTCACGTGCTGTTTTATATTATAGTGGCTATTGACGATTGAAAGGAAACTTTTCAATCTGTATCTGTAGTGTAAAGGGCTCTAATTTCAGTCACAACTTGTCTAAATACAAAGTTCCTAAATTAATTCTCGATGTGATGATATTTTTATCAATTTACAAGTACGAGAATCGGCTTTTTGATTCAACATAGATATTTATGTACTATCAAAAGTCCAATTCCTGTGCTTAAATCCATATAAGCGACTTCACGTGAGGTATTGAGGCGATACTAAACAAACGACAATACGTATCCACTGTATACACGGTAGAACATGTTTATTTTTCGAATTATTCCCGTTGGATCCCACTTTTGGATCCCATTTTTTAGGTAGTCCCGATGAATCTCATTTTTAATTCCCATTGAATCCCACTTTTTGACAACATGTGTACATATCAGAAGAAAACTGTTACCGTTATTTTACTGATATATTCTGCGTAACTAATTTAAGAATTTTACTAAAAAAAAAAGTTCCACAAGATCCGGCCACCATAGGCTTTCCATAGACCGGTCACCAGTGAGTGTAGAAAAACGGCAGAGACACATTCTGAGAATTTGTTTCAGTCTTTACTTACAAACTGATAGAATGTCACTAACCAGCAAAAGTACTAGGCTAGCATAAGATCAAGGTGGTATGTTTTGCGCTCTGGCGCCACGTGACACGCAGCGCGGGGGTAAGGTAACTCTAAATGGCCTGCCAAAGTACTAGGCTAGCATAAGTTCAAGGTGGTAGCCGGGAGCCGTCCGACCAAGGACAGGCCCAAGTCATGGCGCGTCGTGTTTCACGCTTACCTCAAGAGAACAGATGGAGACTGGACCATAGGGCCATACGCCTAACTTGACGCGGGCGAAACCGCAAGCAGAAGCTAGTTTTATGATAGCAATTTTGTGATTGAAAGTACTCGCATTCAGATTTTTTAAAGCATGTGGGATCCAACGGGAATAGTTTTTGGGATTCAACGGGAATAAAACGTTTTTCTTTTGTTGTGGGATTCAACGGGAATACATTTGAATTTTTTGTGGGATCCAACGGGAAAAATATTCAAGTGGGATTCAAAAGTGGGATCCACCGGGAATAATTCTATTTTTCTTACTATATTTTTCAACCTCGGGTAATCTGTTACTGAATTTTTCCTCTCTGTAGTTACTCGATGGATATCAATAAACAAAGCCGGAGAAATACTTTAGTTAACTAAGGCCGCTTTGCTAGATCATTAGAATCGATACATTTTTAAACCTACAAATTTTAACTATGGTTAGATATCAAACAACTAGCCCTAAGCCTTAGAAGTTTACGGATATAATCTTTTGCAGACTTAAAGAGATTAGTGACGTAAAGTGCAAACAATAGCGAAATGTTTTCCTCATGAAGATAATGAAAGAACTGAAAAACTGACGTGACATGACAAAGTATCTGTAGGTACTACTTACAATGTTCTGATGTAGCAGTAATAATAATTATGAGTGATCAGTGTAATGGTCTGTTAAGTGCGGCAGATTTGTGTGTGTCGTGTTAATTGGCCATTGTCTGTTACATAACGCCGATCAATTGACGACCGTTTAATTAACGAGTCGTTAACAGAGCTACTAGAATATAATGTAGGTACCTAACTTTTTTATGATAGGTAAGTAAATAAACAGGCCTTAGATGATCAGTGATGTAGTCCTAGTCATTGCAAAATTGTGTCCAAGAATACGATATATTTTGAGTATTGTGGCACAGATTTTATTGTGGTACTTACCCATTTCTTTTGTTCAGAGAGAAAAATTCGACTTCGAGCGGCCTTTGTCCTCCTGGATAACCACTCCAGACGCTTTACAAACTAGAATATCGCAGTCCTGCCCTGCGAGGTCAAATCTTTTTATTTGTTGTCAAACGTTTTTCAGTATCGTTGCGCCATCTATTGCAGAAGTTTCAAACAACATAGGCTGCACACCTTCGTTTAAATCCAGGCAACTAATCCAGCTAACTAATATTTACTGAATCTAAAAGCACTATCTCCTCGGAAAATTCTATTATGGTAGCCATACACCATACTGCCTATTTGTCAATTCGGCATAAAACTGCCAATTTGCTCAAATAGAATTGAACGTGTATGGGGGTGGAATGCCAATTTGATGGCATGACATGCCAATTTTGATAGGTCATCAAATCGTTTTTGACACAACGTCAAATCGGCAGCAGTGATGCCATCTTAGCAACTTCATAGATAGTTAGCTAATTTTATAAAGGTGCTAGAAAAAAAGCTAAAAAGTGTAACTTGTGGCTAAACTTTTTAGCTACTTTTCTACAGGGACGGTTAGGCCACGTTCACACGGCGATTATTTTCCCGTATACCGTACACGAGATTTTATCGAATAGAGTTGACCAGTTTTAGGACAACTTTGCACGGTACACGATAAAATATTATATTTCTCAAACACGGGATTTTCCCGTATGAACGCCGTTTAAACTATTTTTAAGTTTTCATTTGTGAACTGTTATTACTGCTCTATTCGATAAAATCTTGTATACAGTATACGGGAAAATAATCGCCATGTGAACGTGGCCTTACCAGGAAAACTGAGGCTTTTCGCACATGGATCGCATGTACACTCGTAAAAAAAGAGTTATTCATTTTATTTTAAACCAAAATACGATTGAAAACTTGAGAGGTGTCAAGGGACCACGAAAGCAAGTTAAAAAAAGGTTCATGCTATTTTCGACCTTATTGACATTTATGCAAACACCTGATTTTAATGAAGGAGCAATGTTAACGAATGAGAATGTGAGAAAAACAAACTAAATTTTAAATGTCGATAAGGTCGAAAATCGCTTGCACCACTTTTTTTAACTTGCAATCCTTAAGCAAATGTTTTCCGACCTTCAAGCGATTTTCGACCTTATTGACAACGATGCAAACACCGGATTTTAATGAAGAAGCAATGTTAACGAATGAGAATGTGAGAAAAACAAACTAAATTTTAAATGTCGATAAGGTCGAAAATCGCTTGCACCACTTTTTTTAACTTGCAATCCTTAAGCAAATGTTTTCCGACCTTCAAGCGAGTTTCGACCTTATTGACAACGATGCAAACACCGGATTTTAATGAAGAAGCAATGTTAACGAATGAGAATGTGAGAAAAACAAACTAAATTTTAATGTCGATAAGGTCGAAAATCGCTTGCACCACTTTTTTTAACTTGCTATCCTTAAGCAAGTATTTTCCGACCTTCAAGCGATTTTCGACCTTATTGACAATGATGCAAACACCGGATTTTAATGAAGGAGCAATGTTAACGAATAAGAATGTGAGAAAAACAAACTAAATTTTTAATGTCGATAAGGTCGAAAATCGCTTGCACCACTTTTTTTAATCTAATTCGATAGTCTCATGATGAAATGAAAAGGTGCTAGAAATTGTAGCTGTCGTCACCGAATAATAGCCAGATCTAGTTGCTGAGTTGGCATCACTGGTGCAGATTTGAAGTTGTGACAAATCTATCGTATCGATAGGCAGGATGGTGTATGGTGTATATGGACGAACTGCCGATTTGAAACAATTGCAAGCGTCAAATCTATCGTATCGATAGGCAGGATGGTGTATGCCTACTATTAGAAGCTACTGAAAATGAAAAAAACATCCCATGAAGTGCATAGGTAAATTAAAATGTTTTGTTTAGGCACCGGGTCTCTATATTGCAGCACACATAACTTAGGCTTACATTCAACAGTGGATGGTAATTGGCTGATATGATGATGATGATGGTGAAACAGGACCTTTCTACTAAATAGTCATTTGTTCATCATTTTGTTTCTAAGCTACCAGTTCCTAGTCATTTTCCAGCAGCTCGCTCCATTAGCCCTACAAACTAATATCCATTCATTACACATTTCACACTCAAATCTACAACAAAATGCACAATTTCTCCAAAGAAACTACAATTTCACGTAATATTACTAGTCATTAGCTAGGCGTGTCGGGCGCAGCGGCACGCGAGCAACCGGTCCGGACCGCTCCGAACCGGCCTGAACCGGTTCCATCCAGTTCGTCCCACAATCGGTCGTGATAAGTGGACTGGGTTCGTTTCTCTGCGGCCGGCGACTGATAAGTTACGATGTGGAGATGGATGTAGTATGGATGGGAGTAGGCTCCGTACTTGTATTTATTGCACTATAAGAATAAGAATAATTTATTTGCAAAAAATACAGGTAATACCAGGTGTTACATTGGTGGTTTAGGAACAATACCATATTTTGATAACAGTGTTGTGTGCAGGATGTTACTGACCTATCCTTTAAGAGCCTATACTACCTCAAATGGCTTAGCAGAAACCTGTGATACGTCGAAAATACTAAAGCATTAATTTTGAAATAAATATATGGTAAAGTTGAGGATTAATGTTAGGTCTTATGTTTGGCGAAAACATGATTCCATAAAATTTTCTCGATAGAAAAAAATCCCAAAGTTACCTCTAAATTGAACAATAAAACGCTGGCAATCAGATAATACTTAAAATTATAATAATAATAAATACAACCCCAACCCTACACTAGAGAACTCCACAGCAAAGTTATATTTTGACCGAGGAATCTATACGGACCGTACAGTTCATTACAATAGGCCTGACATCACATTGATCAACAAAACACACAAAACTGGATTTCTCATAGATATAGCCGTGCCGAACACTCATAACTTGCAGAATACAATTGCCGAAAAACTATCTAAATACACAGAGTTAAAAGAGGAGATAACCCGACTTTGGAGCCTTCAAAAAGTAATAATTGTCCCAATAGTTATATCTTCAACAGGAGTCATCCCCAAACAGCTTCATCAGTCTCTTATATCTCTAAATCTACCAGATAGCACTTACCATCTACTGCAGAAGGCAGTTATTCTAAATACATGCAGACTAGTCAGAAAGTTTCTGCAATGTGAGCCGGATAATATAGTACAGACTGCTCACAACCGCGTAGAATCAAATATTCCCGTACTTCACCCAACTGATGAACACATGGCTTAGGCCCGTGCCATCAGAACTCCCGGCTAGCCGGAGACAAAAAATGTATAAGTCAAAATAATAATAATAATAATATTCCACAACTATCACACAACGCCATCTAGTCCCAAGCTAAGCAGAACTTGTGTTATGGGTACTAGACAACTGATAAACATACTTATATATTTCTAAATACATACATATTATAGATAAATTACACCCAGACACAGAACAAATGATCATGCTCATCACACAAACATTTGTCCTGGATGGGAATCGAACCCACGACCTCCGGCATAGCAGTCAGGGTCACTAACCACTAGACCAACAGGCCAGTCAATTATTAGATCATGAAACTTTTTATACTAACTGAACTAACTATAAAGCAGGTCTTATGTTATTTACTTTTTTGAATTTCCTTTTATTTCGCCGTAAAATAAATAGATTTGCGTGTAGACAGCTAAAAGAAAGAGCAAGCAATAGTGCGTGGTACGTGCAAGTGCGAGCGAGTAAGATTATGCTGAGGTTCTATAGACCCTTAAATAGGTACTGGCCTTGATAGCAACAGCACAAACATAAGCTTTGTAACACAATTTTGAAGTGAATTTACTAGGAGAAAGGACCTAATCTTCTTTCTTTTGACATCAGCATTATGCCACACAATATCACCTGATTAGACCACCACGCCGAATGACAATCCGCCATTTACATCCTTCGGTTACCTGTCACGATGACTAGGCCTGCGTCTTCCGCTTCGTGGTCACCATTGGAGAACTTTACTGCCCCATCAGCATGAGCAGTGGTGGCCCAGTGGTATCGGTCCCGACTTAGGTACCGAGTTGTAGGTCGTGGATTCGAACCCCGCCAGGCGCAATACTTTGTGTAATTTATTTCATCACAACTGCTCTCAAAACGGTGAAGGAAAAAATTGTGAGGAAACCGGCATGTCCTAGAACCAAAAATTCGAAAACATGTGACATCTACCAACCCGCACTGGGGCCGCGTGGTGGATTATGGCACACTCTCTCCCACAGAGAGGGGGCCTGTGACCCAGCAGATGGAACATTATAGGTTGACAGTGATGACTGTCCCATCGGTTATCAGTACCAACTACGAGCGATGTGACCGACCCATAGCCATCTCAGTAAGCAGTTGGTTTTAGATTCATTAGCGCTAGCGTTATCCAAACATTTGCAGAACTAGGCCCGACCAACGACATCCAATGGTATCTCAAAATTTTAGATCAAAATGAATCTGCTTAAATTCAACGACATAGATATTCTTTATACAGTAACTTAAACTGTGTGACCTAATAAAATAGTTAGCTGTCGCCTACCCGAGGGTATATTTGATGTTTTAAAGTTAAAACTAATTTAAGTCTCAATCAAACTCAAGTTGAACTAACAGGTTACCGAGAACTAGGACAAGCAGGTATTGATTTACACCTAAATAATAAGTTGTAAGACTAGTCTAGACTACAGTCTAGATTTCTAGAATGATCGAAGGTCTTACAAAAGGTCTGTAATTGAATTCCTTCACGTAATCGGATAAATATTATAGAGAAAAGCCATGTTTGTCAGTACACATGTTTTTGTAAAAAATCTTAGCATTGATATCACTTGAATCATTTCATCACAACAAGTGATCAAAACAAGTTACGTTATTACTTATAAATTTGCCATGTACAAAATAATATGTACTTGATACTAGTTGATACTTTAGTCATAAGTATTTACTTGCTTAAAAAAACAACCCCATTATAACAAAATTTAGGTTAGTAAGGAACTCCAAAACCGTACAAATAAACTCACAATACAAAAACTTTGTCAATACAAGTACAAAAAGTGGTATTTTCCCCGATGAGGCAACAGAAGACCCTTTACATCAAAAAACTTGGGGTAACCCGTGGCAACACACTCGACGCAAAAAAATCCATACCTGCTCACTTGTGGAGGTTCAGAGGCTACAGAACAGCCTAGCAACACCGCCGAGCCAAACAAAGAGCCATTCAATGAATAGAATTAGCCAATGCTGTGAGAATGCGTGGCCGTTGACCCGAGCTGAACGCGGCTTTCAATTGATGGACATAATGATATAGACTTTATTTACATTATATCCTCGGTAATTACCTCAGGCTCATCATGACTCCAATTACACAGTAATCGCTGTGCCGATCAAACTGAAGCAGAAACGTCAAAACAGTTTTTTAGTACTCGATGACGATACAAAATGGACGTAGTAAGAAGATGCAAAATGGACGTTAATAAAACTTTTGTTAGATAGTGTTGTGTGCTTAAATCTATATAATATAAAATAAAAAATAATTGGAAACAAAACACTTAATTCTAAAGCAAAAGAATTTTTATAAATATAAAGTTACAAGATAAACTGGTAGAGGAAACAATAAAACGTACTAAGCACCAGCACATAAATGTCCCGGTATCGACTTCCTCGTCACCCGTCCATGTGAGATGGTAGGAAGTGCAACTGACTCGCGGACGGAACACTTGCATGCAGACACACACACAAACAAACAAACACACACACATGTAAAGCCTAGCGACATTTAAGAGGAAGCTAGTCATGCAATTTTATTTTTAGCCGAGGGTCATACTTTCGCATAGACAATCAAGCTATTGGTTGTGAAGGCGGATCCTACTTAATTTCGGTTCAACTCGGTCCCCCCTATTTGGAAAGGTCATGTCCTCCAATCATGCCAGAAACCCGGTCACAGCAATTTCTCTTCAGTGCATTTAGACCACAGTAAATAAACCAGAAAGACATCCAAGACGCAACGGAACCTTCCGGAGTCCTGAGACTGTTTGAACAGGCTAATGTGACCCTAGAACTTATGCGCAAATGAAGGAACACGGTGGATTTAAGTCATTACGAATTTAACAGTCCCCCCTTCCGTTCCGCCTAGGGATCGGGAGGACTCATTTGATGATTAGTGCGACTCGCATCCTTTTTACCTAAAAAAAAGGACGCAAGTTGCACCAGAAATCTATCACCATTTAGGGCAAGCATTACATGATACTAAGACAAACTTTGATTTTATTTATTAAATGAATGACCATAAAAGTAAATCCAACATGATTGAACGCTTGTCTAGTAAAAAATAAATAAAATGAAGCACTTGTCCTTATCGCGTGCGCATGCGCACCGCAGCCACAATGTCTGTGTCGGCCGCTTGTGTCGAAGATAACATGCAGAAGGAGTACTTGGAATTGTCTTTGGGAACATGTTATGAAGCCATCAATCTAAGTAATCCTTACTTCCTTTCCTCCTATCCATAAACTAACACTAATATTATAAATGTTAAAATTTGGATCTCCATCCATATGGATATGGATGTCTGTTACTTAAAACACCGAGCTAATTTATCATGATAGGTTGTTCTTTGCGAGAAGTCGATACTGATCCTCCTAACAACACAATTTGATAAACGTGTATCTAAGATGATGATTATTTAACCTTGGACTTGGATACTTTGTCATCTTCATTGGCTGCCTTGTTTCACACATCATTGCCAAGTACGTGTATCCTTGCTTTTAAATTGTGTTTTCTTGTCCGAGAAGTTTCATCCAAGTCTTTATCTCCGGTCTTTTGTCCACCCTGACCTCACTCACTTCTATGTATAGGCCTTTCTTTGCCCCTAAAGTTTCATAATACGTACTGGTCTCTTCCATTATTGCCATTTTAAAAAAGAACACTGGTTTGTTTAGTTCCGTCATTGTCTTGTAGTTCTTCTGCAGTTCTGTTGTGGGCTGATAGCCAATGATCTAGCGAGTGTCGCCATTGTCCTTGCGCGCGCGCTGCGGTTAACCGACAATACAGAGTATTATGGAGTATTGTGTTATTACTACCTTCCTGACGATAATGCCATAATGTACTCATGATGAATCGCCTGTTTGTGTCGATAATTATTGGGTCTTTGTGGTTACCGAGCTGATTGTGAAAAGTGAGTTTATAACCATGTGCGGTTTTAACTACATTTGTATTTGCAACAAGAACTAATAGATGTACCGTCGGTTGTTGAACTGTTGTTGATTACGATTAATTTATAAGAGGATTACTTTACAACCAGTATACGTTATCACCTCACTATCTAATGAATGATACTCATCAGCATAACAAATGCTGGTTATCTACTTTAGCAAATAATAAAGACAACTGCCTCTTTAGTGAAGTAGTTGCAACGCTACTGCTATATGAAATCTTTCAAAGTTCTTAGATTTTCACTAGAAATTCCTCAGTATCTCTGTTTAAAACAGGAGTGGTGTGGTGTTATGCCAATAATATAGAAAGAAATCTAGGACACAGTTCTAGGACTCTAGTCCTCACTTACAATCTGGACATTAAACTCGATCTCAAGGCTAAGTTGATTTATGATGAATTCGGTCTAAATAACTGCGAGGTTGTGACCCCACAGCGGCCACAGCTAATGGTATCGAATAATTGCATATTAAAGCCAAAAACTGTGTACCTAGACAATCACTTCATATCCCTGACCGATTTACTAGTTAATAATACCAAAAGACTGAGGTACATGTTAGTAAAGCTCTAGATAACATATTAAAAATAATAAATAGTTATTTTTATCAGCACTTTTATGCATATTACTACCTAATATTAACTTTTTTTACTGCAACTGTTACGAATCCTCAGCGTTTAGTACAATTACATGCACCTACAGTTTATTTCAAATCCAATTACTGTATCAAGCGGACAGTTGATTGCATTATAGTAATAACAATTGAATCGACAACAATATTCAAAGGAACGCTACAATTGTTTAAGGATTTTCTCTCGAGAAAATTATTCCACATGAAATTCCCGGTCCTTTGTCCACAATCGGTATCTAAGTAAGTAACATCTTAATTCAGAACTCCACTTAAACTTCGCGTATATTCGGAGCCCTTCTTTTCAAAACAGACAATTTTGCAACGTTAATGAGACTTCAAAGTATTCAAGCTGTTCCCTAACAATTCTTCAGTGCGTATCTTTGCGACTTCCAAACTTTGGAGTCCATCAACACAAACAACTTAGGAGACTTCCACTGACGTTTTGTTTACGAAGCTGTTTTTACGACATTTTCCCTTTTCTTTTAGTATCGGCTTAGCAGGCCGGGCGGCCGGCTCACGCACAATCCTTGTTGTCAAATGAACAGACTCCCCACACCACTTTATGTAGATTAGATATTTGTTTACCGGACTTGTTTATATTTACTTTTTATTATATTAATGAACGGAATAAACAAAGCACAAGTGTCAGGTTTCATTGCGTTATTTTTACGACGTTTCTGATAAAAATATCCGCAGTAAATGTTTGAAACCCGAGGTCCCGGGTCACATTGGCGACGGAATGATCGTTGTCTCTACAGGGATCTGTCGTTATGGCTGGCTTTAAGCGATGATTCCCGAGACGAGGCCGAAGTGTCCCTTTGATAAAGATTAAGAACTTTTGCAAGTAACAATGTTTGCAGTGAATGGCATTCGATCTGAATTAAACGACCGACCAAAATTGAGCGAATATCTTGGGTCCATTATTATATTTCTTTTGTGCATCGTGTTTCTTTGTACGACAACGAGCGGAAACCTCCTTGTAGCAAACTTAACGTAGGTATACTCTGACTGTCACGCAGACACACAAACATGTTTCCAAATTACAATGTAGCTAAATAAATTGATACCATCAACATCATCAATCATAATTACCGCATGTACCCGCCGTAAGTACCTACAAGCTGGGAACACGACCGACTCGTGATCACTGCAGTAGATCTGAACAAATGTGTTCGAAGTATCACGAACTGTAGTCGTGTTCGTTGACAAAAATAAATGTTTGTCATCCATTAATGTAACTGATATCTGTGTTCTAATCTTATCTTTGATTCAAACAAATAATAACAATCATCAATTACAGTACAACATATGAATTCATTCAATTGCAACATCTTGATAAAAAGCATTTCGTCGTCCGGAGGACAGCCATCATTCAATCAATTGAGCGACACGTGCACCGTCCATAGCAACAAATGATTTGGATTTTTCCTCAACATCGAAAATACAATCAAAGGAAATAGGGCAAGAACCCGAAGTGTTGATTGGCTTATTCAAGGATACCGGCGCCAATAAAATGGAAAAGTATGAAGCCTGGAAGCAATCAATCGGAAGCCATGAAGCTTCTATCAGACGATCCAATCGCGTCGTGGAGAGAAAGCGAGATCTCATCGTCGAGATGAATAAAGTGCGCCTTGATTTAGGTGAACATGCTCGTAAACATGTTTACATTGTCGTCGTCGTCTGCTGGCAGCGCTGCAGCGCACGGCAGCGGCTGCAGATCAATCTGACGCCGCGGTAATAAAGGAAGTACTTCACTAAAGTTTGTTTTGTTCTGCGCGCAGTTCAGGGGAAGCGGCTGATAAATGTTTGCGGGATTGGATTGTTTTAGTAATAAGGTTTACTACCCACTGTTTCGCTTCGGCGACATCCAGTTTAGTTAACAGTAAAATCTTATTACTTTCTGGAATAGTTCAATGTTTATTGAGCTTTCAGTTTATGATGTTATCAAACTATTGTTCTGCTCTATTCTGTTGTAATTCCTATGTACTTTAACATTTGTTTTCAATACTTTTAAATTTTACTAAGAACACTTTCTTCGTCTGTACGCTCCACTCTGCTTTCTTTGCTTCCCAGATTATACAAAACTTTCCATTTGATTCAATTGCTGGTAAACTACCACTTTGCGCAGTAAATTCCCCCTCATTACTCCTTAAGCACGTTACAAGGTAGAATTTAAATTTTTATTTGCACGAAACATAATGTCTGATCCACAACAATGATCTACGGTACTATAATAAGCTATTTGAAGCTCTTTTAATATCAACACAAAAGAAATGCTTGGATACTGTGAAAATACTAAAACCAAGATAGGCGATGCTGCTTAAAAAATACTTGCTATGCAAAAACCGCTCTTAACTTTTACATTTTATGATTGGATATGGTTTTTATAATTGTTTGGCAAGAGTAGAGTGACCATGGTTTCAGGTGAATAAGTAGTAATTTAGTTTTGACGGATAATTTAATAATCCAGTTCATGATCTGTATAGGTACAAAAAACATGGAAAAGGCAACACTTGTCCGTCAGAGTAACATAATGAAGATTAATAACAAAAAAGTCGGACTTTTGAATGTCTACGAAGAAAAATAAGCTGATGATGTCACACACTTGAAGTTGGAATCAAAGTGGCAGGCCGGTAACGATGTTTTTTATTAGACAGTGTTGCCATGCGGCTCTAAGCTTTTTATAAGCAAGGTTTTTTTCTTGACGTGAACCGAAAGAAGAAATAATAAATGAGTACATTAATTAAGTACTTAGATATTATTTAAGTCATCGCTAGCTAGATTATGTTGTAAAACTTGATTTCAAGAAGTTATTTTTGAACATGTTTTGGGTTTTTTTACCGGATATCCCTTGTTTAAGGGGCAGGTCTTGTAAAATTCACGCGCGCCGAATTATTTGCGTAACTTTGTTTGTGATTTTTGAACAAAACAGTGCAATAGCTTGAAATATTATTATTGCACATAAATAACCATAATATAAGTAACAGCTAGTTATTTTTTTAAAGTTGATTTAAGTAGATTACATTAGGTAAATCAAGCGTTCAAAACAGCTCTTTCCTGCCCAACGTCATTTCGAGTTACGTTGGTGCACTCAATCTGAGACAATGAAGAATTCATTTAAAAATCTGATCAGCGCATAATGACCGCAATATCCTCGTCTTCAAACTGCGCTGATTAGTTTTTTATATTTATCTTCCATTTTCTTAATTAAGATGGCAGAATATCATCAAAATTCTCGGATTTCATCTCTTAATAAATGGTTTTTTTTCATAGGAACTATGCATCGTAGGTATGTAATATTACATTATCTTGATGTCAACACATCAATAAAGCAAATTCAAAAAAAAAATTGTACCTAAAGCGCTTTTTTTTAACAATAAAAAATATCTCAAATAACCTCTCAAAAAGTGTTTATAAACGAGAATTGCAAGAGAAATTCCTTAGTGGCCGGTGGACGGCCGGAGCGATTGGACGTGAGGTCCACGACGAATTTTTGTTGGTCCCTCTCGCTCGCACCTTCTCTCGCTCTAACAGTGATGACGCGCAGTTACGCATCTCAGGTTGCTCTACTTTATTATGTTAAAATATATTTTTTAACCGACGGAAAAAAAGGAGGAGGTTCTCAATTCGACATGTATATATTTTTATATTTTTTTATTTATGACCATTCTTTACTTTCTCTAAGGTGGTCCAATATCAAAAATCTTTTTTTTTGTCGGACAAGTTTATCAGAAAGTTGGTCCCATTTAAATATCAAAATTAAACTCGGCCTATAGGGGTAGAAAAAGAGAAATTAATTGTCAAATTTCCTACAGAATTTTCAGTTGTGAACCGATTATTGTTAAAAGATATGGAGAAGTAACTAAACAAGTTGGAGCGAATTCCGACCTTATTGACATTTAAAATTTAGTTTGATTTTTCTCACTTTCACGATCGCTAACATTGCTCCTTCACTAAAATCCGGTGTTTGCATAAATGTCAGTAAGGTCGAAAATAGTTTGAACATGTTTTTTAAATTGCTTAACGATAGCAAGTTAAAAAACAGCTTCAAGCGATTTTCACCCTTATTGACATTTAAAATTTAGTTTGTTTTTTCTCACTTTCACGTTCGCTAACATTGCTCCTTCATTAAAATCCGGTTTTTGCATAAATGTCAATAAGGTCGAAAATCGCTTGAAGCTGTTTTTTTAACTTGCTATCGTTAAGCAATTTAAAAAACATGTTCAAACTATTTTCGACCTTATTGACATTTAAAATTTAGTTTGTTTTTTCTCACTTTCACGTTCGCTAACATTGCTCCTTCATTAAAATCCGGTTTTTGCATAAATGTCAATAAGGTCGAAAATCGCTTGAAGCTGTTTTTTTAACTTGCTATCGTTAAGCAATTTAAAAAACATGTTCAAACTATTTTCGACCTTATTGACATTTAAAATTTAGTTTGTTTTTTCTCACTTTCACGTCCGCTAACATTGCTCCTTCATTAAAATCCGGTTTTTGCATAAATGTCAATAAGGTCGAAAATCGCTTGAAGCTGTTTTTTTAACTTGCTATCGTTAAGCAATTTAAAAAACATGTTCAAACTATTTTCGACCTTATTGACATTTAAAATTTAGTTTGTTTTTTCTCACTTTCACGTTCGCTAACATTGCTCCTTCATTAAAATCCAGCAAGTAACAAAACCGTTGGTTTCTCTGTCTCCCGGTGGTAATGGACTGTGCCTATGACAAGGAGTGCAGTCCTTGGATGGGACTGTCAGATTTGTACTGACTAAAATCCACGGTGTCCTTCAAATAGCCCTTAATGTTCCGGGGTCACGGTAATGAGTACCGCGACGACAGCAGGCTTTAGTCCTCTAGAGGGGGACCCCGTCATCATGCTGACGCTATTTGAGGCGCTCGTAGGACACAACGCGCTGTCGACCCGGGCATGGCCCATGACTTTTTTTTCATGATAAAATCATCAAATGAGTCCTCCCCAGGCCAAGCGGGAGATACTGTCAGACTTGTACTGACTAAAATTCACGGCGTTCTTTAATAGCCTTTTATGTTCTGGGTTTACCACTGCGGCTGGGATGTAAGGTTTACGCTGACCTCTCTCTCACGCGTCCCGCATCTTCCTTTGCCAACATGACTGCTGCACTGAAGCTTTTTTAGGTTTAATTTGTTAAACACGATCGTGTTTAACAAATTAAACCTAACAGAATTTAACCTATGAGAATATTTAAATAGTATTAAAACACTTGTGTGATACTCGTATTATTACAAACCAAACCGGGTTGGCATGATGAAAATAAGTTGTTTTGAAACACCTGTTTAAAACAGTTTGAAATTAAACAGTGTTTTTTATTACCCGTTTCAACTACTTTTTAAGGCAGATGAATGCATATAAAATGAAAACAAATTAATATTCAGGAGTCTAAATAGTTTGATATTAAACCTTTTGAGTTTAATGCCATTGTTATGTCATATTTTTAACTTTTATTGACACTGTAATGAAATAATGCTTAACATTTTTAGAAAAAAAACATCACATGTTTTTATTCCATTGATCATTTTTCGTAAAAAAAATCATTACAAAGGGTGAATTTGAAAAGATGTAGTCTAGAAATGAAACATAATTGGTATATATACGTTTAGACATCAACAAACAAGGTGGAATTAATTTTCAAAAAGAACCAGAAACTAAAAAAAAACACTTTTCTAAAACATTTTGAATTGTTACAGTTTGTTTTATAAATTAAAAAAAAAAACTGTTTTTTTTTCCAACCCTGAAACCAAGTCATATTAAAACTCCTTATTAAGCAAAAATTCTATAACTCCTTTTAAATAATCCTTAGTAGAGCAATGTTCATACCGCATCAAAATTGTTTTAAAATAATTCAGTGGGCAGGATGTATGCGGGGGATTGCGGGAAGGGAGCCCGAAATTTGACGTACGATCGACTGGCCGAACGCGATTCAATTTTGTGCAAAAGAAGACGGCAGCCATAAAATTAATGTACCGTAACAAAAAAGAGTTTTCTAAGTGATCACAAACTTTTTTAGATGTCTGTATATTAATTTACATTTATTACCATATTTAGATGTAAATACTGCGGTTTTCCTATCCCGTAACCACGTGCTCGTATGTTATTATTATGTCTGTATGTATATTGCTAATTATACAGTTGACCTGATTAAGAACGAGGTAAACACCGAACGTCATGTTGATATTTAATTTAAATTTAAAGTAACGACAGAATAAAAATTAAAAAAAGAAAATTGAACACAAAATACGCAAAGGCAAAGGACTCCATCCAGGGCCAAAGTGGACCACTGGTCATCGGTTTTATCAAGCTCGTCCCGCCATCTTCTACGAGGTCTGCCGCGACGCCTTCAGGGCTCCACAAAGTGGTTATTTTGGCCCACAGCTCATTGGGCATGCGGCAGACGTGGACGGCCCAAGCCCATTTCAGTGCAGCGGCCTTTTGACCAACGTCAGCAATTTTGTGTTTTGGAGCGTAGTATGGTGTTGCGTATAATACGCGGTACGCAGTCAGATAGTTTGACGCCTAGAAAACTGCACTCCATTACACGTTGGCAAACCTTGATTTTGTATCAAGACTTTTGAATAACAACAATTTTTTTTTTATTTAGCCTGCTATGTCCCACTGCACTGGACAGTTCCCTGCACGTCTGCACCAGAAAGGCGGCCATCAGACAGGAATGGCGGCGTATTGTTAGGCGAGCCACTAACAGCTGAAATGACGACCACGACCACTCTGCCAAGAGTGAAACGACGAAGAAGAAGAAGTCCCACTGCTGGGCAAAGGTCTCCACCATAATGTTCAACTATTTATTTAATGTTTTCTAAATCCAAACTATATGATAAAACTATCAATTCAGATATGCTTCTTCACTAAAGACAGTGATTACAAATAAGAATAAAATATGAGCAAGTTACCAGTTAGCTGTACCATGTTTTTTATTAAAGAAGTTTCATAGATAACACAAAGCCTATAGCTTCTAACTCCCATAAAAGCAGGCACGAGCCCCCTAAATCAGGGCACAATATATAACTAGTGGCTGTAGCCATATATTAGCGCCGTGGCCTTACGGAACAATGCAGAAAGAAGGCCATTCATTCCTTTGTGGCCAACTTCTGCGGTTCAGAGTATTCAATGTTTTTTGTTAGGGAAACTGACGTCACACAACTTTCCAAGGTATGGTCCAAAAGAAAATGATTTTTCACATAGAAAATGTTTTATTTTTACAATTTTCAGCTTATGGAGAAGAAACAGCAGACTAAATTAAATTGTTGTGCGTGTGAAAAACTGAAATAACTTATTATTGTTTAATCTTTTTCAAAATTATATCATAGCATTTTATTTCATCTTCAAAGATAAATATAATTATTCTGACGTGTAATACTTAAGTTTAGAGGACTTGATTTAAATAAACATGATGATTATTATTGTTGGTGTTACAAAAAACATTACATGGTATTATTCACATTTTTTACGCCTTCGCCATGACAGGGGAAAAAACGGAACAATACATGTTGATGGCCCGGCTGTAAAAAATAGGTATGTGTGGAGAATAATAATTATGGATACTGAATACCTGGCTTAGTAACAAAAGCATTGTGAGTTTTCTTTTTTTTAAAGTTGCTCTGACTGAAATTAGGTTTTCTTTCATACCTTCCTACCCCAAAGATGATCATTATCCAAACTCATACACACATAATCTCATGCCATTTTCTGATAGGGGTAGGCAGAAGAAGACTAAACAGTCCATACTTAAAAATAAGTTTTTTTAATTTCCCATTAATTTTTTCTTGCAATTTTCTAAATCAAAACGGTGGTTATCAAGCCGTTGAATGCAACAAAATTAGAAAAAAAAACTTTTTTTAAATAGGGTGACACAAATTCCCGTGAAAATCTCATGTCTTGCACCGCTCGCTCGCACGGTGCGTCGCTCGCGATAACTCTTGTATTTTATTGGCCAACCCCGGCCTGTGCGTGCCCTATTATTACTAATATCACGGTGGACACACGACACGTCCACAGGAAGGACTCATGTTAATATAACGGTGGAATGCAAATACTGGCATATGGCTTTGTTTGAGTTTGGGGGAGGTTCGGGGTAGACAGCGATAGAGCATTTTACTATTATTTATTAATTGGTCATGTATTATTATTCTGTTTCTAGGCTAAGGTATTTTATTGTAAGAATCCTTGGTTCCGTCTTTTGCTTCGTTAGGTCGCAAATGATTGTGTGTGCGACTCTCAGAAGAAGCGTTATGTTTTGTGTTCCCTTTTAAAATACTTCGAATATTTTTTTACTTTGAATCACACCGGTCCGGGCCAATTACAGGTCTCATTTGCCGATAAAACACGTTCGCAAATCACCTCCCTAAAACCTAATATCACAAAATAAAATATTCAACTTTACGACACTTATCCCAGTCATTCTCTAAATCAAGGTGCCCCTAATCTAGTATGATCACGTGGCGTACGATTACGGCGTAGTTTTCACATTTCGATAAACAAAGTTTTGTGCCATTAATTGTGTCCTAATGCCAGGAAGAATGGCGGTATTGCCACGTAGAATGGCTTTAATGCTAGGATAATAGAGCAACTTCAACGAAAATACGGCGAATACAATTCCGTTAACTTATGTTATACATAAACTTATGAGTAACGTACTTAATGCTTATGAGGATTATTTCCGGCAACATTAGTACATATGGACCAAATTGGATAGAATTAGGTGTAAATGATGCATCGGTCAGTCGGGACGAGCCTCTCAAGGCAATGTTATGTTTGTTTTTACACAACCATTTTCTTTTTTAAACATTTTCAGCTCTTCATAAAATAGAGAAGCACAATTTAAACACGAAGTCTGCAGTAACCCTGGACAGAGGGACACTTCATGAGTGTATGATGGATGAGGCAAAATCTATGTAAATCAAAATAAATGGAGTTTATTGCTTGAAATACCAATGTCTTCAAATTTCAACATTTTGATAAAGCAAATGTTTCTTTCACATGATCGATATTTAAAACTTATTAACTTGTTTGTCAACAATTTCTTCGTACCACATCTGTGATTGAACTACCATCATCATCATCATCATCAGCCTATAATCTTCCCACTGCTGGGATACAGGCCTCCTCTCTGTGAGAGGGAATGAGCCATAATCCATCACGCGGGCCCAGTGCGGGTTGGTGTATGTCACGTCTTCGCATTTTTGGTTCTGTTAAATGCCGGTTTCCTCACGATGTTTTACGTTTTGAGAGCAGTTGTTCTCCTTTACCGTTTTGAGAGCCTGCAGTGGTGATGAAATAAATTACACAAAGTAATGCGCCTGCCGGGATTCGAACACACGACCTACAACTCGTAAGTCGGGACCGATACCACTGGGCCACCATTGCTCTTACATAAGTCGATAATTATGCTAGTTGTGTTTTGAAATCGTGCCCTTCTGAGTATTTTATCCTGTGCGTTTACAAACATGGAAACTCACATACACAAACACCAGGAGCAACTACATGTAACATGTGTGTCATACATATAGTTGCTCCGCGAGGATCAAACCTACCTAGGTACTAGTACCTACCTATGTGTTCCATTTACTACCATCTTGCTTCAGCACCTCATTGCTTCAGACTTTAAGAGTACTCTCTCTATTGTAGAATGCTTCCTGAAGCAGGAAAATATTGTAATATTCTTTAATCATGGCAAAAGAAATTCTTGCATCATTTTGAAAAAAGAAAAATTGTCTTAGCCTGAATTTAAACAAAACTTAAACATTGTGTTCAATAGGAAGTGGAAGTTAGTATGTCAAGATCCTCTCGGGTGTTGCCAGCCGGAAGCTTTTAGTTCCCACCGTAGGGACTGGTAAGTGGGAAGTGGGAAATCCCCGCGGCACCAGACGACCCTCGGTTCGTATAATTTTGAGAAATGTTTTGTCTTCAAAATTTTGCGGTATTTCTAATGATTACAATTTCAGTTTATTTTGCTTTGTACAGAGAAATGAAGCTTAGAAATATTCTTTCCACATTCGCATTTCCTGAAAATATTTGCTTGGGAAACGGAAAACGTTTCGCGTTAAATGAAAATGGAAAATATTCGTATTTTCACAAAAGCCTTGACGTTGAAGGTCTCTTTACTGTTCATTAATTGAATTATTTTTGTTTTCTCGTTGTTTCTAAATTACCAAAAATTCAACAAAACACTAACACACCGTACTTCCTACCAAAGTCAAATCGCCTGCACAGAACCCATAAAACACGGAAAACAATAGCTTTAAATTATAACCTTCTATAATTAAACAAAAAGTAATTTTTAAATAAATTTTCCGTATCAGTGCGAACCATCAAAAGGTGTCAATTTTTAACTAGATACCCGCCCCCCGCCTCCCCGCCTCCCCGCTAGCCTGCTAGCCGCGGAGTATCCACGGTATAGTAAAATAAAACGACATGTCAGCTGCCGCCCGCCACTCCGGGCCCAATTACTACAATTTATGGACATTAAAATATGACCATGGGGCATAGTGATGTGCCATACGACAGCTAAATATCCGCCGATATCCGCAGATCTGTCCGAAATCTATGGATATCGCGCCAATGTCAAAGCGTTGTCATCTAATAACAGTTTTATGAAGCAAATGACACTAAATTCTTTGACAGAGACGTGATTACATATTTCATATCATTATCTGCGGTCATAATCTCAGTATTTATCCCAAAAACGCCAAACACATGAATTTTTATCACGTCATTCTTGATCCTCCGATCGCTCTCTCATTACGAAGGATCGTGACTACGCTTCTTGCGTTCGTTTATGAGTTGGCATTACGTATAGCCATATATTTTTATAGATATCTAGTTATCACCCTAGCCCTTAAAATCCTTTCGAATATATTAAAATACGCCCCATGCATGTCCCCGAGAATGTGCTGATCTGGGATATAAAAACATAGCGTAACAGCTGCTTATAATCTCACAGGTCGTAACCATAAATTGCAGGGGCTGACTGTTGTAAGTTGTAGTATACTAACAGTTTTGCATGCTGCAGTTTTATCACATCTTAATCTTCATTCAAATCTTGAAACTTTTGTTCTTATTCAGCAGCGTAACTCGTTATGCATTAATTAATTAACTTACTGATAAAAAGAGTTCAATTTCAGTTTCATTCTAAAAACAAAAAATCAAGCGGTAGTTTATTTTTTACTGCGATACGGTACAGTCGATATCCGCAAAACAACCAACTTTTTTAAGTCGGACTTTTGGATATTTTTATCAACAACAAGAATTCACATCACTAGTGGAAAGATAAAACCCGTGCCCTGTCCAGTGTAATGGCGCTGTTGCCATGGGATATGGCAAAATTAAAAAGTATACGTAGTTATGGGGCAATTAATTTGTCCGGGGCTAACGTTATGATTTGGTGCCAATGTTATGAATTCGCCCCGTGATTGGCAACATGGCGACATTGGCCACCGTCCCGGACATGTTTAATTCTATTTTATTATCAATTTAAACAGATTTAGATTTACAAATGGAGTCATATGACACAATAGGTAACAAAAACTGGTTTGCTGGTTTTATTGCGAAATAAATTGCTGTAAAATTAACGTACTCTGTTATTGTCTTTTAAACACGAACCGTGAAAATAAGTGATTATTATACTCGTATAAGGTTTTACAGACAACAATTTAGGCGTTGTACAATGTTGACTTGGTGGTTCTTATTTAACATGCCATAACTCATAATGGTACAAATTATCTTGAGTCAAAAATTATTTAACGTTCGCGGAACTGTCTAAGCCGGTTACCGTGACCCTAGAACGCAAAGGGTAACCGAACGAACAAGGAACAACCATTTCCGTTCCGCCCGGGGCTTCAGCACCCAATGTTTTGTTAAATCATCCAATCGAGTGCGGGGCAGGAGCGAGAGCGACTGTCAGACTTGTACTGACTAAAAGCCCTTTGTGTTCCAGGGTCACGGTTATCCGGTGAGACAGTCCCGCGACCGTGGCAGGGAAGGAGCACCGTGGATTTTAATCGGTAGTTAGAATCTCTTCTACTCCACCAAGGTCGGGAGGACCCATTTGATGATTTTACCACACAAAAAAAGAAGCTAACTGTATCATATCCTTATTGATTGACTTTTAACAGTTAAGACCTCCTCATTGTTGTCAAGACATCCATTATCCGCTAATACACCTCGTGTTAGGGCTGGTGCGAAACAATGGCGGCGATGTACAGCATTAGGGATATTGTCGCGAGTGAAGCGACTGTGTGTCGCCTGATCACTTAGGGCCGCCAGTGGGCAGGAGACACAGAAGGGCCCACAAATGGCACCCCCTGGCGCCATCGCATCAGTGAAGGGTCCAGACGGCCGTTATCAAGTAAAGTTTAGATTACTGGCACAAACATGATCTCTACAACGTGTAATGCCAAGAGCGCAAAACCTCTCGTGGAGTAACTCAGCCCATGTTACTGAACAATTTTTGTTCTAAGACTTTTGGAAATTCGCAAAAAAAAATGAGAAATTGGTCGGACACAATGTGTTTGAAAAACCATTTTTTTCCGAATTTAAAAAAGTCTTATAACAAAAATTGTTCAGTAACATGGGCTGAGTTACCCCACTAGAGGTTTTGCGCTTTTGGCGTTACAAGTTGTATACATTGCCTGGTTTTTAGGGTTCCGTAGTCAACAAGGAACCCTTATAGTTTCGCCATGTCCGTCCGTCCGTCCGTCCGTCCGTCCGTCCGTCCGTCCGTCCGTCCGTCCGTCTGTCCGCGGTTTAGCTCAGAGACGCACAGTACTAGAGAGCTGTAATTTGGTGTAAATATACGGATTTGTTGTGCCGAAAAAGTGGTAAAATAAAATCTCGTAAAATATTTTTTTTTAGGGTACCTCCAGTACTTACACGTAAAGTGAGGATTTTTTTTTTCTCGCGTACCCCTTAGTGTGGGGTATCATTAAATAGGCCTTTAAAAAATAATGATAGTTTCCATTAACAATTTTTTGATAAAAAAATTCGTTTGTGAAATATTAAGCTTTAAAGTGCTAAATTTTGCTCGATTCGAGTGTCCCCCCCCCCTCTACCAGCTAAACGGTTATGTTTGGGGGTGTGAAAAAATTCACAATAGTAGTAAATATAACGAAGTTTAAAAGAAAATTATCATGACTAAGTAAGTAGGCTTTAAAACTTTACGAGTAATAGTCGACCAACTTATAAAATGTACTTGATATCATATTTTCTTAAACAAAATGTATCGGAGACAACTGCAAATGTAAGTTTGTCAACTTTATTTTTACAGCTTTTATAGGTATGTTTTTTGGGGATAGGTAGGTTTTTATCGTCAACTATTTTTAACTAAATTCAAAAAAAGGAGGAGGTTCTAAATTCGTTGTAATCTTTTTTCTTATGTATTTTCCCCGATTTCTCAAATACTCCTGGACCGATTTTCTTCTTTTTAAAATTAAATTCAGCGAATCAGTTTCGTTAGTTCGCATAAGTATTTTGATGGGCAACTACGGAACCCTACACTGTGCGTGGCCCGACACGCACTTGGCCGGTTTTTGTAATTATGCTCGGTAAGAGTGTGGTAATTAGACTGGTGACTACAGTTAAGTGGTTTGCTTTTAGATTCAATACATAGAAGTTGACTGTACATTCTAGTTTAATTCAAAATCTGCCTATCCTTGTTACATGTTGGATTTGGTTTTCATTTTTGGGACCTACTCATACTTACCAGATTTTTTATTTTAATGAAGGCACTAACTGCATAATATGTCCTCCGAAAGCCAGACCCAGCCCATGAATACCCGTTATTATTAGCCTTTTCCCAACTATATTGTGGTCGACTTCCAGTCGAACCAGATGCAGCTGGATACATTATTTTACATGGAGCGACTGCGTATCGGACAAACCAGTAACTAGGTAATACGAAACCCAATTCAGTTCAAACCATTTCAGTACCATTCTACATAAATATGTTACTTGTTGTCGAGTGGTGTTACTGTACCTCCCTGTACAGTGGTACTAGCGGGTACTGTTGGTACTTTCAGTGAGTTAGTGGCAGCTGATGTTTTCGTTATGTTTCGCTTGTTTACTCCGCGTGTTATCGCCCCGATAAACATGTTGTTTGCGTTTCATACCGTGATAGCGACGAATATAAAACTGTTTTGTTCCTGAAGCCGTGTGTGCTTGGCTGTACCTACTAGATACTTAAAGAGAGGTGTTTTTGTTGAAATTTTGTTTGGTGCAAAGTGGTCTTATGTTTGCGTCTCCGTACATCGGCAATGACTTAAATGGTTAAGGCTCATGTATGGTTTACTGTGACCATTATGTAGTTGTTTATTGTGATGATAATGATGATGAATAGACAAACACGATGTTGTACAAACATGCGAGCATACATACAAACATGCACAGGTCAACAACCTAATGAGCTAGTTACATGGTGCTAATCGTTGATTTGTGTTGCAAATGTCTTTTGTTTTCAAAAGCTTTTAATGTTTCAGAAGTAAATTAAATGAAAGGTAATAAAACTTACATCTCCTGGTATTTCTTATTTATCATCATTTTCTCTGCCTCCGTTCTAGAGAGATAACGTGTAGCAAGTGTTGCTAAACGAGGATGTATTCGGCGGCTTCAGCGCTGAGAGCCGCGGGGGGTCGATGAACGAGCAGCTAGAGTAGATACAAGTCGATATATGTGTAGGCATAACAGTACGTGGCCATGTTGTTACTCAGTTGAGAAAATAAAAAAATACAGACTTACGTAAAAGTATTATTAGACCTAAGAAATGATGTAGCTGTTCTATCTATGGAAGAAAAATACACTCACAGTGTTATTTCATCATAGCAAAAAATAAGGGTGTGCCAACAGTGCCCAAGTACAGGACTCAAACCCTGAAGGGTCGCAGAAATGGTCAGACCAGGGCGCAGTCAAAGAAGCTATGTACCGGGCGCATACGAGGCTATATAGTTATGGCACTGTATATTAATATATTATGGAACAGATTTATGAAGAATTGATGATGATGATGAAAGGAACAGAAAGGTTGCTTAGCGATGTGGAGCGAGCTTTTGCTGACCAGCAACCATAGGAGATCATAACCCATAGAAAATAAGAATCATTATATATCAAAGAAGTCTCTGTGACTTGCACACGCCACGATTGCATAGCTTGGATCTACGTGCTATGGAGCCCAACGACGGCAACGACTGTGAAATTCTAAAATAAATACATGACATTATATCCCCCGAAAATTAAGGACATTAATTTTCAAAACACACAGGCATCTCAATTGTAATAAATTAATTAAAGGAAATAGGTGTGTTCGTCTCGTTACCCAGCGCAGCGGACTACGAAAATGGTTTAATTTATATAATTACGTGTGGATGGGACAACTGCGCCCTTTTGTTGATAAAACACAATAATGGCGGAGCTCTGACTTCAATGTAGCCACTTATTTCGAGTAGCCACACCACGGCACACACAGTGCAGGCCACACAGAAATGTAGGTCCGTCAGTCATATGAAATGGAAGGCATTTGCTCCGATTGTGTCTGTCTGTATGTCGAAAAACGCAAAAAATCAGACATTTTATGATCATGCAATGCCAGTTTTACATAAGTAAGTGATTCCTCTGCAGTCTGTAACAATACAAGTCACTTAAAAAATACATCATGGTATATTATTTATCTTAATATTTATGTTATTATTTTTTATCAGAAAACGGAAGGATCGCACACAAGGTCACAGGATTAAATCCATATCTTATCAATAATGCAGAGGATTCTAGAATTCTTTTATCTGAATCAAAACAATGAAAATAGTCTCTACAATTGAGTAGGTATTCAGTTGAGTATATTTCAGGTACATCTGCAACTGACCCACACATTGTGCACCTCATTTTAACGTGGTTTGTCCCCCTTTCCACTGACTGACCCCCTGCAATCCCCCCCATTGCCTGATTGCCCCACCGACCCCGAATTAGTGCACTTTGCGTCGCAATTGTTCGGGGACACTCTTTTGAAAATTCAAATTGTCCGTCGGGCCGTGGAAAGGTAATGATTTTCGACAATCGCAAAGGATCGCATGCCAACAAAGGCAATTTAATTTATTTTGATATAAACTTTAGATATAGGTATAATAAAATGTACGGTCGAGTACGCAATTTGCGAGGGATTGTCAGCTGTCCCAGAGTTAGGGGTTCTGTTCTTGAGTGATACAATCATTTGTGTCAGTTAATGAAGCTTTGATAATACTTTCAAGGTTAATTTCAATTACAGTAGAAGAACCAATATAGTACCTACGTGTTTATACTAATGATATGTTGTTGAATTTATTGAAAAGATAATGGGTATAAGTACCAAACCATAAATAAGAAAAATACTTAATTCTACTCACATAATATATTCAGATCAACGATCTGTCTTTAATAAGGAAAAACCTTCAGAAATTTTCCGTAGCTATACAAAAGCATAAGTAATGGTTTGCTAAGAACTTGCTCATGCGTGCACTAGAAAGATTATATCTTAGGAAACTTACCGATTCCAAGAAATTCAATTTATGTTCTCATTCCGTTCATTCAGTTAACCCATTGACCGCCCGGAGACTTAAATGAATGTAGATTGTATCTCTCTGTTCAGCAAAAATACTCGTTCAAATTCTGAATTCATAAAAAGGGATCTAGGGCCTAAATAAAAGAGAAAATGATTTAAATATTTACGCACACTAAAATTATTCATGAACTGTGTATTACGGCTCTTGTTTATTTACAGATTTGCCTTTCATTACTTGTGTAAGTTTAATGTAAATAGATAGAATATTATATTTGCACGGGCAAACATTATTTTAATAAGTCCATATTTTCAGTAAAACATAATGACACGTTTTGTCACTTAGGATTTAAACAGCACTTTATAGGAATAAATAGAAGGCTGAAAGTTTATATAGGACAGGTATTAGTGTCCGACCGAAACTGATTTTTCAGCCGAAACCGAAACCGAAACCGAACTTTCGGCCTAGCTCTCAGTTTCGGCCGAAACCGAAACCGAAACTTATTAAAACATTTAAATACCTATTCGATTATTTTCTAAAATTTTATGTTTTTTTTTACATTTGTTAACACAGTAAAAAGTGTATATTTTACACAGGAATTACAAGATGACTGAAGACCGATTTTGTCGAAAACGAAAACTGCATCATTGGATTTTAGAAAAATCAATAGTGCTGGTCAGGAATCGAAACCGCAGATTTTGGAAACAAAACACACATTATTACACCATTCGATAGTGTTGCTAATAAGGATCAAATTCTGGAAATTAATGTTATACGGCAAACTTATGGAACAAATAGGTTTCTAAGAAATTGCTATTTTTCTATGTTATTTAACTTCTACTGAGCCCATAATCTATATTTTCTGGCTTGACGATTGATAAGTTTAAATATATTTTTATTATTACATGTATATACAAGACTTACTCTTGGCAGTAAACTCGAAAACATAACCTCAACTCACGATTAAATGAACGGTGGCGAACAGCGCCGGGCTCCGCCGTCAAGCAAGCACGTGTTGGCTACGAATGTTACCGAACGACGCACGAAAATGCACGAACACTTCAGTTTCTTCAGGTTTCGGTTTCGGCAAAGTTTCGGCTATATTTTGGCCGAAACCGAAACTAGGGCCGAAACTAGATTTTTTGGCCGAAACTGGCCGAAACCGAAACCGAAACCGAAATTTCGGTCGGTCACTAACAGGTATAAACATAAATTTGAAACACCAACCAAAACTATAAAACTTCAGACTTTCAATGCCAACAACAAATACTAAATAAAACACACATAGTCACATAACACACAAGGCCGGAAATCAAACCCGGGTATAATCAATAGGCTCCCGTGCCCAAATATATCCCGAAATACAGCATCTAACCGTACAAAGCGGCTATCTCCAACATTAACGTCGGTGGCAGGTAGGGGGTACTATTGACCGGCGAATTTATCGCCCCCGGGTAACAAAAGGCCCTGCTGACCTCCCGGTCGAAGGGACCGCTAAATTTTACGTAACAGAAAAAGGCGTCGTGATATTTTAGGGTTAATAATTATGTTTGTGATGGGGTTATGAAGATGTATGAGTATTTTTTCCTTTTTATTTTAATAAGATTATGCAATGTTTGTCAGCTTTTGTAAGTCCTTTGTTTCGCTGTAATCTTCAGGGGTTTAAATGTGTTGAAGATGATGGGGTTTAATTTTGAAATGGGTCCATAATGGATGTGTTTACAGGAAATTACATCGTTTTACAACGAGAATGCTCAACATTTTGTTTACATCCATTGCTTGAATGTATGTTTTTGCAAATGGTTTTGTGAGTGGTGGTTACATACCCTACATAACTACATGCCTGTCTTTTCGTTAGGCAGAGGTGACAATATCTAGTAGTTAACATCATATTGGGTGATTAGTAGAATAGATTTTCCTGCCTATCCTATCCATATCTGCCTTCAAAAACCCCACCCACAATGAAAGGGGGGTATTTCTCACCAAAACTACAAAGCAAAAAGGACCAGTATCGTGTAACAATATATTTGTGAAAAGTATCGGTAACTGCACCCCTGTCGCCGACACAACAGGCCGAAAGCCGAAAGGTTGCCGATTCATCACTTGCGCTAAAACGTAGCTACATTGACATTTTACGAAGGCCGAAAGTCAATATTATACCTCGCTATTCTTTGTTGTACACCAGCTTTAGAAATCTGTTAAAGATTTTACTTAGAGGCGTAGGTGTGCACTTTATACCTTTTAGAGTGGCTTTGTACATAATGTATACTTACTTGTACCTACATAAAAAGAGATTCTAGGTACTTAAAATAAACTGGGACAAAAAGCATCATATAGATTTCATCATAATAAATCAACAGAAGTTGGTGAAAAAAACTGAAGTACATTACTCAAGAGGTGTTCCCGTTTGAGAAACGATTTTAGAGCACCGATGTTAAGAGGGTCACCGTGACCCTGAAACACAAAGGGCAATTGAAGGTACAATGTGGATTTTAGTCTGTACGAGTCTGACAGTCCCTCAAGTACCTACAACGTCTCCGCTAAAGTTTTCCAAAGTCAGCACTACTTAAGTACAGATAAAAGTTTTCTAGATTCCATCTAGACCTCAATCTTCTATGTCCACTTACTTTTATTCTAGCTGACAAAGGTTGTCATCTGCGACCTAAATAAAAACATAGCTATCCTAGACAGACAGACTATAAACTTTAATGTTATATAAGTACATACATGAGTAACACATAACCTGACCTACATAAACAGATATTTTTATTACATAAGTCTATTTCTATTTTAGATACCGCTATCAGTTGTCAATATGTTATTCAATCGATAACGCTCAATATTTATTAATTGGGCGAAACTTTCCATACATTTACAAAAATCTACTTATCAATCTACTTTTAGATCATTTATCAACTGATATCGCCTTTATTTATTATTATATTTATATATTTACAAGGGCACCTTCACGGTTCGTTGGAGTAAGCAGAATGCAACGGATATCGAGATTATTCACCAGCACGATATTTTGTTTTAGTCCTACTGCAACTCAAAGAACAATACAATAAGATATCCTACTCCTACAGATGTTTCAGACACTCCATCTTGTTGGGTAGCTTGCCGTCCGATCAGGGAACCTGTCTGGATTGACACCACGTAGTGTTCCATGTGCGCTGTCAAGAGCTTTCAGTAATCTGATGGGGCCACCATAGAGGGCCAAACGCCTTCCGTTACCTTACCGTGACCCTAGAACGTAAAGGGCAATCTAAAGATTTTAGACAAAACGAGTATGTCAGTCCTTTCCTCTCCATTATGAATTTTATAATCAAAGAATGTGTATACTGCATTAAATCTGCTATTCATTAAACAATAGATTCCTGTGCTGCAGGATCTTTGTCTCTCACTGAAGACTATTGACGTCATTCCTTTGTTTTACGCATAGATACTTCATTATGATAAAATAGAGCCAAGTATCTGCAATGTTAAGTAGAAGTTAGAAACACTGCAGAGTCGCCAGCTCGATAGTTTCCAAGCAGCAATGGCAGCTGGTTGCTACCCGCGGGCTGAGCTACAGACCTACAGTGCCAGTATGTACGGCGGGCTGCGGTATCGATCGGCCGCCCACTCGCGCAGAGGAGACCCCAAGGTAACACCACGCCGAAATATATCTACTAGAAATAAAGGGCTGCCTTTTACACGTAACCAATTTGTGACAAAGGAAAATTCTTTTCAAAGCAAATTTTTGTTGAAAATATCTTTCTGTCTCGTCAACAGGAGAATCGATTTTACAACTCACATGTGTACTGTGTCGATATATCTACTGTAAGTACATAAAATACGAACTGTAATTGATCTACAAAATATACAAATACAGCCGGAAAAGACTGAAATTGAAAAAATAAATCAGCTACTCCGTATCGTGTTGTCAAGCGAGTCAGCTGAAATTTTTTGTGTCCGTGTAACTACATAGTAACAGTAGTTCATGATATTGAATACAACGACCCTTTTTCAGGCTTTCAGTTCCCTACGCCTTGTAACTGGTACAAGAGAATTATAATGGCTTTACTCATAAGAAATTTAGTCTAAAATTCTCGGAGAACACTCCCTCTGGGATTCGGGACAGTGTACAAAGGGATGTTTAATTCTCGGGGATGTCTTTGAGAACTAAAATAACGCTACGCCTCCTCTAAATCTGAAGGGTGAGCCTGAACTCATTATGAATAATCCTCGCTAAGTCCCTCGTTACTTTGAGACACATTAGCGGATCAGGGGAGGTCATTACGTAATCACTGTACCAACTAAACAACGATGTTTGTATTGCTGCGGCTGCGGCCCTGAGAATTTTGTTCTATTTAAGGTTTTTTTAAGTGTTTCAAATGAAAACTAGAGCTCTCATTCTTCCCAAATCAGTCTGATGATTATTTTTCAAAGCTATGGTTATTTTCGTTACTTGACAAGATTTAAGTCAAAATGCCAATATGGAAATGTTTGTAAACATTGTAAGATAGATTGCACCAAGTATTTTTAATGACACAGAGACCCGAGAAGGTCCCTAAGGAAAAGTCGTGAGGATACAAATCCGGTAACTACCGAGTCTCCGAGAGTCCATTGTTGATGTTGAACAGTTTTAAGCTGTTTTTATGCAAATGTTATTGGTTCAAAGTTTTCGTTAAGTTGCCGCTTAAGACGCAAACAAGAGCAGTTAGGAGGCATTCTATCGAGAGAATCAGAGGGAAAAAGGGAGGAACGGAAGCAGGGGCGAAAGTTATGTATTTTGTAAGAAGTTCAGCGACGCAAGAGGGAATGATGAAAGGAATGCGTTGACAGATAAAACCTTTTAAAAGAAGCGAACATGAAAGAAAAAACTTAAACCTTTGGAAAATAATAATTATAATATTTATTGGCATAATATAATGAGATCAGAAATACCATAAAAAGACGCTTAATATTAAGTACATCATACAATTATTTGAAGGGGTCATCTGCAGCCGAACTAGGCGAAGGCCTGTATTTCGAAAAAATGAAAATAAAATAATTATAAAATCACTTTAAAAAGCGATGCCGGCGAACTCATTACCTTCTCCTTTTTTCGAAATGGTTGAAAACATTAGGCCTTTTGATTTTATAAGTATTAATACAATTCATGTCAATTTCAGTGCAAAACTTGTCAATTGGCGGATAATAACAGCTAGTATGAAACAAAAGTGTTTGTTATTGTCAACAGCACTAGTAATGTTTACCTGCTGGCCTATTTGTCTATCTACAGACGATGACATTGATCGACAAGGTCCCACTACTGCTAGATATAAACCAGAATGCGTTGTTTTTCGTCCTCGCTATGAGAAATTAATAGAAAATACGCACAATACTTGTTTTACGTGGTAAAATCATCAAATGATTCCTACTGCTATGGGTGAAGCGGAGTCGTACAACCCCTCGGAGGATATTACAACGTCATAAAACCAGGCTTGTTCCAGTGAGTGAACAAGATGGCGCTAGACGACTTGTATAGCTCTGTCACTTTCACTCGCCGGAATAAGCCTGGTTTTAAGACGTTGTAATACCTCTACCCTCCCCTACCCTCTGAACGACTAGACTGCGTTCTTTCAACAGCTCTTGGCGTTGCAGGATTACGGTTACCCTGTTTGTTTAGACACCGCGACCATTCGACATACACATAATACTTGGATCAAAATCAAAATAACTAAATACCTACGGTTTTTTAAATTGACTTTGACTTTAGGTCCTATGTCCCCTAGATGGGGCAGAGGGCGTCCACAGATTTCTTCCATCGCGATCTGTCTTGAGCTTCACGCTTCACCTCGCTCCACGTCAATCCAATGCTTGCCGCTTCCGCTAGCACGGTGCGTCGCCAGGTTTGACGGGGACGGCCACGCTTTCTTTTCCCTTGGGGATTCCAATCCAAAGCTTGTTTGGGTATGTGGTCAGGGTCCCTTCGGAGCGTGTGGCCAATCCATCTCCACTTGCGACGTTTGATCTGGTTGTCGATCGGGCTCTCGTTGCATTTCCCCAGCAGCTCTACGTTGGAGATGGTCTCGGGCCAGTAAATTCCGAGAATGCGACGAAGGCAACGGTTGACGAAGACTTGTAATTGGCGTGAGATGTCCTTTGTAACCTTCCACGTTTCGCACCCGTAAAGCAGCACGGATTTTACATTGGACCCGAATATTTTAAGTTTAATCCTTCGGGTCAGTTTCCGCGATTGCCAAACAGGTCTCAGCTGTGCGAAGGTAGCTCTGGCTTTAGCTATCCGTGAGTTGATGTCCTCCTCACTACCACTTATGGTGCTCTAGTCTGGTGGACGAGAACTGAACTCTCGACCACCATTACCAAACTACAACGCTTCCAACGACTGGCCTGCTCGGCTACCACTGGCTGCATGCGAACCACCCCAACAGCAGCCATGGAGATAGCCCTTCAATTAACTCCCCTTGACCTGTACATACAGCAGGAGGCAGCGTTGGCTGCCATTAGGCTAATGCATCTGGGCATATGGGGCAAAAACCTTACCAGTCCACACGCTAAAATCCTGGACCGGGCGATTGAGTACCAGCCTCTCATCGCTGCGCCGTGTGATAGAATACCCAACCAACCGATGTTCAACAAAAACTATACCATACAAACAGTTCAGGAGGAAAGGGACCAGTCAGGAGCCAATGAAGTGCGTATCTACACAGACGGCTCAAAAACACAAAACGGCTCAGGTGCTGGCATACACTCCCTTGATCTCAATATTAACATACACATACCACTAGGCACACACAGTTCGATCTTTCAATGTGAATGTGTTGCTCTAACACAAGCCGCAACAGCAGTAAAGCGATTAGGCATCCGGGACTACGGCATTAAATTCGTATCTGACAGTCTATCTGTGCTCAAAGCTTTAGAAAACAAACAAACTAACAATAAATTAATTCTCGAGTGCCACCAAGCTCTGGAGAGTTTGTCGATGTTCAATCGGATTACTCTCCAGTGGATCAAGGGACACAGCGGATCTTTGGGTAATGATGCGGCAGATGAACTTGCGAAGAGAGGCTCTGATATGAAGGTGCTAGGCCCATACCCTCTTCTCCCACTGCCTTTCTCACAATTTCGTGCGTGGATTCGCCAAAGATCGACGGAACTCCATAACAACAGATGGTCACGGGCAACAGACTGTAGACAGTCGAAATTGGCTCTGCCGATGGTACACCCGCGATTAACAAAAAAACTCCTCGGCATGAGCAGGAATAACCTTAGAATAATTATAGGAACAATTACGGGCCATAACACACTCAATAAACATCTCTTTAACATAGGTGCCACAGACAGTCCCCTTTGCAGGGGATGCCTTGACGCCGAGGAATCAGCCGCCCACGTTATCCTGGAATGCGTGGCCGTGGCCTCTCAACGTGAAGAAATCCTCGGAACAGTGAGGTCGCTCCGCGAAGCCTGTGAAGCTCCCAGGAGGCTTCTGTGCTTCTGGGCGGAGCTAGGCTGGCTCTGTTAGCCAGAATTCCCACGCACAACGGACCAAATGGGAGTCTAAGTGCGGAAAAGGGAGTCCCATCATCATCATCATCATCATCATCACTACCACCAGTCTCTGACACGACGCTTCCGAGGTAAGTGAATTTGTGGACGCGTTCCACTGCCTCTGTGCCAATCAGCAACGGTGAGCGATTCTTCACACCAGTTCTCATTTCCTGGGTCTTCCGGATGTTAATTTTAAGCCCTGTTAACGCCGCTTCCTGTTCCAAATCTTTCAACTTAGCTTGCATATCGGCATGGGTATGACTCAGCAGGCATAGGTCATCGGCGTAATCCAAGTCCTCCAAGACGTTGGATAATCCCCACTCTATGCCGCGGCGCCTGTTCTCTAAGATGCGAAGCATTATTCCGTCAAGAACGACTAAGAAAAGGAGCGGCGACAGGAGGCAACCTTGGCGAACACCCGCGTGTACTGTTACGTCGCCCGAGATAAGGCCGTCGTGAGTTACCTTACAAGAATAAGACTTGTAAATTGTTTGTAACAAACGGACGATTTTCGGCGGCACTCCAATTTCCAGGAGGCGGGACCAGATGCTAGACCACTTCAGCGTGTCAAAGGCTTTTTCGAAGTCGACAAAGGTTAGATAAACCTCCCTCTGCCATTCTGATGCCTGTTCCAATATGATTCGGAGAGTGTTTATCTGGTCCGTGCATGAGCGGTTCCTGCGGAATCCAGCCTGCTCATTGCGTAAAAGAGGCTCCACGACTTTCGACAGTCTATCCAGCATAATTTTACAGAAAACCTTTGAGGGAATCGAGAGCAACGTTATACCTCTCCAGTTATCGCACTGGCTTAGATCACCTTTCTTAGGCACTGTTATAAGGAGGCCTTTGTTCCAATCGTCGGGGAGCTCTTCAGCGGTCCAGATCTTTTCAATAAGGGGCGTCAAGACGTCGACGGCGGAGGATAAGTCGGCTTGTAGCATTTCAGCAGTTATCAAGTCAAGTCCTGGTGTTTTGCCTGTTTTCAAAGAGCGGACCGCCTCCGCAACTTCAGAGGCTGTCGGCGGTTCCGTGTTGATGTCGAGAAGTCGAGGCGGTGGGGAACTTACAAGTGTAACATCAGGCGTCGATGTAACTGACAAACGGAAGACCTCCTCAAAGTGTTGATGCCAGCGTTGAAGCTGCCCTTCTGACGTCACAATGAGTTGACCATCCTTGGATTTCAGCGGCTTTTTCTTTGACTTGCTGTTACCCGCCAAGGTTTTGGTAGCTTTGTACAACTCCTTCAGGTTACCGGTGTTTGCAGCTTGTTGAGCACGATCAGCAATACCGTCAGCCCACTGCCTCCTATCTTTGCGGGTACTGCGATAGATTTCCTTGCGTTTCTGACGGTATTGTGTGTTAAGGTCGGCTCGTGTGGCGTCGTCATGGGTTCCAAGCAGTCTCAAATGTAGCCTTCTGCGATCGTCAATCAGGCCCCACGTACGTTGTGACATCCAGTCTTCCCGAGAGTGAGTCGATTTGTGCCCTAGGACGGCGGAGCTGGTCTCTGTGTAGACCACTTTGATGCGGTTCCACTCCTCGTCTAATGATTCCGAAGCAGCATCGAGCACAGCAAAGCGATTGCGCAATTCGAGTCGAAATGCCTCACATGTATCGGAGTCACGCAGTTTGTTGACGTCGAACTTTCTTCCAATTTTGCCAAATCCTCCAGCCGCACGGGCTACTGCTACTTTAAACCGGACTTCAGCAACCACCAGATGGTGATCGCTATCAATATCGGCGCCCCTACGGTTGCGAACATCGAGCAATGAAGAACGCCATTTGGAACTAATGGCAAGATGGTCAATTTGGTTCTTGGTGACACCATCAGGAGAGTTCCACGTGTACTTATGGTGGTCGCCATGAATGAATAATGTTCCTCCGATGGTGAGGTCGTGGTTCTGGCAAAACTCGATAAATCTCTCTCCATTCTCATTGCACACTCCGAGTCCCTGTGTACCCATGTGTCGCTCGCGGAGAGTGTTAACACTTCCAACCTTTGCATTTAGGTCCCCCATGACGATGATTATGTCTTGTTTCTTTATGCTCCTAAGGGTGGCGTTGAGGGCATTGTAGAAAGCGTCTTTGGTATCCTCGGGTGATGCATTGGTTGGCGCGTAACACTGTACAATGGAGATCTTCCGGGCTCTTGAGTTGAAACGGGCATAAATGATTCGGTCTGAGATCGGTTTCCAGTCCAAGAGGCTTTTCTTAGCTGCATTGGAGAGGAGGAGACCGACTCCATACTCACGCACATCTTCCTCACTTTCTTTACCTGAATACAGTAAAGTCAGGCTCTTGGACGTTCTCAGCTCACCAAAACCGTTTCTCCTTACTTCGCTTAGGCCGAGAATCTGCAGTTTGTAGCTAAGCATTACTGCTTCTGCTTGGGCTAGTCGGCTGTCATCGCTAAGCGTACGTACATTCCAATAAGCAATTCGTGTCCGTTTTTTCATGCCAAAAGTCGTCGGTAAATGATCGGTCCGGTTTCTATCTGTTTCAGTTTCAGGAATCAATGATTGTCGGGCAAGCGGGTGATTAGCCCACTATGCCTTATTCCGATAGCGGGGCTGCCGCCTCAGAGCCTCCGGATGTGCTCGGTTTTGTTTCAGGTATCCTCCCTAGTGAGATAATTCTGTTTTAAGGCGCAGGATGCTCGCCTTTCGCCCTGCATCCGTTAGCTCAGCTGCAACACGAGGTGGCGGACGCGCGGCGGCGCGGTTGCAGCAGGTCCCAGGGAGAACGACGGGGACGTGGATGACTCGGACTGGCTAGGGCTCTGCTTTGTACGGTACTCCGCCACAAGTACAGCAGAAAGTATATTTGGCACTTTATAGGTAATGCTGTTCTCACCAACAGCGATTCCCACCAAAACATACCCTAGCTTCTCCCCCCTTAACTTTATACTTTTTTATTATAGTTAGGTTTGCGTTTGACCACTACTTATGTTGATTTTAATTTTAGTTTAAATATTTTTTGTAGTACCCTACACGGTTCCATCACAATTGTATCTAGCTATAAGCCTATTATAAGATTTGTAATATTGACAGAATTAAATTAAAATAAATACATGGATATTATGTCTTTTGTATAAAACCTTGTTGAGTCTTTAAACATATAAAAATAAAGTTTCGCTCAGGTGATTATGATTCGCGTCTATCAATATGATCTACTTAACTAAGTGACAATAGTCGGTGTCACAGACTATGATCATCATTACCACAATAATTACCATCACCACAACATCACCACTTAGTTACGATTGCTCGTTTTTGTGTGGTAGGTACCTACAGTCACGAGCAATAGTATGTATACACTAAGCAGTATTCAAAAGCGATATTCTGCTACCATTAACCATAATATGTTAAAAGGCAAAAACATTTAAGAACAAAAACTTTTCACTAAAACTTTTCATTAGACTTTCATTTTGGAAGCCATACTATTACGAAATAGGTCTTATTTCAAAGTGGAAACCAGTATTTTACGAGTAATATGCGTTTGAATTTTGATAAGTGTATACATGTTATTGCTCGTTACTGTACATGGTTAAATTGGATACCTACATAGCTAGTTATTTTACTAACTAGTCATTTATGACGTCACCGGCTCATTACGTAACAAGTGCCACAATGTGTGTTTGTTGTCAGTTTTTAATCAGCGCTGCGCCCGCGGCTGTCATCTCATTTGCCGTCGCTCGTCGCTCAGCGCTCACAGATTCAACAACAGTCGGTTCCTCTTGCCACTTGCATACGTCTGGGTTATTTTATTTCCAACGACGATAGAATACTAGACTCCTAATAACAGGCGACCGATGTCTGCCAACACATTAGGCAAAAAAGTCTTATATTCGTCTCATTTCGACCAATCCTGTGAGCCGTAAACATACGTTGAGACAGAACAGACCTTGAGTTAGCCAATCACAACGCAGTACCCCGTCCCCCTCGCTTACTTAGTACCTCAGCAACTTGGCAGAATAGTTTGTGTTCTTTAGATCGTGCATGCGGAGTCTAGTATTATATCGTCGTTGATTATTTCATTGTTATGTTTTTAATTGCTGAAGGCTGGGCAAAGTTGTCAATTTTTGTCTTCCAAACATCATGATGATGGTTATGGTCAGATTGCCACACCACTGATTTGCCATCAATGTAACCATAAATAAATATAACAAAAATTAGAATAAAGGCGTTTGTCTTCAGGCGGCCATTTGATGCGTCTTTACCAATCTCCCCGAGCGTGGGGCGTGGGCCACTTCTATAATTTATAATCATTACACTTACATTTTGTCATTTTATTTATATGGACATCCTTTAATTTAAAAAAAATATTTACTTTGTTTTTAACATAAATGATTACAACCGAAAACAATTCTGAACTAAATAAGTTTTTATCAAAGGCAACCATCTTGATGACCTTTACTGCCAAATTGTTGTTCTCTTTCGTCTTTTGTTCGCTTGCTCAAAATCATTGCAAAGTGGATGACCTTCGAAGTTTTATTCAAGATGCAGCAAAACCTGTTCCGGACAAGAATAACTAATATTATCACAACAGAACAGTATCTAAATAAATAAATAAATATTTATAACTTTTAATATTAAAAACAAGATTTTAGCGATGAGATTTTTCCTAAAACATTCTTGTGAATATAAAGCAAATATAAACAACAATCCATCCACCAAGTCTTTGTAATAATATTTTAAATTGAAACTAAAATAAGGTCGCAATGTCAGTTGCAAGTGGAACAAACCAAGCGTTTGCATAGCAACCCGAGCCCCTGTTTCGCCCTTGTGAGTTAGCCCTACTTTGACGAACTGAAAGCATTGCAATATAACCTTTATCGCACAGCACTAGCGTGTATTTTTGATTGAGGTTTAAAGAAAATACGAACGCAGACAAGTTTGGACTGAAGCTGCCGGAGATAAGGTTGAGTTTTGTTTGTAGCAGCATTTCAATGCATCAAATTCAATGTCAATTTCATGAAGCCCATTTACAGTCTAAAATATAGTTTAAACGTTACAGAGTAAGGTTTTATTTACGTTACCAATCATTTCAAATGCATGAGGGTACTGATGTGCAGGTATACTTCTGGCCAAAACGTCGAGAAAAAACGTGAAGATTTATGTTTAACCAACTTGGTAAAAAAATGGGTTAACTGGTTAAGTGTTTACTCGTTTCTATTTGTGGACAGATAACACGTGTAACATGAGACGAGCTGGTTGTTTTTGTGCAGTTGTGCAGCTACCGGCGTTACGAGGGGGGCGAAGGGGGAGGTTGGGGGGTGATCAGCTGGTGTTATAGTCATTTTAACCAGAATTCTTACTTTTTGTCGTAAGCATCATTCTTTACATGAATAAGACGTGATAGTCCTCGCTTTTCTTGCATGAAGTGCGAGTTCAAACTCAAGCACCCAAATTCCGGGCACGCCGCAATTGCGGCGGTAAGACCCCTCTTTGAGGAGTGGCTGGAGAGACGTCACGGCGTCCTGACCTATCGGATGACGCAGGTCCTCACCGGACACGGAAGTTTCGGGAGGTACCTGTGCCTGATGGGGAAGGAGGAAACGCCCGAGTGCCACCACTGCGAAGATCGCCCGGAGGACACAGTAGAGCATACGGTGCAAGACTGCCCAGCTTGGGCGGTGCACCGACGTGTCCTCACGGCGGCGATAGGCGGAGACCTCTCGCGCCCGGCATTGGTTGCGGCCATGCTGCGGGGCGAGACGGAGTGGGAAGCGGTCAGCTCCTTCTGCGAGGCAGTAATGCTCGTGAAGGAGGAGGCGGGCCGCGAGCGAGAGAGGACAGCGTCCTCCCTCCGCCCCAACCGCAGTGGTAGACGCCCGCGCCCGGGCAGCGAGTAAAACCCCTTCTACACGATCAGACCCGACCTCCCGACAGAGGTGAGCTTGGTCCGGTGGGTGTGAGAATCTACCGTGTATACGTTAGTCGGGCGACCAAATATGGGCGGAGTTAATCGATCTTTGGATGACCTTAGTCGGGAGCGCATCCGTCCCGACAGGCTGCGTGACCCACGGTCGGACCCGACCGTCAGCCGACAGCGTTCCAAACGGTTGGGTACTGTTGACGCGACCAAGATCACCTCTGTCGGCGGTCGGGTCTGATCGTGTAGAAGGGGTTTAAAGGGCAACTCGCTGCCCGACCATGGACCATGCCCGGGTCGACGGCGCGTTGTGTCCCACGCACGCCTAAGAGCGTCAGCATAATGACGGGCCCCCCCCTCTCAGAGGGCCAAAGCCTGCCGAGGTCGGGGGATTATTTCCTTACTGTGACCCGGAACCGGAACGTAACAGGCTATTGAAGGACACCGTGGATTTTATTTTGGATAATTTTACCACGCTAAAAAAAAAAAAAAAAACTTGCCATAAGACCTGTGGTGTTCCCAGAGGCGAACTATACCATCAGAAAATGACCACATCATCTAACCAACACTAAACTTCACATGATATCTTGGTAAGTACGAGTAACAAGTTGGTATGTGAAGTTCTACTTGTAGTGTATTCTACATCACGTTCTGGTGGTCTGTCATGACGTCCTATGGCGTGAATAGTTCCGCTCAGGAAGAGAGATGGCGCTAGCCGACTTGTATAGCTCTGTTTCTTTCCCAGGCCACCAGGGGGGTATTAGAACGTTTTAAACCAGGCTTGTTCCGTCGAGTGGAAGATGAGTGAAAGTGACAGAGCTATACAAGTCGTCTAGCGCCTGTACTACCCTGGTCTGTGTTCTCTCCTCTCCTTTTGGATTTGTCATCATAAAACCTGTCACTACAATGATGATCCTTTTTTGCACAGGATGTCATATTTACCTTATAGTAGCCATACACCATCCTGCCTATCGACGATCGATTTGACGCTTGCAATTGTTTCGTTGTATTTGATGGCATGACATGCCAATTTGATAGGTCATCAAATCGATTTGACACAACGTCAAATCGGCAGCAGTGATGCATTTGGCTATTATTCGGTGACGACAGCTACAATTTTATAAATTTGTAGCTATCGGTCACCGAATAATAGCTAGATAATAGCTATAAATTTGCTAAGTTGGCATCGCTGCTTCAGATTTGAAGTTGTGTCAAATCGATCGTACGATAGGCAGTATGGTGTATAAGGACGAACTGCCAATTTGAAACAATTGCAAGCGTCGTACGATAGGCAGGATGGTGTATTGCTAACATTATCCACACACATCATAAAAAGTTTGCGATTAGTTTGAAAAATCGAAACATTTTTTGTTACGGTGTCTAGATTTTAGATAGAGAATGAATTTAAAAAGAAGAAGAAAAAACATAATAATTATTATGAATTCCTTCTTCTTCATTTTAAATTCATTATTTAAAAAACATAGAATATAAAACGATAACACAGTTCAATTATACTTTTGCATGAAATAAAAAAAAAGGCTTGTACTATGTCATCAATAGATACCATGCACATAGTCAACGACTAATTAGTCGTTGATCATAGTGTACTCGTGCTCATTATCCTGATGTAATTGAATAGCAACGTCCTGCGATTAACAATGTAATTGCTAAACATCATGGCGACTTATGTAACTAACTTCGATGTTAAATAATTATATCTTTAACTAGTAAGGAACCTATTTTGTGCCACTGCTGGGTCAAAAACACTCCGTTATTGACTTAGTTTGACTCAGTTTTTATCTCTTCTTCATAATTAACTAATAGTATAAATTTGAGAGATTGGATAGATGGTTGTTTGCTACTCAAACACGGCAGAACGGCTAAACAGATCTCACTGAAATTTCAGAGAGATCATTAATATAGTCTGGATAATTATACTTAATTATTATTTTTTACCCCGTGGGTTTAATTCTCCACTTGCTAGAAGAAAAACTAGTCTTTCCTATTTTTCTTTCAGAGTATCTGTTATTAATTATTTTTACATACACATAACATAACATTGCACCTGTTTACTTTAGGTACTTAGTTAGATCAGTAGGTAGTTAGTCCCTATTATCACATCACGTATCAAAGAAGGTGCTATCACAATTAATTTTCAATACTTGGTTTGTACTTCTATTGTCACAGAAATGTTTTGTACACTTAGGTATGTTTATTATTTCACATTTTAATACAATAGCGTTGCTCTGTTATCTTCTGAAGAAATTAATTACTGAATCCAGTTAAATCGTTTTACTAAGTGTTCTCCCAGCTATCTTTCTGTGATATTAACATTCTATGGGCTAAATAAGGTGAAGTACAGAGGTTTCATTTACTAGTTTAAAAGTATTGTAATTATTAGACTAGACCGGTGCCGATAAATAATGAATTGATATATTTTGTGAGTGTTTCGTATACAATATACAAATAATAATAATAATACCTATACAAACTTTCAAGCAGGTGTGTGTGTGCGGCTGTCACGCCGCGCCGTGTACCGCGCGCCTCAGTCCGCGCGCAGACCCCACTGCGCGTTGTCGTGTCGCGCACCGTACGTCCGCGCTCGCGCTACTCACGTCGCGCGAACTTCAACACTCGCGTTATCAGCACCGAAACGTTCCTTACAATACTTGCAAAATGGAGACGACAAAGATCAAAACAGAAACCCCAGACACGTTTGAAATATACCCGGAGGACTTCACCATTACTAGTGATGAGATTAAACTTGAATTTTCTGAAATTGGCGATCCAGTACCGTTCAAACTTGTTACAGAGAAGCATGAAGATGGGCAACCAAATACTTACCGGATGGAGGTACCAGTTCCAAATGCATGGATTACTGATGCGGTGCTCAACCAGCCAGGCCCCTCGAATGCCGACCAACTCGCCACGCATCTTCAGAGCTCAAGTCCTCCACCAAATAAACGTTTGAAAACGGACCTAAAAGTAGACACAAGAAGACATCGTTTACGATTGGAAAATAATGAAAGCATGGAAATCATGAGTAGCGATGACGACGCGTTTTCAGAAGAAAGTGACATGGAGTACGGTGAGGACAGTGAGAATGAGTCCGAGTGTGAGTACATCAGTGAGGACGAGTGGCCGCACGCTGCGGACCAGGGAGAACGCAGGTATAACGGTGCTCGTTTTGAGAAAAAATCTGAAGACTTGTGGTGGGCGGAAAATCGACCGGAATGGACCACAGACGACTCGTCAATGATAAACATTGAGTTTACTAAGAAAAAAGAACTGTTCAAATCGACTCCCAAGACACCTTACGAGACCTTTCGCTGGCTCCTTAACGATCAAATATTAGATATGATAGTAAACGAAACAAACAAGTACGCCGCTAATATCTTTGAAAAGAAAAAAATTGCTCCTTCATCTAGAATTAGGTCTTGGAAAGATGTGACGAGAGAGGAAATGATCACGTTCCTGGCGCTCCTCTTACACACGGGTACCATCCGGACGAACAGACTCGCTGACTACTGGAAAGGGGACTATCTTTTTAATTTGAATTGTTTCTCTAGATTTATGACCCGAAATCGCTTCATGTTGATACTAAATTGTCTTAATTTTGCATCACCTGATCCCCGCGCTCGTGATAATGTTGCGAAAATAAGACCTGTCATCAATCATTTTAATAACGTAATGAAGGAAATCTACTATCCAGGCAAGGAGCTTCTTATTGCCAAATCTATGGTATTCTGGCACGGCAGCCTGGTGCGCCAGGAGTACACCGACCACCGACGGCACAGAAATGCTGTCAATTTATTTAAACTTGCGGAACCTGACGGCACAGTAATCAAATTTCAAGTTCATGCTGGTAAGAGCAGCGACAACATCACAAGAGTTTCTACGGGACGAATAGTCGAGGAGCTTATAGAAGATAAGATGGGTAGTGGCCACTCTTTGTACTTGGACAGATATTATACCTCTTACAGACTGGCACTAACTCTTCTGAAGGGTCAGACATACTGCACTGGGACTCTTAATAAGAAGACCAGGTGTTCTCCATTTTTATGTGGGGTATCCCAAACATCATTCTTCTCTAAAGGTGTGCATGTTGGAAAATGGCGGGGACGAAAATCCACTGTTTACATAACAACGGAATTCAAGAACCAGCTTCATCAAGTTATAGAAAAGAATGGCACATTAAACCACAAGCCAAAGGCTCTGATGAACTTCGGCCGGTTCATGACAGCCAGCGAGCTGCAGGACCAGCTCATGTTGTACATGCCGTGCACCAGGAAGACGTTGCGCTGGTACAAGAAGGTATTCATTTTTGCGCTGCAGATATACATGAACAATGCTTATCATTTGTATAATAACTTTTCTGGTACTACGAAGAAGATACGATATTACGAGTATAGGTTGGCTGTATTGAAGGCGATGTTGCCGCCGCCGATGTATCATCCGCAGGTTGACGAGTTGGCAGGGTCGTCGGTGTCCAGCCACAGGCTGACGAGGATGACGCGGACCAGGCGGCGGGAGAAGAAGGAGAAGGATGGGACGGTGAGGATCGTGAACGAGGTGGCGAGGAAGGAGTGTAGAATGTGTCGGAGGAACAAGCGGCGCACGGCCACGCAGTACGAGTGCGGCGCCTGCGATGGCTCGCCCGCCTTCTGCACCACCTGCTTCTGCGAGGCGCACGTCAGCACGCGCGAGCCTTATACTACGGACGATGATGGCATAGTGCATTACGCAAACCTGTGAGATCGTAAAAGTTGTATAGGGACAGCAAAAAGTTTCCAGGGTAATAAAACACCATTGTCCAGTTTGTATTATTGTGTTTTTCTTTTATTATTTAAGTTGTAATGAATAAAATTTGATTTTAAAATTCGACAATTTTGGACTGTTGACTGTAAATAAAATTACTTATCTATATTGAAAATTTGAAAGTAGTTAAAATGACTTTAGTTATTCTGATACGATCAGGTTTGGCAAACGCACCGTCTTTTTTTCATATAGGTAATTTTGAAAAATTTTGTACTAAGTACCTATTTTAGTAATTATTTTGGTAACCGTACTTACCTACTTTTGAAGTGTCAGTTGACAAATGAAGACCATAGACACTCTCCTTCTTAGTTGAACCGTAGACCGTAAGTTTTATAAACATTACACACGAATAAACCCACATTGGGCTGCAGAGTTCATTTACGACCTACGACCTACTAACTCTCATAGAAGTGATCTGATGATGTTAATGACAACGTTCCTTTAAATAAACATACAAAAAAAATATTTTATTTTGAATAAATGTTACTTCTACTTACAATTGATTGTTTTATTATTTATGTTCCTAAAATGTGCCCTTTTACTTTTTAGTGTGTTTTTGATATATGGCTATATTATGAGCTACTGGGTCAAAACGGCAGCTAGTCACTTGTAAATTCTCATTTATTAACAATCGGAAGTTCAACAAGCACAGTAAAATAATAATTGGTAGGTACCTACTATTTGTTCATCAACACTATTCGAAAAATGTATCGTTTAAGCCTTGACATAGCGTAGGTAGTACCTACGCATGTCTTTAGTAACACTGATTTACTCTGAAAACCGTCCTACTGTTGCTATCAATTTACGTAGGTACAATTTAGTAGCAATTTAGTACTATCAATATCAAAATGTAACTGAGGTTTAATAGTCCACAACTATCACACAACGCCATCTAGTCCCAAGCTAAGCAGAGCTTGTGTCATCTAAATACTAGACAACTGATAAACATACTTACCTACAGCTTGGCCAGAACGGGTTGAAACGGAACTAAAATTTTTATTTCTGACAGCGTTTTAAGGCTCTCATATTTTGCAAAATCGACGTCCGATGAGCGGGGAAAGTTTGACGATTTCCCCGCCACCAGCGCCACTGTCGCGAAATTATTGAAAACCTAAGTTTTATGTATTTCATTTCTAAAACTTCAATATTTCATACAGTGTTCCCTTCACGCAAAATACATTTATTACTCTAGTAGAAATATTTTATCACAAGGATGTCAATGCATTTACGAATACAAAATGATATAAATACCTGTTGATGCAAACAAATATTTTATAAATATATTCGTCCATTCACAGACCTAAATATATTTTATAACATTTTGACACAGATTTTGATGTCCCCAGATAACAAAAAAAAAACTACTATTTTTTAGAAAATTTATGAGCATTGGCATACTGTGCCAAAATGACAATACCCAATTATCTATAATGCCCCAAACACACGAGCGGAGCGTTTTATTAACATGCGTTCACATTTTCACAAAGCGGGACGCCCTTCACCATCTGGTGGTGTGTACCAGTACACATTTTACGAATAAAACATTTACTGATTTGAATTTAAAAACATATTTTTTATCTCTTTTATCATCAATTCATCATCATCATGATCATACGATGTTTTGTGTATAATTTAAGAACAATTTTTTCACTGATGCATGGAAAAACATTATCAAAATTAGAACTTCGATAAATAAATGTTTATTAAAAAAAACTACAAAGAATATGGAATTTATATTATTCTAATTCTATTATGCATTTAAATTACAACACCAAATTATTCATAAAATGTGTTTAAAATATAAATTTTAAACACATTTTATTTTATTTTGTTGTTTATACCAGAGGCGGCCTTAGCCATTGCGAGGCCCCGTCAAGGCAAGTCTTTGCGAGGCCCCTTGCCCTTTATAAAAAGTATGTGATGCGAAAGTAGGTTTGGTTGTCATGTTTGAGGACAAATGCTAAAGTTATACAATAAATGTAATTTGAGTTTTAAAACATCCGTGTTTGCGTAAAATGGAGTAGTTCTGATTTTTGCAGACTTTGTTTGCCTTTTTGGCGATTATTACCTTAAAGTTAAATTGAAAGAGTTAAAAAGAAATTTGCTACAATATGAGACTAAAATGGTTTCTGTAGAGCCAAAAGCTTCCGATTTAGCGCTTTTCAAAAGTATCTCAAATCAACGTTTTTATACAACAAATTTGGCGGTATCTGAAATCATGTCTTCAGTTGGAATGTTTTCCAACTTTATAACTTTTTTCGAAAAAGAACTTTGAAGTTTAGGCCGCACTACGGTTAAACCGCTGTGGTTTTTAATGGCGAGAATTTGTGCCCCTAGAAAACTAATACAAGCGGCTGCACCGTGGTTTTTTCCCGCGACTGAGTTTAAAACCGTGATTTGCTACAAAATGCTCGCGGGTAAAAACCGCGGCACAAAACTGTTCATCAATAGAACTTAGTTGACGCGTACGCACTGGCGTTAACCGCGGGCTGTTTTTCGGTAGACCGCCATGCTTCCACCGAGTCGGAGTTTGTTTTAAACTAACCAGAACATGAATTTATTAGGATGGTCTCTTAAGTTTTGATAATTCTTATGAAAGAAACTAAACCTAATAGTCTCCGAGATAAATGCTCCCAACATTTTTTCATTTTTTCAAAAAGTCACAAACTAAGACATCCCAACTCTAATGTTTTGCGAAAAAAATATAAATATTGAAAAGCTCAACTCTGAAATTACTGGGTCTACCACTACAGATAAAAATCGGTTCTCATAATGTAGCAAAAGACATCTTTGAAACCGCTCTGAAAAGTTTGTTATCAACAACTAGTCCTTTACGGTCATAAACGCAAAATTATCAAAATGAATGTTTTTTTTTTACAAAGTAACGTTCGGTGTATGAGGTCTCGAACTTTGATTATTCATTGGGCCCACTGGCGTACGTAGGTGCGTGGCTTTGCAGACCCTAGCTAGCCTGATGGGGCCTCGCGCTTAGAGATTTAATAAAATAAAATAGACAACGGCAATCTCAACTTTGTTACCTCTCAGTAAAGCAGTATAATTTAACTTCTACTACTATTTCTAACTGAGAACTGATAGAGCCAAAGCTGATGGCGCCGACGATCATAATTATTTAGGTCTAGCAATTCGGCTTCTCGCGCGAGGCCCCGTAGTTCACGTAGTTGCATGATAACTTGTTTACTTTTTAATTCTAACTGTGAACAGAAAGAGGCAAAGAGGCCTCGCAAAGCGATTTTTTTCATCAAGTCATCAAAAAAAAAAGAGGCCTCGCACACAGTGACCCACACGACGGGTTTAAAAAAAATCACAAATCCGCGCGATATTTTTCATCCTCCATCAAAAAAAAGAGCATCGCAGATGGTTCTTGTCCTCCAAGATTCAGTCTCGCTACGTCACTGATTGAGCCAACATCATAAACAAGTCTGAACTACCGGATTAAACTAAACTAGCCGTACGTTCAGGTGACAAAATTATTGTACTAAATAAATACTTTTACAAAATTATAAATGTTGATTGACACTGAGATGATCAGAGATGGTAAATTTAAAAAAACTGGCCAAGTGCGTGTCGGGCCACGCACAGTGTAGGGTTCCGTAGTTGTCCATCAAAATACTTATGCGAACTAACTAAACTGATTCGCTGAATTTAATTTTAAAAAGAAGAATTTTCAAAATCGGTCCAGGAGTCTTTGAGAAATCGGGGAAAATACATAAGAAAAAAGATTACAACGAATTTAGAACCTCCTCCTTTTTTTGAATTTAGTTAAAAATAGTTGACGATAAAAACCTACCTATCCCCAAAAAACATACCTATAAAAGCTGTAAAAATAAAGTTGACAAACTTACATTTGCAGTTGTCTCCGATACATTTTGTTTAAGAAAATATGATTCCAAGTACATTTTATAAGTTGGTCGACTATTACTCGTAAAGTTGTAAAGCCTACTTAGTCATGATAATTTTCTTTTAAACTTCGTTATACAGGGTGAAATTTTGTAATGCCACCTGGAGGGAAAGTACTCTTAATACTGCAGATAGAAAATTTTGCTCAAAAGAAACATTCCTTTATTTTTGAATAGAAAGCAAACTGCATTCAAAGATTTTCGAAATTTTCTTCTCCCACCCGGGAATCTTGCCAATTAAATTCGTCTCGTCAAAATTATAATAAATCGTAATTATACGTAAAACATTGTTCATTATTTCTTCTATTAAATTAAAGTACTATAAAAACGAAGGCCGCGCCGCCGACGCCGCCGCCGCCGACGTCAAAAAGTCGGCGCGCCGCCGCCGACAAATTGACCATCGGCGCTCATATCTAGTATATACTACTATTGTGAATTTTTTCACACCCCCAAACATAACCGTTTAGCTGGTAGAGGGGGGGGACACTCGAATCGAGCAAAATTTAGCACTTTAAAGCTTAATATTTCACAAACAAATTTTTTTATCAAAAAATTGTCAATGGAAACTATCATTATTTTTTAAAGGCCTATTTAATGATACCCCAGACTATGGGGTAGGCGAGAAAAAAAAAATTCACTTTACGTGTAAGTACTGGAGGTACCCTAAAAAAAAAAAAATTTTACGAGATTATATTTTACCACTTTTTCGGCACAACAAATCCGTATATTTACACCAAATTACAGCTCTCTAGTACTGTGCGTCTCTGAGCTAAACTGCGGACGGACGGACGGACGGACATGGCGAAACTATAAGGGTTCCTTGTTGACTACGGAACCCTAAAAAAAATAGATGGTTTGACTTTTTCTAAAACTAAAATCTTATTTATTTTGCCGTTACGATTGTTGTAGCCTTAATGAGTAGCCTAACTACTCGTTAAGGCAATAACATAACTAATTAATTAATAAAAATCAAAAGTATTTAATTAATAAAAATTACTAGTTTTTCTTTTGCTTGGTCTGTTGCGCGAGGCCCCCTGCAAGCGCGAGGCCCCGGGCGGGTGCCCGGTTCGCCCCCCCCTAAGGCCGCCACTGGTTTATACAACAAAATTGCAGGTTTTTTGTCCGATCGCCATAAAAAGACTTCTTAACGTTTCTGGCGGGAAATCAGAACAAGATGGAGAACTTTTGTTACTGCTGCACTTTAGCAGCTGGCTAAATGAAGTAAATGATGGTAGTGTCATCCTCTATTCGTTCTATTAGAGCAAACAAAATTATAAATTTCCCGCGAACGTGCCTTTCCCATTTTTTTGTAGGATAAAATATCACACTTCATGTAAAAATAAAATTGCTATTATTTAGAAAAACTATTACTAAATACAATATTAAAAAGAGTAATTTCTATGAAACTAATGCAGTGTCGTTTAGGCGATGCTAATTCCTAGTAAAACAGATTGTGGACGCGCCACAAAACTTGAATCACGATCACTATTGTTTTTAATTTACTAATTATTCTTTATATTCTAGACAAGTACGTCTAAATTCTTTAAAAAAAAAAACAATATTGTACATTTGGTCTTAGATAATTATGATTTTCAACCACGTCGCAAAAAAAAATTAAATAGAGCGACAAACAACTTGTACTGAACACATGGTGAGACTCATGGTATAATAATACCAGGTATGGCACTCCGAGACACAGTGGTCACGTGGGTGACACAAGCCTACGTCATCATCGCTATCTGCTGGTTCTCAAACTTTACAGTTTGGGGAAATTTAACCTAATAAAACATTGACCTAATTATTACATTACTGCTAACTTTTGCACGTGGCTTCCATCCCTTACCTCAGCGTAATAGATTTTCAGTGACAAAAAGCATTATTTATCCATCCTAGGATAAAAGATAACAAAGAAACTTTTCGACGTTCACAAATAAAAATGTTTGAGTGCCGCTGGTTCCACAGTCGCTGAGCGAGACAGGCATACGCATAAAACAAGGATAGCGCTATACGACAAAATGGCGGCATGACAATGACACAGCCCGTTCCTGTGTTACCAGTAGTGTGTGGTTATAACTCCCTAAGCGCATTTATTACATAAGCGAATACGATAAAACGCTATGGTTTTATTAAACAATTCTGTTGGTATACGTTTTGAATTGTTTCATTTGCTATGCTAAATACAATTTAAATGTTTTATTTATTCTTTTAAACAAAATAATGGGTGAAAATGTTTCCTTATTTTCGGATCTTGTTGCAATTAATTGGCAACTGGAAAGTGACGTCAACATGTGTCACTTCGGGAGTGCCAGACCTTGTTTTTTTAGACTATGGTGAGACTGAGCAACAACCACCGATTTTTCATCGCATTCGCAGTACTTTGTGGCCAATCGCACAAGTGTTTTTTCTGGGCATGGGAAATAGAAAAAAATGTATTCCCATATTGTATCTGTTCAAACGTCAACGATTATAAAACGCGGCGTTTTTGTTCAAACTCCATTTGATTTTAAATGCTAGGCGGTGACAGTTAAATTCAATTTTATGTACCTTTTTGTTAAAACTCTGCGTTTTTTTACGTCCAAAAAACAGCGCTAGTGAGAATGGAGCTTTATGCGATATTTAACAGCGTTGTGGGTGTTACTCCTTATTTGTAGGTGACATGGGTGACATGTAATCTTGAAGTATTCAAAATATTGACAATACAGTAATTTTCATTTAATTATTTTAATCCTGTTTCTTCGAAATTGTTATAAATCTTTGACGAAATGAAATAAATAATAATAAAAGTGAAGTGCATCTTATCCTATATTGCAATTCGATACCATTAGTGGTTGTTTTCAGTTACATAATTATTGTTGACTGAAATTCAGTACTTATAAGAATAGTTCACGTGAAATGTTATATAGATCCAAAAGTATTGGACGATGGAGAATGCAAAATATTGCAGAACGATGAACAAGAACCGTACTACGATATCACGATAACATTGATATAGGTACCTGTGAGTAATCTATATATATAAAAGCAAAAGGTCACTCACTCATAGGACACGAAAGCTCGGAAACTACCAGCGCTAAGGGTTCAAAATTTTGCACAGGGGTTCTTTTTAGGACGTAGGTATCCGCTAAGAACGGATTTTGCGATATTACGCCCCTAAGGGGTTGTTTTTGGGGTTGACAGTTTGTATGAAACTTTTTTGCTACAAGTACTAGGAGTTTCAAATTTTGCATGCGGGTTCTTTTTAAGACGTAGGTGCTACTTTAGAAAAGGGTTTTTCGAAATTCGACCCCTAAGGGGTTGTTTTTTGGTGTTGAAAGTTTGTTTGAAACTTCGTTATTACACGTGCTAGGAGTCTCAAATTTTTCATGGGAATTGTTTTTGAGACGTACGCACTACCCTCAACGGGGTTTTTCGAAATCCAACCCCTAAAGGGTTGTTTTAGGTGCTGATAGATAGAGGCCTCAAATTTTGCATGGGGCTTCTTTTAAGGACGTAGGTGCTCACTAAGACAGGATTTTGCGAAATTTCACCTCTAAGGGGTTGTTTTTAGGGTTGATAGGTTGTATGAAACTTTGTTATTACAAGTACTAGAAGTTTAAAATTTTGCATGCAGGTTCTTTTTAGGAAGTAAGTGCTACTTACGACAGGGGTTGTTCGAAATTCGATCCCTAAGGGGTTTTTTTTGGTGATGGTAGTTTGTATGAAACTTTCGTTACTACAAGTGCTAGGAAACTCAAATTTCGCATTGGGTTTGTTTTAGGACGTACGCACTACCTTAGACGGGGTTTCTCGAAATTCAACCACTGAGGGGTTGTTTTAGGTGTTGATAGATAGAGATCTCAAATTTTGCATGGGGATTCTTTTAAAGACGTAGGTGCTCACCAAGAAGGGCTTTTGCGCTATTTTATTACTTCCCTAAGGGGTTGGTTTTGGGGTTGACAGTTTGTATGATGCTTTTCTGCTACAAGTACTAGGAGTTTCAAATTTTACATGCGTTTTTTTTCGACGTAGGTGCTACTTCAGAAAAGGGTTTTTCGAAATTCGACCCCTAAGGGGTTGTTTTTGGTGTTGAAAGTTTGTTTGAAACTTCGTTATTACACGTGCTAGGAGACTCAAATTTTTCATGGGAGTTGTTTTTAAGACGTACGCACTACCCTCAACGGGGTTTTTCGAAATTCAACCCCTAAAGTGTTGTTTTAGGTGTTGATAGATAGAAATCTCAAATTTTGCATGGGGGTTCTTTTAAGGACGTAGGCTGTGCTTACTAACACAGGATTTTGCGAAGTTTCACCCCTAAGGGGTTGTTTTTGGGGTTGATAAGTTGTATGAAACTTTGCATGGGGTTCTCAAATTTTGCATGGGGGTTGTTTTTAGGACGTAAGCACTACCCAAGACGGGGTTTTTCAAAATTCAACCCCTAATTGGTATGAATAATAGTATGAATCTTCATAACTACAAGCAAGAACTAGGAGTTTTAAATGTTTCACAGGAGGGTTCTTTTGGCACGTAGGTGCTTCTTAAGGCAGGATTTTGAAAATTCTCTCCCGAAGGTGTAGTTTATAGCTTTGGGCAAACTGCAATCGTGGCGGTAAGACCCCTCTTTGAGGAGTGGCTGGAGAGGTGTCACGGCGTCTTTATCTTCCGTCTGACGCAGATCCTCACCGGGCACGGATGTTTCGGGAGGTTCCTTTGTCGTATGGGGAAGGAAGAAACGCCTGGGTGTCACCACTGCGAGGATCGCCCGGAGGATACGGTGGAGCATAGGCGCAGGATTGCCCCGCTTGGGCAGATCACCGCCGTGTCCTCATGCTGCGGGGCGAGACGGAATGGGAAGCGGTCGCCTCCTTCTGCGAAGGAGCAAGCTTGCAAAGGAGGAGGCTGAACACGTGAGGGAGAGGACAGTGACTCGCCGTCGACCCGGGGGTCGACGGCGAGTTGTGTTCCACGCGCGCCTCAAGGAGCTGTCCTGTCAGCAATCGGACGGGGCCTCCCTAAGAGGGCCAGAGCCTGCCGAGATCGCGGGACTGTCTCACTCGGTAACCGTGACCCTGGTACATAAAAGGCTATTGAAGGAACACCGTGGATTTTAGCCACTACAAGTCTGACAGTCCCTCCTGTCTCGCCCTGGGCGGGAGGACTCATTTGATGATTATGCCACGATAAAAAAAGTGGTCGTTTATACATTCATAGTTTGTATGAAACTTCGGTACTACAAGTGCTACGAGTCTCTTATTTTCCCTGGGGTATATGTCTTTAGGACGTAGATGCTTATTAAGATGGGATGTTGCGAAAACCGACTGTTAAAGTGTTGTTTGGTGGTCGATAGGATTTTAGTTGCATATTGATTTAGATTTTGGTCGGAGAAGAAATTCACAGAAGCAAAGTTCGAAGTAAGCGCGGACGAAGTCGCGGGCGAAGTGCTAGTTTATTATATTGATAGAAACAATTCGTAATGTATATTATACGTATTCTAAAATTCTCATTCACTCAAATCCCTTATTTGCTCCGTACATCAAGAATGTCTGTGCGTCAGAAATTTCCTGCAATTAAATTCAGTAAGTTCGGTTTCTTTTCAATATTTATTAATGAAAATAATATGTTATTGAAAATAGAAAGTTTATAGGTCTATTTTACAGCCATGTCCGTTTAATCAGGTCCCATTAAACACAGCGTATATATGCCTAAACATATTTTGAATAATCAATAAGCCTACGCTATCTTTTTCTCAATTTCCAATTTTTCTATTACGAAAATCTGACAGCCCCGATCAGAAAAAAAGTGTCATAGGTCTAGTCTGTAAGAGCCACGCTGGCTGACTGATTCGTCAACGAGCGACAGTGATGACACTACTTTTGAAAGGCAAAGGATGAGAGGACGATAGTGAATGTGTGCTTAGAATAAAACGGCGTATGTGCCTTTGACTGGCCTGTTGGTCTAGTGGTTGGTGACCCTGACTGCTATGCCGGAGGTCGTGGGTTCGATTCCCACCCAGGACAAATGTTTGTGTGATGAGCACGATCATTTGTTCTGTGTCTGGGTGTAATTTATATATAATATGTATGTATTTAGAAATATATAAGTATGTTTATCAGTTGTCTAGTACCCAAAACACAAGCTCTGCTTAGCTTGGGACTAGGTGGCGTTGTGTGATAGTTGTGGGTGGTAATATTATATTATATATTATATTATATTATATTATATACACATTGACGTCTTTTTATAAATTAAAATTGTTATTAAATGAAAAAGTAACCTGATAAAGTTCTGACAAACATCATTACCTATTTATTGATATATTCTTCAGGACCAAAAGTTTGATCTACTTCAAGTACCACTCAAAAAACGTTAAAAAAATCTCTATTTTCGCGATTTTTTTTGATCGAGTCAAGTTATAAATATCGCGTTTTCAACTGGAAAATAACATAGACAGTTTATTGAACTATAACATACATTTTTTTCAGATCGAAAAACGAATATTTGATTGTTTGCCGTTGAATCAAAAATAGGTTGATTCCGAATTACGTGGCCTTAAAATCTTTGATATTTGATGTAAACAAAGACCGCAGGTTTGTTAGATTTATTATTTTGCCATAAAACTAACGTAATAAGTGAAAAAAAATAAAATAAAATCATTCAAAGTGCTGGTAGCGCGAAGACAGTGGCGACTTCCGGTTTTCTACATTTTTATGTCGAGCTGTATATTTTTCGCTTCGTGCTCTTCACACAACCATTTGTCCTGGGTGGTAATCGAACCCACGACCTCCGGCATAGCAGTCAGTGTCACTAACCACTAGACCAACAGGCCTGTAGTTACACCACATAAAGATCATAATCGACTGGCAAAGGTTATAGTTTATTCACATGACCGGTTTCTTCACAGCAACGCTTTAGTCCTTAATTCCTAATCGCTTTGATTTTCCAAAACACCACCTCCGATGGGTCTCGTAGACCCTACTGAACCGGTCCCGTAGACCCGGGGTCTTCCGGACCAAAACACAATGCTATTAATCAAACCACAGAAACAATTACTGATCGACCCAAGATTAGCTGGAATTGTTTGAAAACCACTTTGATTCGGTCGGGTATCGAACTTGTGACCTCAGCTATTGTTCTTATTTGTGTCTGGAAGAGCAATTTTGTAACAGTAAATATCATTAGAGTCCATGGCTTAGAGACTGAAGATGTTGATATAACACATACAGTAGGTATTTCAGAGTCCAGTTAACATGGTAACTAGTGGCTATAGCGAGCGCTGGCCCCCCCGTGGCCCACTCCGCCGTGTGCCCACCTCACACACATTCTATTACAGACCGCCCCACACACACAAACAGCTGTGAACACCCATCTTTATCGTCATCTTACATCTTCGATACTTCTCTATAAATATCTCGGACAAATTCAATAAAAACTAGGCGCGTCAATATCTGTCCCATACTTTATACACATCAAGACGCAAGGGTTTGTCCAAGAATGGAATATTGATTACATTATCTTCTTTGTTCAATGTTCATGGGACACTTTACGACGAACCCATGTTAGGAATATCACCATCATCCATAAAACCAGCTTACTTTTGGGGTGTTCTTGATAACAATAAAGTACTCTCCGTGATGAAAGTTTTGCATCTCAACAAAGGAATATCAAAAATCAAATGTGTGACGCAATCGCGCAACTAAATCCATTCCTCAACAAACCTGACTCCAAACCCGTCACGAACAAAGAACTTCAGTACATTCCATGTTTAGAGCGAGACAATCATATCTGCGAATACATCCCTCTCTCTTCCCTAAAAAAGGGGCAAAATTATGACGTAATCATAGCCCCAGCACCCCTGCCGGGCAGGAGATGCAATTACTGGCGTGAACTTTATAGCCAACGAAATAAAGGTCATAATTGATCACCGTTGCATTTCGGAGATGGATGACGAAATCGTAGGGTGATTATAGTATGGGAGTCAGGCAACTGCCCAGTAATAATACGTTTTCATCTCTGGTGCGATTAGTTAGCTGCAAAAGAGAATGAACAAAATATGACAATGAAATTAAATACAATTACAAAACCAAGTATACTGAAAACACTTGAACACACACAATGTCAAAAGTACAGGCAAAACACTTTTCGATGCAAAAAATAATACAGTTGCGGTTGTCCTAATTTTAGCCGATTTTGTCCAAACTTCGACATGTGTTGCCAAAATGAAAAGCTACGTTTATTTTCAGCAACAAATATATTTCTGTCGAGCTCTTCAAAAGGCAGGAAGCTTACAATATAACACTAAGGATTACTTTTTGTGGCAAAAGATGGTAAGTGGCCACGGGAAGTGGTTTCATAATTATTAACATACTGCGAAAGTCTGTCTTGGTCTCAGGTATTATTGTTTATTTTTTGTGTGTGAAATCTGTATTATCTGTATTATTAAAAAGGATTTAGCAGTAGGAGATAATTATATACCAGTGTTGAATAGGAGACACACTAATAAAAATGTTTTCTTCGCTTTGCTATTTTACCTACTAAAACCGTTTCATTGTTGTCTAGGAGCAAACATATTATTGTACATTATAGAAGTAAATTAATAATTACAATCGTTTCCTCGCATCTATATTAATAATACCGAAACAGATAGTTTTATTTCTACAGTAATTTGTTAACGCCAAACGGATGTCGTAATTTATTTCAAATGCGGCGAATAAAACAATTTACTTTTATATTTTTTTCTGCACTGTCATTTATAAAGTGAATATTATTTTACAAAGACGACTTTATCTTTGTGCGATGGCCATTTAATAATATTACCTGTATTACTGCTATTATGAACATAATCTACACAAAGCTGAAACTGGATCCGGCTTAAATTCCTAATGAAACCTAAACATTATTGCTAACATGTCGTAACGTAATAATAATGCTGTCTCCGAGACAATGACGCAAAGACAATAGTGGAACCCTTTACCGCATAGAATGTGAGATTTATTTTATTTACCATCGCTCTCTGGCCGGTCCCGCCGGAACGTGGGTTGAATATACACCATAAACTTTTATGGGGCCCAGTCAGATAACAGCGTCGTGCTTACATACTTTTTTGTGGTTCCAAAGAGTTATACGGTAACGTAGCTGTGCCTTGTATATTATCTTCACTCTAGTGCATTAAATTATTCGGCTGACTTGTTTATTATGCACATTTTTTTCATTTTATGTCATTTCAGGGCTATTATTGCCCGTGTGTAGGAAGCTGGAACATAATTTATCTGACGTTTTTCTTTTGCTTGCAACTTTGACCACTTTGAATAGGTAAACATTTCGATTAATTTCTATTAAATTAGCTGATGTATAACTAACACCATGACTTTTTTATGTTTTTTGAAGTGAAAACTTCTTTAGCGGCGTTGTACACTTTTTCTGTAATGGGTAAAAAATTTAAAACTCGCGTCAGGGTCACGTGACCAAAACTCGCGTCAGGGTCACGTGACCCTGATCGAAAATGAGTAAGACGTCATTCAAATTAAAAATAAAACATAGTAACAAAAAAGTTTTCACTTCTACCGGCACTCCTGGAGTGCAACCTTTTTTTTTTTTTTAATCTGATGGAAACTCGAGAAAGCCCCGAAAAGTAATTTTATTTCTTTCAATCTCGGTCGCTCAAATAAAGAAACAACCTCCACAAAGATACATGAAGGCACACGAGCTAGCATTAGAAAAAATGAGTGGGCGTAATATGTTGTATAACCTATGGCTATGTTAATGGAGTTGCTTCTCATCTCGTGTGTATCCACCGTAGTCCGTGTGGGCTGTCGGTTCCATGTTTATGGTGTTTTCTATTCGGTTTCGCTACCTATTGTTTTAATGGCGAGTGAAAGTTGTTCCAGTTAATTTTGAGAACAATGCACCATGATTTAGGACTTTTATTTGTAAAGCTTTATCTAACGCTGGAATCATTTGCTGAAAAATTGTTCAGATTACCTTCCTCTCTTTGTTTTATAGCGTTTTGTTATGGTCTATGAGTTCACGTACACATGTATGTACTGTTGTTTCTATTATATTGAATAGCTTCACTGTAATAGCTAGTAATTAGAGCACATAGACATTGTGTTGGTTGCAATCATTAAATTTTCCAAAAACGCAAACTGAAGTTCATCAGAGATGTATTTTTTGTTCAACATATTAACATCAGCAACAAAGTAGTCAATGTTGTAAGTGTAACCGGAGGCTGTAAATAAAGATTCGTCTTCGTAATATTTCTTTTGTTTGTGTCGTTCCTGCGAGCTCGGTACAGCGAGGCAGGCAGGCGGGCAGTCCGCAGTAGCTACCGGGCATACGTGTAGCGTATAGACGCAACCGGTTTCAGCTTGCTACTCCCATAGATTAAATCGTTCGTAAAAGGTTTTAAGAGACGACCAATTTAATTTTACTGACTTGTACCGTTCGAGATTCGATCTTCAGAACATTTTAAGCTTTAGGAAACGAAGAAGAAGAAAGATCATCACTAGCACTACTTTCTTCAGTTCCTGGGATGTTGATAAAAATAGCTATAAGGCTGGTATATATAATATATATACCACTATTAAAAAGACCCATTTACTTATAAAAAATCTGTCTAGTACGTATTTCCAATCGGTTGAATTGTAGAAATAAAATAGGGTCAAATTCAACGGTATTGTGATATTAGTAATTTAGCATTATAATAAGTTAGCATTTTGAGGCATAAACAAAAAAGTCATAAAACAAAACAACCGCATCAGAATCATCAAACAAACAATCATCAGAAGAACCTAAAATAGTTGGGAGAGCTCTCAGCCGATGATGATGATGAATCAACCGCAGCGAAACACCCATACCTACTTGCTAACTACATCCTATAGCGTCGTCCGGTCGTCCCGCAGGCTACCGACGCATGCGCAAGTGCAGGCACCAGGTCGGAACCTGTTTCGGGGGAAGCTGCCTTCCTACTGTTTATTATAACAGGCTTTCTGAGAAACTATGGCTATTAACTTCACTTGCCCATTTTGCAGTCATTATTATTGTGTATGTGGGTAGACTTGGATTGATTGTATTATGATGTTATTGATACATGAGTTTATAACTTGAGAATTAGTCTAATTACTTTGTTAGATTTGTGATTGAATGTAAGAAAATAGTCCTGGCTTAACTAATCCTCTAAATTATAGGTTAATACTCTGATGATATTATTCAGAAACCTATGCATGATTATTGCATGAACTTAGGTCATATTTTCACTAATTTGTGAGTGTTACCAACAATGAAATTATAAATTTACTTATAATATCATTGGTTACCAACATCATTTGTCAGCTTTTGACGAGAATTTGAGAACTCTGTCAAAAGCGTACTGAAAGTTTACCCAATAACCGCTTATTTGAGGCCTTATTAACTACCAGGACTTGAAAACAAAAGGTCTGGAAATCAGACTTCTTCTTAATCTAAAATACAAACACCTAATTAATTTGTTTTTCATTCAATTTTCCACATTACAGCTGAGAAGAAAGTAAAGTTACAAAGTCAGCCTGTACCAAAACCTTCTAAAACGTGGCGTCAGCCCTCCCGAAAAGAGTGAATCTCTACTGTGAATCTGTCCCTCATCGACTTTGCATACAAATGCACCCTCTGGCATCCCTCTCGTTGCTTCGGAGGGACATCTGATCATCGGGAAGACTCAATCATTCTCGAGATCGTACAAAAGTGATAGGTAGCTATTTAATCCAGTTGGTTGACGTAACGTTAGAGATTGGAAACCTGTCTCCTTGACTACAATGTTTTTGTATGAGGAATATTCATAGTGCGAATTTAAGAATGTTTTGTTTCTTGGGTACCTAACAAGAATGTTTTTTTTGTTAATCTGGTCATTATAGCCATAAACCCAAGTAAGTAGTTCATTCCGTGTTTTATTGTTTGTTTCTAGAAACAAAGAATAAGGTCTGTGTCAGTGAATGAATTAAATTAATTGTATTAAAATTTAACATAAGTACTACCTAAGTCCTTTCAAAAGCTATGTACCTACGTTCTAAGAAAAGCAGGTAGTGGTAATTACTTACCTAGAGGTAAGTAGGAAAGTAGGTAGGTACTTCATTTCTTAACTTGTAACTACAACATAAACCTTTCTTATTCATAAAGGTATTATAGTCCACCGGCAAACCGTAACGATAGCAACCTCATACAATATGAACTCTTTTCTATTTCTCATTTCCAACAAAGAAAGTAACCGCCTACACGAACCAACATTTTGTAAGTCTATAGAAAAGAAAGAACTTTTCCATTCTGTCGTCTTGCGGCTATGTAGGTAGGTAACTGTATGAATGTAGATGATATTGAATGCATGTACAAAGTAAATAAATCATCGAATTTAGTCCTGTACTAGGTTCAGAAGTAAACAGTACTTTCACAGGGTATCGTCGGCCAATCAATCGCACGCGCTCGGCTATCTCCGCCGCCGCTCGGCAAACTCCGCCACAGCTGACGCGAACTGTTGCTATGTGCACGTCCACGAGGGCAAAGCGGACATGTTCAGTAGAAGCCGGTTTTAGCTGATATTTCATTGGATCTGTTATTACTGTTTGGCTGGTTAAATAAGATGGAATTCAGAAATTCCTTTAGTTGTTTCGTGATTCTAAGTAAAAACAGTTTTTTTCGACCTTTTAGCAAATTTTTGACCCTACACCCTTCCAAACACTTAACCTAAACTCTATGTGTACAAAACTCTCCAATTCAGCAACAAAACCAAAGGAAAACACCGAAAACCAATTTCCCAAACAAAGAAAAGCAGATTACACCCGAAAATGTCCTACAAACTCCTTAGTGGCAGCTCGCTAAACGAGCCTACGTGACCGAAGCAGTGTACTGACGCACACACTCACAGCTCCCGGCACACCGACACGCGCGCGCACGCACACTTATAAACATGCGGTTAAGACCTCGTGCGCGGCGACGAAACAGCGCAACCGCCGTCGACCTTCACAAAGAAATAGACACATCCGTCGTCCTTAGCGCCCACGAAATAGGGTCCAATTTAAAAAGCAATGTTGAAAGGATGTTATGGCGATCCAGTCTTCGTGTGGGTAATAGCCCCGTTGCGCTAGCGAGTGCATTTATGGCAGCGTTCGCGAGTTGCCAACCTTTTTACTTTATTTGTTCCATTATTTATGTTAGAATAACAGCTAAACTATTACGATGCGTTTAATAATACCTTGTTGATTGAAATGACACAAATGCGATTGTTATGTAGTCCAGCTGATATCTTTGTGCCGATTTGATTTTGTTCGATACCTAAATATGAATTAGCATATTATCTAATGTCTGTGTAAGTGTTTTTATCATAGCTTTATTGATGCATGAAAGAAGGGAGACAAGGACACGCGATAAAATATTATCATTATGATACTACCCAGCTGAAAGCATAAAGATCCAATTTATTTATAAATTTCCAACTACCGAATTCGGAGGAGAGCTATCTCATAACTCTAAATAACTTACCTAACTTTTCTGTATTTGAACAAAAACACAATTCGCCGGGAGCAGTGGTAAAAGGTGAAAGTCCTAGACCAGGTTGGCCTGAAAAAAGGTTGACGATCCCTCGCTACTCGTCCCGCAACGCGCTTGGCAACAAGCGAATGAAAGCACTGGACTACATACAACAAACTTTCGATCTTATTTTGTAGACGTTAAAGTATAATTTTCTTCAATGTGAACAAGTTATTGATCGTAGCTTACGCGAAAAACTTTAGTACTTATCGCCATACAAACGATACATGTGCTATTTCATTAATTGGCCTATGTGACATAACTAATCGATAGCCGTCCTTACTGCGTGTACTTACGGTCCATATTTGTGTACATTTGTACATAGTTTTTGTGAAGATTATTAATCATACAGGATTTATAGATGGACAAAGAGTTAGTTAAGACAGTTATTACGTGTGAACGGCCATTACAGCTTAGTAAGGAGCATGTGTTTAGTGTTTTTTGTTACATCTCAAACGGAGCACGAAAACACGAGAAAGATGTTCTGAAAGAACTTATTTTGGTCGAGAACGATTCTTTGTGAGTTTTTGTACGACCGACTGAGTAAAAGGGTGATGTATTATAATATATAATATATGATGTAAGTAAAATATCATGCCCGTGTTATATGGGTAGTTAGGTGTACCTAACTACCTGTACATGAATACTAAGGTGTTAATAATACAAGACTTGTGAGCCTAAACACAATATACTCGTATATACTGATTTATCTAAGTGAAACAGTTTTACCTACTGGGGTAGGTAGGTACCTACTTGTGTAAGTACATAATTAGGTATCTACATTTTTTAAATTCACTTTTATCACTTGGCTTTGTCAATATGTATTTAACCAAAGGTTAGGTATTCCTGCCTATTGTATAACTTTTTTCCTGAAACTTTATATAAGGGCAACTTGTAGGTACAGGCTATTTCAGTTTCAGAATAGCATTTTTTTTGTTTATATACTTTGCCTAACTTTTCAGCATAAAACCTGCCTACTACATGAACAGACTACTATATGTGTGTACCTACCTACTTCATGTTGAAAGTTGACCAACATACCTACTGTATTCCTAGTAGATCAGCGCTGCCGAAAATAGGGTGTGCTAGGGATGCCAGGATGCCCAGGCACAACACACAGACCCTGGAGATATGCAGATATGGCCAGATCAGGAACACAGTTGGCTAGACCAGGCCTAACATGCAGTGACGGATTAAGGCAACTTGATGCCTTATGTAATCTAAGCTTATGGTGCCCCCCATGTCCAAGGTAAACTAGTTTCTTCTTCCTTAATTCCTTTATTAATCAAAAAGAAAAGGAGGAGGGTCTTTTTTAAGTAGGTATTCATTTGTAATGAGGAACGTGATAAATAGAAGGAAAGAAAATAAGTTTAAAGGCAAGCCTTAGGCTGCTTTTCCACCAGAGATGCGCTATGCTACGTTGCTGCGGATGCGTTTGATATCCACCAATCATATTCATTGGTTTACATAGCACAGCACAGGTGGAAACATTGCCATGCTTCAAATGGTTAAAATCTTTCTAAATTATATGTCATTTTGTCTTTTCTTCTCCCGTTTCTACCGTGCCATGCTATGCGTGCTGGGATTATAAAAGGCTACTTACGTCACTGAACGGTAGACGGTAGATCGTGCACAGTAGCAAGAACACAGGTCCATAATAACCACTATCCATATTTATTGAAGTATTGATTAGTTTCCAATCTCCACTAAAGATCGTTTAGTTCATTAGCCGCACAATCGATATCCAATCAAATCAACTTTCAAAAACTTCATTATATCAGGAAATCAATCATCTAAGTGTTTCAAAAGCCAAAAAAAACATACCTCCTTTGTTAACGTGAGTGTAATAATACTCCCCCAACAGGTTCGAGGGAAAAAAATGATGAAGGACGGGGGTTCGGTTCCTGGGCGTGGCTTCATTGTTTGAGTGTAGTTGGTTATGCCTGGCAGTTTGACAGCCTTGTCAAAAAAAGATTGGCGTGGTATGGTGAAGTGTGACTGTAATCTAATGATTTTAGTCCCCGAGGATCAAAAGTAGACATGAAATCCCAATAATCTGTTTTTTTATATGAAGTACCTATAAAAATATTATTATTAATGTCTCATTTTTGACGCGAATAAAAAGAAAATTAAATCTTCATTGTTCTTAGCGAAAACTTTTTACGAAATAATGTTTTAAAATGGTCAAGTTGGCGACTTCATTGCTAATAAATACTGAAAACTGTTTTAGGTCACCCGCAGTTTTATTTAATCGTTACTGAAATACAGCTGGGCTTCGTGTTTCTCCTTGTTATAAAATATAAAACCGTTTTACTGACAGCTTCAGTGATTAGGTTTAGGTAGATAACAAAAATATTTAACGAAAAACAAAAAACCCGACTGCTTTAAAAAAACTAAAAAGAAAGAAACAAGTCCAGTAGTTAAGAATTCACTCATTCACACTCACAGTCGGGGCCCGTTGGGAAGATTTGATTGGTATAATTTGAATGGGCCCCGACTGTGAGTGTGAATGAGTGAATTCTTAACTACTGGACTTGTTTCTTTCTTTTTAGTTTTTTTAAAGCAGTCGGGTTTTTTGTTTTTCGTTAAATATTTTTTTTATTTCATACTTTTTAGTTACTATTCAGAGAATTATTGTTTTGCTAAACAACTTTAAATCGTTATATATCCTAAACTATTATTTAAAATGAAAAATGATAAAGGGAACCTAAAGATGATTTTAAAATACCTATTCAACGATGCCCCACATGACATAGTTCATTGACATTTTTTTTTATCATTTTGACAATATGGTATCTGGTTGTCGCTGTGGTGAATTTTGATTACTGTCATGTCTTTAGTGACACTCGCAAGATTAAGACGAATCGATTGACGTAAAAATTATCAAAATCGGCCTACGCATTTGGTCTCTAGATCGCCACATAGAAACAAACATACATACATACATACATACTTACATACATACATAGACTGATAAACACATTACCCTCCTTTGCATCGCGCAGTCGGGTAAAAAGGCTGATTCGGACTAAAGCTCACTTCAAGCTATAAGGAAATGATGAGCTATTCCACATTGGGCACCCGCTGAAATGGCACTTGAGGTATTCCATATACGGCACCTGCAGATCGTATGTAGGTACTAGTGCTGTGACTAGATACATTATAGACTAGATAAAAAGATATTCCTTGATTCAGTCAAATAATATCTGTTTATCTTAGTGTACCTAGTAGTTGTAGTTTAATTTCTCCGAACTAGGCCTCAACTTATAGTATAGTTTTTGCGAGTATTACGAGTACATTTACTTGCAAGCCATCGATCGCTAATGTTACCAAGCGAAGCTTCCGATGACATCACCTCTAAGTCGGAGCTTACAACTTACACCGCGACTGTAACGAACAAATCATACTCACTTACCTACTGCCTCGTGACGTCATCACCGGCCGCCATGTTTGACGGAGGGTACTATTTGTGCGCTCCTCAATTTGTGTAGTGTGCAGAATACACCCTTCATTCGTTGTGGGGTGGCTAGGACACACTCGGGATCGTTGCCAAATTATTTCCAGATGTTACGTTTTCAGTGCGTGAAGTTGTTCTACATTTTTATTGTGAAAGCTTTTTTCTCTTCTCTAGCTCCATCTTTACTTATGTGATCTTATATAACCTCAATTATTTAATCAGGATTGAAAAAGGTAACTAAGTAGCCGCCATCGTTAATATTGATGTTCAGTTGCATGCTTTTTAGACTGGAAGCCGACTCCAATATCGATACTCGGAAAAAGGTGATCTAGCTAACTCATATCTTTATCTGGTAACGAAACTAATGACCCCGGAACGTAAAGGGTTATTGAAGTACACCGTTGAGTTTAGTCAGTACAAGTCTGACAGTCACTCCTGCCCTGACCTGGGTTTCAGGACTGCTTTGATGATTTTACCAGGTCAAAAAACGGATTATCTTAATAGACTGTGAAAATGTTTCTGTGAAGCGTGTTAAATATTACAAAACACTTACCTAAGACATTAGGTGTCGCCTGTAAGTCTCAGTGCTGGCTGTCTCTCTCTAACCTTGACTGAATTCACGGTCAGTGTCGACTGATACCTGCTGCCCGCTGCCCGCTGCCTGCCACGCATTACATCATCGCTATACATTGTATACTTATACACAGCGACAGGATCGAGTTACGATCTACTGTACGCACTTTACATGTATAGTTTGTATTTTATTGAATTAAAATTCAGAATAAGTCATTCAAATAGACATTGCTCATCATAATTTGTAAAGACACTTTAGTGACACTAAAGAATTCATGGTGAAGTCTAAAGTCTCTAGGGGTTTCTCTTATGCTTTCTAAGGGTCGTACTCGTACGAGCACCATTTTATGTCTTAAGTCAGACTACAAAAAAAACTCATTTTTTAAATTCAAACCGGTAGTGCATGAGATTAACGAGTTCATCCAAACTCACAAACTCTGCAGCTTTACTTAAGTTTAGATAATGTATTTTTCTCGGTCACATAAAAAGAAACATTTCATAAAACACTAAAGTTATGTCCAAACGTATCACCCACATTAAAACCTCCGATTTATTAGCTTTTGGGAGTGCCTCTTGTTTGTGACATTTTTTTTGTTTCTTCGATCATTCTTATAGGGTTCATCGTACGACTGAAACATTCATGCTTTTATTATTCAGTTTGATTTTGTGTTCGTTTACTTTTCAACGTAATGAGTGTACATCGTTGACGTAACTCTGTCAAACTCATGTTATCATGTCAAACAATGCTCGCACTAGCATGGGGCTGTGTTATCAGCTGGTCACCTTCCCATAGAATGGAGGGGTCAGTTGCGACAGGGCCGGATTTATCCTAAGAAGGCAACATCCTAGGGGCCTTACTAGGACTAAGGGCCTTCTGCAAGTAGCAAAAAAAACACGTTTCGAAAAAAATAGTATCCTTTCTCAATCACAGTTTTAAATTAGAAATTTGGCAGGTTGCTACACCATCGGATGACGGTATGATCAGTATTGTACGAGTGCGATGAAACCCCAAGTGGCGGTCCTGAAAAATAAGATGGTCAACTAAGGATGCTCCCACATCTATGGACGCGCAATCGGCTTTTTCCGTCGCCCTTTCTCTTTCTGTCGGTTAGAACTGCCATTTGCTAGACCGAGACAGAAAGCATAATGCGATAGCATGCAGCGGAATCCTCGAGGTGGCCGCGTGCTATCGCATTGTCTCGGTCAATGGGCCCCGACAATTGCATTGCTTTGGGGCCCTGACAGGGTTACTCCGGCCCAGAGCTGAGGGGCTTCTAATTTAAATGGTGTTGTGCAGTCCATGGAAACTAAACTCCTTGTCCAACTATAATATTATTAAGATTTACAGCGAAAACAATGAACATTGGTGATGTTCCTAGGATCATAACCAGTTAGGCAAACGAGTGTAAGGGTTTGAGGAGGTTATGACAAAAAATGAAGGCAATGTGTTTGAAACCATAATGTATGTGAGTAGTATTACATTATCTGTGTCTATGATCGATCGAATACTGATTGTGATTTATGGTATTGTGATTTAGCAATCATTCGTTTTTTTCTGAGATTACGAAATATTACTTATTTATCATAATATCTTTTTTTTACACTTAATTTTTATATTTTCTTATTAGAAAATCTTGTTAGGTAAAAAATATAATCTCGTGACTGTGATAAGACAAGTTTCTATCCGGGAAATATCACTGAAAAAATGTGCTGAAAATGTCTCTTTTTATTGTTAGTTATTTTCTAACAACCCTCCCATACTGAGCCACTTAGTGAGCCCCCTGGATCCCACAACTGGGCCCACTCCTACCCACCACAGGACCGCAGTAAATTGAATCTCTTTTGTTTTCCGCTCCTTAAACCCGGAAATCAAGTTTCCCTCGAATCTGTTCTTTGTGTGAGTTGCTTTGTCCCGATTTATTTATTGGAGCAAATAATCTTCTTAATGATTGTGCCGACCATCGCGCCTGCTACTGTTACGAGAGCGACAGACGTGTTTAAAGACAGTTTTCCTGAAATTAACGCGGTTGTTTTGATCACAAAATTATCGGTTATCAAAACAAGATCTCGTTCAGTACTTATTATTAAATAATGATCAGTTTTCTTGGATTATTCAGAAATAACGCTCATCTTTTTCACCCTTTCTTTCTTTTATGGGTAACAAAATAATAAACTCATTTCTGGTTTAAGCTAGATCATGTTGTCTAAAAATAATAGTTGATTAGACGTTCACCTGTATTTTTTCTGAACTTTATTAAACGTATAGGTATGGCCTTATCTGTAGGTTTAGGAATAAACGTTAGCTGGACGTTAAATATAGAAATTTACGCCCGCCTGCATACAAAAGTTTTATGTTAAAGAACTTAGCGAACACTCTAGAATGTTGTGAACTCGACGTTCAACCATTTTTGCAGGTCGCTGACGTCATCATTTCTTCAATTATTTCTAAGTAAGTACCTAATATAACATTAGAGTCGGCTCAAAGTACACATGAATACACACATAATCAGATTACCTCATACAAAAACTGAGCTATCATGACAACCGCGCCCATACATTATTAATTCATACCTACTTACATTTTTTCTCTACGCTAGCTAGCATTTTTTTGCTGGCAACTTTTTTATTGTTCGTTTTTTTTTCTCGTGGCAACTTTTTTGTCGTTACGTCAAGCTTTTTTATCGTTAATTGTCGTTGGAAGCTTGATTTAGAGAAGGTTTTATGTCGGTCCACCCACAGCATCCAAATCATTGAATAGATTCAATGCGTTGGACTGACACGGGAGAAGTTTAGGGGCCCGCAGGTTCAAAACTGGATTTTCCCTTTTTTATTTTGTTTGTTGATGTGTTGAGAATGTAAAAGTAAGTGGTCAGATGCAAAACGTATCTTGTACTATGAAACTGAATTTAAGTATTACCTACTATTCTTATATAATTCGTTCATGTAAAATACTGATATTCAGCTGAATCTGGTTTGACTGGAAGCCGACCCCAATATATTTGGGAAAAGGCTAGGCAGATGATGAAGTGAATCATTAGGAATAGGTATTGCTAAGTGGCCATTATAGACCGTCTGTAGTTTCATGAAAGTCTCTGCTATTAGCCTGTTACTAAGCAAATAAAAAACATACCTACCTACTTACGTAATTTACCACAAAAACATTCATTCAGATCCGTAGTAAAAAAAACCCGAAGTGTATTCGCTCAGTTAAAGTAAACATTGGATATTATTATCTTATATAAACTTTTCATTATTTTGCCGATACATAACACCACACAGAAATAAAAAACATCGTAAGAGGCCATGAAATCAAGAGTCTTTTTTATCTCCTCAAGTGATACTAAACCAGAACTCGTCATAGTAAGTAACAAAAAAAAGATAAAAGTTAACTAGCGAGTGACCCTTCAATCTTGAAACAAAAAATAAAACTCAAATACGGGTCCCTCAACTAAATTCAAGTTTGAACTTAAGCTTTTTTATTTGATTGGTTCGCGTGGGGTGTGGGGTTCGATTCCCGGCTCGTTTATTACGGATTACGCGTGGCTCGCCATTGAATTATGTATTATCGTTTTTATCTAAACAATTCACGTCGTAATTGATTGGCCGTGGAGCTCGATGGGAGATTTCATTCTAGATTGTTTGTTTGTAATTTTGTATGGCTTAGGTATAACTATACAACTTTTTTATTTTTGATTATGTATGCATATTGTAAAGGCCAATGATATACATGGTCTTTATCTCGATATAAAACTTGTCGTAGATAAAAATACTTCATTGAGGAGTGCAAAATAAAGGATAAGTACTTAGTTTATCCAATGAACAGAAACAAAACAAACTTCTTTTAAAGAAGTCAGCTTAAACTGGTACAGTAAACAACAATGGGTTGTACTTGCAGCCTTACTGTACACGGAAAAATACAACTCACTCTTACTACTGTATGGTAAGTACTTAATGATCACTAGCTAAGTGCTGTAGAACTTCGAGAGAAATGTATGACATATAGAACCAACACACAGTGTCGAACCCTCACATGAACAACTATGCTATTTTCTGTAAGAAATTTCATCGCTGGACTCTACGACGAAGCGGCGATGAGATCAACCGATCGTACAGCGTGAACGGTGAGCACTAGCGTCGCTGTCAGTAGATTAGTGAACAGCAAACTTCAGTTCCAGCGCTGTGTGTATAGAGAATAGCACTTTAGGGCGAAAACGATGGTGAAGTAAGGAATACAGCACCATAATCTTCTGTGCCTATCAAAGAGTGACGTCAGCAGGTAATTAGATCAGCGCATCGACCTTTGTTTTAGTGAGCGGGTCAAGGCTACGACCGGGACCTCGTGTTATAAATAAATAAATAAATAAATATTCCACAACTATCACACAACGCCATCTAGTCCCAAGCTAAGCAGAGCTTGTGTTATGGGTACTAGACAACTGATATACATACTTATATATTTCTAAATACATACATATTATAGATAAATTACACCCAGAGACAGAACAAATGATCGTGCTCATCACACAAACATTTGTCCTGGGTGGGAATCGAACCCACGACCCCCGGCATAGCATTCAGGGTCACTAACCGCTAGACCAACAGGCCTCTCAAAAAAATATTATTATAAATATTGTATAAATAAGCCCCAGTTATGTATTTTCCTTAAATATACTATTGTATTGGAAGGATCTAAGCATCTGCAACTGATTAAACATCATGATTTATTTCTTGAAAATTAAATGGATACTTGGTAAGTTCTCTTGAGACATCTTGAGGTGGATTGACACTTTTCCATCTAAGATTTGGGATGATCGTGATCTTAATACGAATTATTTAAAGATAGTCATCATCATACCAGCCGTAGGACGTCCACTTTAAACATGATAGACTTCCAAGAGACCTTGTCTTCTCATTAAGATCGTCTGTCCACCTAGTAGGTGGACTTCACACGCTGTCGCTTGCCAGTGCGTGGTCTCCATGTAATACGATACGACTTTCCAATTTTTTAGGTGCCCTGCACCTACCCACCGAGACCAACGACGAATAGAATTTGGTGCCTAGGTAAGTATTATATTTTTATCAAAACTAGAAGAAGTTAATAAAACAGCTACACGAGAAAGAGTTTAAAATGAAAGTTGTTAATGAATAATTAGAAAATAAATAAAAAACTAGTCTCTAATGATAATGTAAGAGAACCTGCTCCATGATTGTATCATATGTAATGTAACAACTTAAGATTAATTTACAAATGAACACAGAAATGCATTTAAATATAATTGGAGATCATAAAGTAATTGGAACCCGGTGGAGGTCAACTGCAGTTAAGTCAAATTTATGAGCTGGTATCTGAAGCTTGCACTCGATGCTATTTTAAAGCTAAATTCCTTTAAATTAACCGGATCACAGGTCAGGCCTCGTTCATCATTTATCAAGAAACAGCTTTAAAATAATTATGGGATTTAATACTGTTACTCGTGACTTTTGACCGTATAATACAGGTAATCGTGTAGTTTCTCTTGACTCTGCTTCCCACTTACCTGGATGTAGCTGTCAGGTTAGATGAATAAGTGTTGGAACTCCCAGAATACTTGAGCCAATGTCGTTGACAGCATTTGTGTTAATACGAAACATTTTGAAATACCTAATTATCATTACTTGTAGAAACCCTTAGTTATTGTACAAAGTGATAGAAGGCCTACTTGTACGAGTATTTAGTATCTCATCGTCTTCAGAAATAAAACAACTCCTGAGTTCCTGCGCCTTCATAGCTTCCCAGAGAAATAAACATTTTCTAAGTAACCATACTTCACAGTGCGTCTAAGTATGCGCACAAACTTACGACTGCAACAATAAATAGAGTACGATTAACAATCGGTTGTGCGGCTGTACACTTGTAGAGTAACGGAAACGTAAAGTTTTAGTTGGAATCAGTGGAAGTCGTAAGTCGTGGGTGTTCCTCCGGGCTGCGTCGTAAACAGCTGAGCGAGCGAGCTACATGTTTCGGACGAGGCGATGCAGGAAACACAGAATTACTACTGCACAAAGTTCATGAAATGGGGAAAACTTAGATTATCACACATCTGTCTATCTCGTCTAATAACCAAAAGATGATGTGATCAACGATGATGCTGGCTTGTCTACACTACAGTGACATATTTTTTGGTTTGAAGTCTCTTTATAAATATTTATCTTTGTAATGTGAAGACCATGCTGTCCATCTACTGGTCTTCCACTTCTTGCGAGGGCCAACGATGCTGCCGTGTTTCAAGAAGTAATATAGGTACCTGCTACTATATCTTTGCTTGAGAAAATTTATATTTTCTTGTTTCCCATCCATTGCAATGTTAAATTACTTTAATTTTTGACAGTTTTCATAAATCAATGATTGCAGCAATTTTGTCTTTCTGTCTTCTATTAGCCGTCTACAAAGTCACTTTATAGGTAAGACATACTTTCTATAACTTACTACGGGCAACCCAAAATAATGCCCGAAAACTGATACCTACCTAAATTCTATCGTGCAACAAACGAGTCACGTGACTGACCTGGTCACGGGATTGTTTGAACAGGTAACCGTGACCGTGAACGTAAAGGGCTATTGAAGGAATACCTTGGATTTTAGACAGTACGAGTGTGAGTATGACAGTCCTCTCCGCTTCACTCATTTGATGATTGTACCACAAACAGTTACGCCTTACGCCTCAGTGAGACTTCTGAATGTTCTTCTTTATAGTGGTCGCAAGCTTATGTCGGACGATTGTTTTAGTTCAGGGGGAGTTCACTTCCGAAATCGGTTTATTTTTGTGTGTTAAGATAAGGATCAGGAGAAGATTCTTGATCGCAAAACACATAGGTTATGAAGCTATGGGACATCGATCATTATTTTAAATACAAGGTTATAATTATTATAAGATAAAAATAATTATGAAGATTTCTGAACAATGGGGAAGGAAAGCTAATTGTAGATAGCGCGATCATAGCTAAGTCCTAATCCGACCAATGAGGTAGTACTATTTTGATGTATACCTATAAGATTTGAACCAATGACGATGCTTGGAAGTTGGAACTAGCCATACTAGCGCCATTAGTTTCCCAGTTAAGTTGCCATCCCCATTTTGTTCTAGGTCAGCGTTTCCCAACCTTTTTCGGTCACGGACCCTTAGGAAATCAAGCACAGTTTTCACGGACCCCCTAATAAAATAATAATTTAATTTTGATCTCAAATCAGATTCGACGTGTAAAGACATTAGCATTTATGTATGGTCCAGAGATGACACCGCGGACCCCCAGTGGTCCACGGACCACAGGTTGGGAAACACCGTTCTAGGTTAACGACAATACATTCTAGTGGCTAGTATAGAGTTAAATGTAAACTGTAAGCTGTAACTAAATGAAAACCTACTTATATTCGTAAACACATACCTAAAAAAATATGCGGCTGGTTGTCAGAGATCGGAGTAGTGCGTATAATTATGTACCTTTATTATCCGAATTCTGACCGTTTTTTTCACGGATTCGGATCGGATTCGGATCGGACGTAGTGCGTAATCGCCCTTTTAGGGCTGCCCGTCTCGAGCATTTTAATTACATTTGCCTACTTTCTGTTTCTATTTAGTTTTGTGATTGTATATATTGAATAGGTATTGTACAATAAAAATGCGTGTTGTTTATTGTTTGGTTGATTTATTTTAAAAAAAAATAACATGTTACCTATTGTGTGGAAAACAAATCGGGCTTATAAATTTGCGATCGAAAAATGTTTGCGCCTCGACTGAGTCGTACGAAATGCTTTATTATTAAATTTTAAAGTGAAATACATCCGCATTCTAATAAAAAGCTTAATTAAAAATTGTTTTGGGAAACATGGACAAGGTGGAGAGAAAGGAATATCTTTTACTTTGTTATAGATACCTGCAGCTACTTTACAATTTATATTATGTTTGGTTTTAAATGAAGTTCGGAATGTTTCCTCCATTTTTTCTACATATTCCACAAAATCATCGCTAGGTACAATTAAAAAAGTTTTCGAATGAATCTTATTGTACTCCCGGTACCTTAAATACCGACTCTGTGAGCTGGAATTATAACTTTTTTTATCGGGTTTCACATACGATTTCAAAGCATGACAATCACCATGTTTCTCCAAACAACGCTTAAGAAGAAACTCACAAATATAAAAAAGTGCATTTTTTTCTGGCATATCTAGCTGGTTGTAATCCGAACTAATAATTTTGATGATGGAAAATTCTTCGAAATCTGTATTTGATATTTCGTTGAATGATACCGGTAATGCATCGCTAGTATCTTTATTGTTCCTCGTTTGAACAAGAAGAGTTCCGAAATCATCTGCACAATTTACTTTTCCTTTGCCTTTTGGAGGTTTCATGATGTTGCAGAAAAAAAAGTTTTTGAACGCCGATGCAAACTGTCTACAATTCGGTTTTAGAGCCCCGCCATTTTTCGTTCGTATTTGTCCGAATAAATTTTCAAGAGCGTCTTGATTGCATCTTCTAGTCATAAGAGAATTATATCCTTCCACCCGCAAATCATCGAACAAGAGTATTATGGATGTAATAGTTATTTGGAAACCATCAATGAATCTAACACTTGATGTGACGTAATTTCCATTCTTTGGATTCTTTAATTTTAAATCTTTGAAAAAGCTTATCATCTGTTTAAAAAATGCCTTTTGTGACTCATTGCCTTCATACGCTCTTTTATATTCATTATTATTCCTCAGATTAGATGACGTATTCAAAGAATCGAACAAATTATTCATCATCATTAAAAAGTTAGCTGTGTCTCTGCCGGATTCTTCAATTTCATTGTTATCTGCACACTTATGAATGCCATTTGCAACGGACTTGCTAAGAAGTTGTGTCGCATAGCAAACCTTCATTTTCTCGAAGTTGGTGGTTGGTTTGATATGACCGTTGTTAAGTTTAGGTGCAAGCCTTAAACTCTTTTTTATGTCCTGATTATGAAACTGGACAATGTGATCGTATTTTGCTATAGAATTACCGAAGTGGAAGTCATATTGCATCAGGTTATTTCGAACGTTTTTAATTAGATGCGGTGCATCAAAGATATAATAAATTTTTCTATTGTTCATAACAAAATATGGTCTTTCAATTGAAACTGATCTTTGTTTGGCAGCTTCCCATAAATCAGACCCTTGATCGGACACAATAATACGGACGTTAAGATCAATTTCGAATAACTTTTGCAGTACTTTATCAATCCATTTATTTATTTCTTCATAGCTTCGACATTCTGAAATTAATGCATATGATATAGGCTGTTTCCAGTTTACAAATATACCACGAACCATTATAACTAACGCATTTGTAGCGGGTTCAGGAGACTGCAATCCTTCAATTTCGTGGAATCCGGTAATTTTGTCTACTTTAGTATTAAAGAATAGATTTGCTTTTAATGACATAGCACCAATCATAACTGAACAATTTTTTTCTGTTTCTGTCATTTGTGCAACTTTTAATTTAAGAACAGACATAGCTCTTTCATTGATTTCAGTTGTAATTGGGAAAGAATGATTGTACAATGTTGAAGGACATGGTAAACATAGCGCACTTTGCAAAAACCGGTATGCTTGTGGGCTGATGTGGTATAAATTTAAACAGTAAATGATGTACTCTTTATCATATCGATTTCTTTTTCTATGTTGTTTTAGTTTACTTTGGGCTTTTATCAGGAGAGCTAGTTTGTCGGACAAAAATTTATCGCAAAGTCGATGGAAAGATTTTTCTTCAGCTTTTTGTGTTTCGTTTTCCGTTTCGTGTAATTTTATTTTCTTTCTTTCTTGGAGGAGTTCAACTTCCAATTTTCTTTTTCTTGGAGTGTTGCTAGAGAGACTCGTTGAGGTCTGAGCAAGCATTTCATTTGTTTCGTTTTCAGTCTGTGTACTATTTTCATTTCCCACCAACGGAGCAGTTTGTGTTTGTTTATCTTCTTTTAGAGGGTCTCCTGTGTCAGAACTAACTAAGTTTGGCAGCATCAACTGTGGTAGGGCATTCTTTTTTAAAAGTTTTCTGTTTGATGAATGTAATATATCCTCCAAATGAAAATGTTTTTCACAAACTTGGTAGGAACTGAAGTTAGATTTGTTTTCCAAATCATTTCGACAGATCAGTTGCAACCATTGAAGACATCTGAAAAAAAAATCCTTTTATACTTCGGTAAAAAAATGTGCTGTCTCCTTACTGCCGCGTTACAAAAACTCAACTAAAATGCAAGAAACAGCTAACGAGTAATTTTAGTAACATTTTATCTCAGCTTATTAACGTCTCTCAAAATTATTAAGAGGAAACAGCAAGGGCTGGAGAATTGGAAAATAGGTATTTGTAAAATCTATTGCTGTCGCACAGTGCCCACAACAGAGTTACAGAGCGCGAAGGAGACAACTGCCGCTTGGACCGAAAATACCTTAAATATGGCACAAAATCAACGATTCGTAGTCCCCTGATTACTCCTCCAAAACTTAACCGATTTCACTACTTTTTCCTTTAAAAAATAAAGAAAGGCATTGGCCGTGTTCCTATGTTTTCCTTTTTTTATAATTATAATCTCGTCAAATTTGTTTACTGATTATTTGAACACAGCGGAAAATCTGGCCATTTTTTTAGGATTTTGAATGTTCATATCTCTTTTCATAATTAATTTATGGGAAAAAGGAAAACATAGAGACATGCCAATAGTGGTCATAGATTTTTTGTAAAAAAATTATTGCTCTACTGGCATTATCCATTGAGAAAACAGGGGACTACGTTTGTATGGAAAAACGGCCGTGCTGTTTCCTCTTAAGTACCTACCTACAACTTGCAACCAACAACTCAAAACAAAAATTCTTTGGTCACCAATGCCAACCTGAACAGCTGACTACGAATGTTTTGAAATCATAATCCTTTCAAATACATATCTAAATATTATAATTATGAGTATTGTTGTTATTAATACACAGAGAAAAAAAACAGTTTTAGGGCTGATTTTTCAATAGTCAGATTGCTTTTATCTGAGAAATAAAAATGGTGGTTTGATCGATTTAATTGAAGTTATCTGACTATCGAAAAATCAGCCCTTAGATAGTGGTATTATGTTGTTATAGCAGGAGCAGAAATAGGTAGGTAGGTACTTTGTGAAAATTTCAACTATCTAATGACACGCACAGAATGTCAAAGGGCTTTGTGCTTTTTGTACCAGTTCCTTGTCCGCCATTTTGTTTTTTTTTTTTAAACAGCATACACGAATGAAACATTGATAAATCGATAGATCAAATCAATACAAACATAAAATATAAGTGGTTAACGTAAACCGTCACGTTTCCGAGTTATGAGCTGTCAAAAATGTAAAACTAGCGACACATTTTTTCTTTTTTTTTAAATATTTTATTGTATGTTGATCAAAAAGGTAATTTCCACAATAAAAATAATTTAATATTAGTTTTTCACGCATTTCAAATGATTTTACATAGGATTATTTCGTTTAACGCAATTTCAGCATTTAGAATGCTTGTAAAAACTAATATTCAATTAGTTTTATTACGAAAGTATCCTTTTTGATCATTAAACATCCAAATATTAAAAAATATGAAAAAATGTGTCACTAATTTTACATGTTTGACAGCACATAACTCGGAAACGTGACGGTTCACGAGGTCTTGCCCCTTACATTTTATGTTCGTGATGTGATCTATCGATTTATCAATGTTTCATTCGTGTACGCCGTTTTGAAAAAAAAAAAACAAAATGGCGGATGGCATCTGGTAGGTACACGGCCTATACAAAAAAGTTCAAACCCCTTTGTGTTTTCTTTCTTTAAATTAAAAAGACACACAATAAGTACAGACGCCAGCACATCAAAATACCACAATCTGTCAGATTTTTTAAATAGAATTTCAACCTAACACAAGAGTAGAAGGTTAATGTTTGATTGGTAAAATCTGAAAGATTCGGATAGGTTGACCTGCTGTCGGCTGGCAACCTGCTGGCGGCTAAGTATAATTATAAAATAATCTTACCTTGCAGATTTTCCAGGTAATTTAAAAAAACTTAAGTCTGGATGCGTTATTGTCGAATTCAGGCAACCAAATACAGCACAATATTTCCTATTCGTCATATTAAATATGTACTTGAACTGATTTTTAGTGATAGAATTGCGCGGAAAAAAACAGCACGCCGTACGTTCGTCACTCACTGCGGCACAGCCGTGACTGTCTGCGCCCCGAGCGCACCCCGCAGCACCCCGCGGCCCCCCATTCACGATCTGTCACGGCACTACGTCAGCTCAAGGTCGCGGTGCTGCATGTAGCATACTTACACACTATCGTGCGCGCATCCAGCGAGCAGAATAAATCGGACGAATTAAATGAGAAGACGTGTTTTAATTATTTTATCTACTCTCATATCGTAAACTTCGAAAAACAAAACTCAAAACGAGTTTATAATGACATACTTTATACCATAGAGTATCGTAATGAAATTAAAAAATTAAATTATAACACTGTTTGTCTAATGGTAGCCATACACCATACTGCCTATTTGTCAATTCGGCATAAAACTGCCAATTTGATAAAATAGAATTGAACGTGTATGGGGGTGGAATGCCAATTTGATGGCATGACATGCCAATTTTGATAGGTCATCAAATCGTTTTTGACACAACGTCAAATCGGCAGCAGTGATGCCATCTTAGCAACTTCATAGATAGTTAGCTAATTTTATAAAGGTGCTAGAAAAAAAGCTAAAAAGTGTAACTTGTGGCTAAACTTTTTAGCTACTTTTCTACAGGGACGGTTAGGCCACGTTCACACGGCGATTATTTTCCCGTATACCGTACACGAGATTTTATCGAATAGAGTTGACCAGTTTTAGGACAACTTTGCACGGTACACGGTAAAATATTATATTTCTCAAACACGGGATTTTCCCGTATGAACGCCGTTTAAACTATTTTTAAGTTTTAATTTGTGAACTGTTATTACTGCTCTATTCGATAAAATCTTGTATACAGTATACGGGAAAATAATCGCCATGTGAACGTGGCCTTACCAGGAAAACTGAGGCTTTTCGCACATGGATCGCATGTACACTCGTAAAAAAAAGAGTTATTCATTTTATTTTAAACCAAAATACGATTGAAAACTTGAGAGGTGTCAAGGGACCACGAAAGCAAGTTAAAAAAAGGTTCATTCTATTTGCGACCTTATTGACATTTATGCAAACACCTGATTTTAATGAAGGAGCAATGTTAACGAATGAGAATGTGAGAAAAACAAACTAAATTTTAAATGTCGATAAGGTCGAAAATCGCTTGCACCACTTTTTTTAACTTGCAATCCTTAAGCAAATGTTTTCCGACCTTCAAACGATTTTCGACCTTATTGACAACGATGCAAACACCGGATTTTAATGAAGAAGCAATGTTAACGAATGAGAATGTGAGAAAAACAAACTAAATTTTAAATGTCGATAAGGTCGAAAATCGCTTGCACCACTTTTTTAACTTGCAATCCTTAAGCAAATGTTTTCCGACCTTCAAACGATTTTCGACCTTATTGACAACGATGCAAACACCGGATTTTAATGAAGGAGCAATGTTAACGAATAAGAATGTGAGAAAAACAAACTAAAATTTTTAATGTCGATAAGGTCGAAAATCGCTTGCACCACTTTTTTTAATCTAATTCGATAGTCTCATGATGAAATGAAAAGGTGCTAGAAATTGTAGCTGTCGTCACCGAATAATAGCCAGATCTAGTTGCTGAGTTCCAATCACTGGTGCAGATTTGAAGTTGTGACAAATCTTTCGTATCGATAGGCAGGATGGTGTATGGTGTATATGGACGAACTGCCGATTTGAAACAATTGCAAGCGTCAAATCTATCGTATCGATAGGCAGGATGGTGTATGCCTACTATAACAAAACAATGTTATAATTTAATTTTTTTTCATTATGATACAGACTACTGATCATAGATACATTTTTTTACTTTTTTATCTGTGGCTGCGCGCGCTTTCTAAGGGAATGTTGGGATTTTGACGTTCGTGTTTCGGTGGATGACATGGTGGCTGATTATTAGTGTTTATTAATTTTTATCTTTTATTTGATATGTTCGTGTTCAATGAGAGTAGATAAAGTAGTGTATGAAACTGTACATAACTAGGTATTATAACACTCGTGTGATACTAATAAAACTCGCTTCGCTCGTTTTATAAACTCACACTCGTGTATAATACCCCTCATTATGTACCAGTTACATAAACTACTATTAAAATGCCAGCTGACTTAACAAAACGCCAAAAATGGGACTTCGGATGTTGTCTTGTGATATTGTTGAATTTCGCGGGCTGGTTGGAGCATTCACCTGAAATCTGCTGTACGCAAGCCATCTAGCGTGCACGACGCTGGACTGCTCTGACGTACGTCCGCGTTATTCACTATCCATCTGCACGACGTTCGCGGTGGTGGCGCACGCTGGATGAAAAATTCGTCGTCCACATCCAGCAAACAAATAATAATAATTATTGACGTAGGATGTCAAGCCTAATCACGGTGTTTTTGCGTCGTGCATCGTGCATGACCTTGGCGACACGTACAGCAAGATAGACCGTGAATAAGGCGCTTTTCGTCCGTTTGTCCATCTGTTGTATTATACAGATACAGTGCCATTACCGTCCGACGCCGTCCGCTGACCGGTCGTCCGGTGTCCGCAGATAAACCAGACACGTATCTTGAGTTATAGCTGTAAGCTAAACCACAGTTTAATTGGTCCTGTTAATGGTCTTTACGGTGCAGTGCTAATTGTATAATAGTCCGCTTGTTTATTTCTCGTATTGAAATTACTTTCATGTTCTCATTGTTATCTTCAATATTATGTTGACAGGGCACTGGGATGGCACGCTCTGGGGTGAGATCAACAATACTTGATTTGCACAAGTTACGACCACCTTATACAGTCCTAATGTGTTGAATTTAAATACCGCAATTTCGCACATATCACAGTGGCACACCCTCCGACCTCCCTCGCCGTCCCTCCGTCTCCCTCCGCCGAGCACCGCGGGTGTCATTCAGCTCCCAGCTGATGCACACTGCTCCTGTCATCCACAAATCGAATTGTAGTCATAATTTACTGTTATGAAGCTCTCACTTCCTCGCCATTTAGAATAACGTCGTAAAATATAAAATTACTTTTTTTTACTTTTAGAAACTTCTTGATTTTATCACTTTTGTTAGAGAATTATAGCATTTAGAGTGTTTCCTTCAATAGTAATAATCGGTGCTAACCTATAAACTGAGAGTTATTGGTCGCATGGCGGCTCGGCGCTGCTCCACTGCTAATAGGGAGACAGTGTTTTATTTTATCGTTATTAAGAGCATAAATTGTCAAAATGGACTATTAACCTTTTACAAGTTTTTAATATGAATTTATTCACGATAAAAACTTTAGTTTTATAACTGAATCATAAAACTTTATTTATAAAAGAGATTCTTTTTTTACACTCATATTATTTTTTCTAGAGAATACAATACAATTTATGTGTCAAAAACTGAACATTTATGAAGTACCTACCTAATAAACGATTATACCTGAATACCTACTACCAATCTCGTGATTGGTATTGGTAATTTTGGCGAAATATGTATGGCATTGGTCTAGCTTCGTGGCTAGACGAATGCCATACATATTTCGCCAAAATAGTTTACTTAATGGTGCTCCCACATTGCCGTTATAAAATGTTTGTAAACATTTTATAACACCAAAACATTTACTAACAAATGTTAACAATTGTTGCACTTTGTTAGAAACTGTTACATGTTATAAGTGCTCCTACATTGATGGAAAATGTTTAAACATTTTATAACATCTTGTATTGGCTCGCACCCCCACCGCACCGCACCGCCTATCCCGCCATCACCCTTATAAAATGTTTACAAACAAAAGATAACACATGTTTTATTTTGTTATAATTTGTTTTGTTATAAAATGTTTACTAACATTACTAAACATTTTCTAACATGAAAATTTATTTGTGATTAAATGTTTGCTAACAAATGTTTACTAACGTTATTAAACATTTTCTAACGGCAATGTGGGAGCACCATTAGAAACAGATTTGATCCCATAATCCCAGATAGTATGTGTGTCCAGGGTTGGAAAAAAAACAGTTTTTTTTTAAATTATATAAAACAAACAGTTCAAAATGTTTTAAACAAGTGTTTTTTTTGTTTTTTTTTTAGTTTACTACTTTATTTCAAATTAAATCGACTATGTTTCTTGTCTAGACTAGATCTTTATAAACTCGCCATAATTAATTAATCATTTACAAAAAATCATCAATAGATAACATTTATTTGTATGTTACGTAATCAAACGCTTCACATTCACCCGGTAGGTAATTTCTAATGTTGATTTTATATTGGGCGACGTAGGGACTTGCCTAGCGGGACAGGCGGCGCGCCTCTTATTCGTAGAATTGTTCATTGTTCATAAGGTAAATCCCCTCGCCGCGGGGAGTTACCGCAAACGAAACACCGACCGTGTTTCGTTTGCGGTACTTGATGTCTAAAAAATAGGGGAGTAACCATTAGTTTCTTACGACAGCTGACATTAGAGATCGAAGTTTACGTTTAACTTTTTTATATGACCAATGTTGTTTATTAATTAAAATTGTTACAATTTTAAATCCTGGTAGGTACTTATATATTTATTTTGATTGAATGCATATTGAATGAAATACTTGCCTAATATAAAAATAATTATGGCGGGGCTGGGCTTTTTTGTGTGTGAGTTTACGTTTGTAAACGCACCTACGACACAGTAGGTAGACTGGATTGGTCTTATGTTGAACTCTTAGATTATGAGGTTGAACTATTCAGATTCAAATATTATTTTCATTTTATATTCAGTTAATAAGCGCCATGAAAAGTAGTTTTAAACATGTTTTTTTTCGTATTGTTTTATACAATGTTTTAAACTTGTTTTAATCTTTGTTTTTAAACATGTAATAAAAAACACTGTTTAATTTCAAACTGTTTAAAACACTGTTTTAAACATGTGTTTTAAAACAACTTGTTTTAATCATGCCAACCCTGTGTGTGTCACATGTCATGAGTGTGCGGAACCCGTGGCTCGAGAACTGCCAATAAATAACATTTGGCAGTCGCAGCACTGTGACGGTTGACAGCTGCAATTTTTTAAGCCCGCACTTCAACTGGCAACTTTTATGCGCGCTACATAAAAATTGTTCGTTTACGACCTTCTGCGGGTGGAGGCGGGGGTGCACGCGGGGGCCGGGGGGAGACGAAATAACGAAGGGCGTCGCTTTATCGTCCTCGATATTAAGACTGTGTTAGTGTCATAAAATATAGGCTCCGTACCTACTAGCTACTCGTAACACTAGTGTTGTATGTTAACGCTTCGACGACGTAAAAAGGCTTCCTTTTTATGGTCGCTCTCTTTATTGTTTTATCAGCATACATTTGAAATGCCGGAGCCGTGCGCGGTTCATCGTCTTCAAGGAGGATTTTTTCGGTGCTTATCCGTGCGAGAATGCGTTATTTAACCCTTTTATATAAATATTATACGGGATTATTTGAATTTTCCGCCATTTCGCAATATTTTTATTTGGGTTTGAATACGATTTGGAGAGATTTACGTTCATTTTTTACTTATCACGTCGATAACCGTCCCGAAGCTCATAAAAAATGAGTAAAAAACCAAAACCGTATCGGGTGTCCTCCATCAATTCTGAATTGGTTCCCTGCTGCGGTTTCGCACCGCGCTCTGTGAATTCGTTCTCTCTTATAATAAACAATAACATATTAGTATAAATTGAAATCTTATCGCCCAATTGCTTTTGTCGTTCAAAACAAATTATGTACGTAATTAATTATTTAAAAATCCACTCTCACCCCCCGAACGCCGAAATTGCGTGGAGAACAGCTGATTTCTCCTTTGTTTCGGCTACACCCTTGAGTTGGGACCCTCACTATCCGATAACGAGCTCTAGAGTCTGCACAATATGATTCAATTTTGCTTGGATAGGTGTAATGATAGGGTGGCAGGAAGTCAGCTGACTGCATCGCTCAGATGTTATTAGAAACGAAAATTCGTTAAGGTACGCGGAACTGGCGGTAGACAAAAGTTTTGAATAGCTCAATAATTTAATAGCCGAATTTCGAATACCTTTTAGTAAGTTCGGTCTCGTTCAGTCGTTCAACAATCATTTAAATTAATAATTTTGTCTAGGGAACGCTGCGCGGTGGGCGCACCGTGGAGCGGAACCCTGCTTGTAATAACTTGTTCATTTCAACTACAAACTAATTACGTGTTTCTGTAAAAAGTTAAAACATGATGTTTAGAAAAATGTTCTTTTGTGTTATAATTTTATTGTAAGTATTCTACTTTCTTTTCTTTAATGAATAAGTTATGGGAATAGATACATCAAGAATTATTGAGCGAGAATGTTCAGAATTATTAGGTACATTATTATGTTGCATTAGTGAAGCAAATGTCATTCATTGGAGACTCAGAAATGCCAATTCGTGGTGTAATTTTATTTTGTGACTTCAGACTTTTAGTTTTTATGAACATTATATATTGACCTTCTGTACACATACTGCAAACGTAGCAACAGCAGAAACCATGAATACCTATATTGTTATTGTCACCATGTTCCACCTTGTCTCCAACTGAGTACAGTCATCGGTCTCATGGCGAAGCCCTGGCGCTGCTAATAGGCGCGATAACTCACGCTCGTCTTAATATCGTCAACCAATCTCGCAGTAGGACTCCATCCCCCGACCCCCATGTTGTTCACATCCACGTCTTTTCTCGATCATCACTCGCCATTCGTTATCTTTCAGTTCATGCTGTGTTTTGTTTGATGCTTACCTCATGCTTCGAAAAGTTTATAAACTAGATTTTGCAAAAAGCTTCCGCACTACTTAAGTACTAGAATCTTGTAGTACGAGTATAATTGCAAGTTAAAATTAAGAGCCTTTCTGGATATCTGGATTTTTGATAGTAGTAGAGTACAGATTTTTTAACTTATTTTTTCAGTAAATTACAATGGCCACCCTCAAACTGTTACGAAGAATATTCTCTGCAAAATAACAAGATAATTCACAGCCACTCCTAATCCCAGCCCTTTGGAACGTTCGCTACAGCCACAAATTACTTGAGCTTTATTTTAACTACCTACCTTCGTTAATCCAAATATAGGTTTGACGTTTTATAAATAGGATATTAACGTTCTAAATCTGCGAGTATGAGACGGAATGAGACCCTCGACTTTATGTGGAATATTTAGTGGGACATGGGTACCCCGTGACATTAATTGACATTTGGAGTGGCTCGGAGACTCAAGGGGGTTGAATATGTGCGTAAAGACATCAATATTAAGGGCGCAGTTTATAATGCCGCGGGAACGCGCGCAATCGGCAGGATTCGGACGAAATCGTAAGTTTTTAGGAGAAATTGGGTTGAGGAGATTGATGATCAGCTGAGCTTATCGATGGTTTTAAGAGTTTCTGAAGAAGGGACTCCAGATATACTTTGTGTGGTCACACTTGGTTCCCTTTATAAGTAGTTGGTATTGGCCAAGAGTTTTGTTAAAGGGGTAAGGTAAGCTTATATGCAGCTAAGTATTCGATCTGTTGGATTGTTTTTAACAAAAGCGATGCCCTTTTTTTTTTTTTTTTTTTTTTTTAGCGTGGTAAAATCATCAAATGAGTCCTCCAACCCCGGGCAGGGCGGGAGGGACTGTCAGACTTCTACTGACTAAAATCCACGGTGTCCTTCATAGCCTGTTACGTTCCGGGGTTACGGTTAGGGAATAATCCCGCGACCCCGGCAGGCTTTGGCCCTCTGAGAGGGGGCCCCGTCATTATGCTGACGCTCTTTGAGGCGCGCGTGGGACACAACGCGCCGTCGACCCGGGCATGGTCCTTGGTCGGGCAGCGAGTTGCCCTTTACTCGCTGCCCGCATGCCCGCGCCTACGGTGGCCGGAGATCATCTTGCGACGTCCGTCGCCGTGGGCGCCTACCACTGCGGCTGGGGCGGAGGGAGGACGCTGTCCTCTCTCGCTCGCGGCCTGCCTCCTCCTTGACGAGCATTACTGCCTCGCAGAAGGAGCTGACCGCTTCCCACTCCGTCTCGCCCCAAAAAGCGATGCCCTTTTAAGAGAAAAGTGAGGAAGCTTCTTTGTCCTAAAGCGGAAAAAAAAAGAAATTAATACACCCTACTTAAAGCCATATTTAAAGAACATTACAGAACTACACATAGAAACATATTCAAGTGGGATTCAAAAGTGGGATCCAACGGAAATAACTCGATATTAATACCTATGTACCTATCAACTACGTAAAACCGCATCAAAAGAACAATGTCACAAACACAACAGAAAACAAGCTGTATTTGGAACGTAAATTATGAATAGCTCGCCGTCCCTTTACTGTAAGTCTGTAACATTAGATAAAAGTAAAAATATTGTAACAAAAAATTCCGTCCCTCAAACACACACAGTGTGCCGGCATTCTTTCACGGACGGCCCTCGAGGGGCGAGCAGACCTCCTCCACACACGACTATCGTGAATAGACAACGAGTTCGGACGGTCTCATTCATACGTACGAGTTACATCTATTTGCATGTACATAATGCTTAGAGGAGGGCTTATGTCAGGAGTAGCGTTTTCCTGTTTGAGATTCTGAAGACGGTTTATGCTAGGATCTATCTAAGTTCTGAATTAATTCAGAACTTAGGTTCTACTTTTGAATTTTGGTATTTAAGGCCTCCAGCCAGGGTTAACTTATAAACCATTGTATAGTTAGTAGTAGCCCGGGTGGGGCATCAAAACCCCATCAAACATCATCTGCACCTTCAAAAGAACACCTTTTACTTCGTTCACGTCCATCTATGGTCATAGAAGTACCACAGATACCATTTTTTTTCTGTATTCCATAATTATATTTTATTTTCGAAATGCACCAGAATTCCTTCAGCGTCACAAACATGGGTCGTAGCTGAAGAGCTCTCGAGGCTTCTCATGCTGATGTGTCCTTTGAGGGCGAGGGGATAGGCGATCCCAGAGGAGAATGTGTGATGAGAGGGATTGACTTGTACGTCGTGGGAAACAAGGCGATGCTCATGTATTAGGTTTGTTCGGTATGTCAAAAGATTCAGTGGTTCTTCAGACAAAATAAAAATGCTCCACGGATCAGCTTTTTGAAGCTAATGGATGTTTTGAAACTTGTATTATCGAGCTGGTGCAGGTAGCTACGTAGATGATGAGTTCTTATTCGTAAAAACCTGCGAAAAAGCCACAACATATAAATTTTAAGGTAAACAGGAAGCTACCCCCCGCCGGCACGATGCGTACGTTCCACATAAACCTTATCTGACGCTACATTTAAAAACATATTCACAATTACGCCGTGATTTACTGACACCCTCCCCTTGAAGTGGGATGTAGTGGATGTAGGGGGTGATCCGTGACCCCCGCCCCCCGCCGCACAAGTTGATGCCTCAGCTGACAGCCGCACTGATACCGACTACTCTCACAGGAAAACACTTCCTTATTCAACCGCCAACTTCCTTCTGCGAATAACTACACCCGAAATTTTCCCTACCACCCTAACCCCAAAGTTCAAAATCGAGCAGCGGAAAATTTCTGACTACTGAAAATATGAAGAGATCCTTGCACAGGCAATCTCACGCTCAATGTCGCTTTATCGTTATAATGGAGATTGAGTGCGAGCGAGACGCAGTACTACGGTAGAGCGAGACGCAGAATCTTGATGAAATTCATGAAGTCAGCCAAGATACAAGAATATTTTGTGTTGAAGTCAGTGAATTTATCCACCCCCGCCCCCCGGTACGCCACCCCCTCGCCTTATGGACCCGGAGTTATTTTAGAATTTTATCTTGAACGTTGTTTATCTTGCGCCAAAGTTAGTGGGTCAAAAAATTGGCTCATCCCTTGTTATAAATATACACGGGGATGTTGTATGTTATTAACTTCTGTAAACCTACATTACTGGGGCTACAAAGCTGCGCACTCGGCTCGTTTTTCTTTGTTTGCTTCTTCGCACATTTTTTGTTTTGTATCTACAGCTGCTCGACAGCAGCAGTGATGTAGCATGCAATAAGAGAGGTAGTATGTCCAGCAGTGGACTACTATAGGTTGATGATGCTGACTAGCAGCGATGGACAATTGAACATCACTCATAGACGTAAACTTAATGACTGAAGTAGATACGTATCATGATGCTACTTGTTCACTTGTTCAGTTTTCCAAAACTTTCGAACTCATGATTGTGTAATATGTACCTTCTCGTACTTTAGACAAGCTTTTGTATAAGCAATTTGACACATAAAACCAAAAATTAAATAATAATGTCAAATTAGTATTTAGCAGGGACCGAAAACCTTTATAAATTACGGTACAGGTATTAAAGAATTTCGGTTATTTTTCAGATTTAGGTTACCGCTATCTGGGTAACCAGACCGAAGAAAAATGTAACCTCTATTCAGGTTACCGTTTTAATACCGGTTAACTAAAGATAACGACTCTTTGTCACACACACATGCGATACGCGCCCTGTGACTATTGCCGACGGCACGTTTGAAGTGTGCAAGATAGGGGTAATTTTTATTTCGGTAACCGGTATTAATACTGGTTATGTATTCACTTTTAATAATAAAGGTAATCTTTAAAGTTACCTGTAAAAGAAAAAAAGGTTGTTACCGAAAAAATACCGGTATTGTTGATACCGGTTTCGGTCCCTGGTATTTAGAGTCCACGCCACCCCTGAAGAACTTTATGTAACGCATCGCACATCGCCAACGAAATCAACTAATATCTTGATTTATGAGCAGACCTTCATTAATGGCGCGTACTCTATTATTGAATGGATACTATGCTTTATATATATGCCTTACTATTGGAATCCCCAACGACATTTTAAACACCCAAGTGTACTGCAACGCATTCGGCAGTAGTAAGCGGAACGGCAAGCGACACAAATAGCTCGACTGCCCCGCACACCCCGAATACCCCACATCCCCACAGCTCCACACCAGAGAACCAAGGATAGGTACATCCCTTTGTGGCCATTCGCCATACTTACACCACGCCGTGCCACACAGGAAAGATGTCCGACAAAAACAAAAGACTGCTGCCAAACTAACTCATTAATGAAATGCGTAACGTTACGCTTGCTAGGGTGCAGCAGGGAGTAACGTATAAGTAGTGAGATGTGAGATCCCATCGAGCGTAACGAAAACTTAGTAAATCGTTTTAAAACCATCAGACGTGTATTTTATTGTAGGATGTTCAACAAAACTGGTGTTCCGTGCAATAAGGTGAAATGTATGGAACTTAGTGCCAAATAATAACTTTTAGTTTACCTTTTTTAGTGCATTTTTTTCTTCGTGTGTTTATGAGTCCTCCCGTGCTGTGTGTCAGACTTGTAATGAAAAAATCCACGGTATTCCTTCAATAGCCACTCGTTACAGAGTCTTAGTTACCCTCAGATCAAAGAAATAGGCAGATAGAGCGCTCAGAACACGCGAGTGGTTCCACCAAAGTTAATACAAAATCAAAATCGAATCACTGTACCAAGCTACGCGTCGTACCAAGCTGCGTGTCGTTGTTGTTGTTTGTCAAAATATGCCGTCACGTGTCTTTAACCATTGTAAAAGTTGTTCTCAAAAACAAAGAAAACATTATGGAATGTAATTCGATTTGATTTTGTATTAACTTTGGTGGACCCACTCGCTTGTTCTGAGCGTTCTATCTGCCTATTTCTTTGATCTGAGGCAATAAGGTGAAATGTATGGAACTTAGTGCCAATTGGTAAATTTTAGTTTACCTTTTTTAGTACCGACATTTTTTTCTTCGTGTGTTTATGAGTCCTCCCGTGCTGTGTGTCAGACTTGTAATGAAAAAATCCACGGTGTTCCTTCAAAAGCCCCTTACGTTCCAGAGTTTTAGTTACCTATTCATAGATCCGCGACCACTCATATACCCCGACGTTACACTAATGGAAACATTAGTTCTCACTAGTGATACGTAGATACCTACGTTAGTGTTCCTGGGACCTGGGAGTCAAGCCTCCGCTTTTTGTACTTTTTCGAAAGAAATCACTTTGAATCCTTCTCTATCAATTTCAGAAATTATTTGTGATAGCCATTACTTTATACATCATTACTTCCTTCCAATTCATAAAAGTTGACTAAACTCTTGCAAATGAGTAAGCCTTCGGATGTAAAGTGCCTAATGACCCTCGGTTCCCTGATAACCTTCCGGCAGCAGCTGAGCACCGGATCTGGATCGCACGGGCTGCTGCACAAAGGATACATCTTTGTATATAAAAGAAACATTTCAGTACTTATTATAAATTTATTTAGTACTAGCTGGAACACACAATTAAGATAAAATTAACCGATGAATTGAATAACTAATAATCAAGCTGAAATATGAGTGGGCAGGTCATATTTATACGCCACTAGCAAACCCGGCGAACTCCGTTTCGCCACCAGATGGCTTCGTTTTCTTTGCTATAAACCTCACGGAGCCCGAAACTTTCCAACGAATGCAAAACCGTGGAAATCTGTTCGTGGGTTCTGGAGTTATATCGTCAGGAAGGAAAACCCGACTTATTTTAGTAGATGTAGCACGCAGAACTGATGGCCGATGGACCCGTAAGGTTCTCGAATGAAGACCACGCACCGGCAAGCGTAGCGTAGGACGTCCAGCTGCTGAACATAATCCTATTCACTAAACAAATGAGATTGACAATGATTCCTACGGATCATTTCTAAAAGTGCTTTCAGTTTCACAAATTAAACCCTCCACCATAAATAATTATACAGAGATACCATCAGAATACCATCACATTCTATAGTTTTTATTCCATAACCCTTTGAGTGACGAGCGTGTACATGTAACAATCAAAACTCACACCACAAGGGGTCGTAAAGAGCCTTATAGTAGGACATTTTGAAAGAGCCCGTATGGCAGAGAAGTAAAAAGAATAAAATACAAACGCATGGCTCCTTTTGTCAGTGGTCGGGTTACGTTTGGGTCAATTCTACCGCGGATTGGGAAATATGTTACGGTTAGTTTTTATAGGGTTATTTAAACCGATTTGCGAGTAAATATGGTTGAAGACCTTAATTGGTAATGAGATAACTTTATTTTGAGAACATCTTCCGACTGTCGATTTTTGTTTTGTTGATCAGTCGCAAGCCTTCGTGTATTGTTGCTTCATACTGACAGAAATGCAGACCTACTTATATCTGAATTAAACAAGATAAAGATAAAAGTTCTGATTCTATGTTAACCTCAATCTAATAAAAATAAAACACGAAAGCTCCATATTGTTTACGTTACGCACTATGTACTATTTAGTTACGCACAATGCGTGTATTCATAACATAACAGTATGGCAATGTAGTTACGCACATAAGTGAACAAAATGGAGTATTTTTAGTGCGCGTAATTTATAGTAACTGCCGCTCGGCGTAGAGCGCCGGGTGGAATGGGCCACTACGATCATCTCACTCTTTTTTTATATGGGCGATCCAGGATTTGTTACATCTGGATGTTCCTTACGAATATTTAATTTCGAAACACGTATGTGGTACGACAGTATATCTTAAAATACACATCCATGTTTTATTGCTTAACAACCTCATCCATCATACAAATATCTGATAATACACCGTGACTTTTTAGTCGTCTTACAAAAGGAGCCCAGTTCATGTATCCAATGATTAGAACACATTAAAATAAAAAAAATAGGTATTTAAGAGATTTGAAAAATTTAATAATAAAATTTCAATTCCTTATTATGACGTAAGGCGTAGGTAGAAACACCCTTGTCTCACAGAAAATGGAATGAAATGATCTGCCCTACTTATTGCGCTGGGTAGGTATTCTCTACAGCTTGATACGTAAACATTTTAACAGGGTGTTTCATATTTCTAATGTCAAAATAAAAAATATTATCAACAATAAAAAAAAAAAACTTGCCAAGAGGTATTTTAGGTCGGATACATTATGTGGACCCCTTTTGTAAGACGACTAAAAAGTCACGGTGTATAAATTGATCATTTATTGACTGAACATATTAACATAAAATATAGGTAGAAATCGTGATATTCACATGCTGATTGTCAACAATTTGTTGCTGATTACAGCACTGCAGTATTTTGGAGCAGATAAGTGGAAATCTGCCGATACTTATGACAAGATTAAATTGATAACGAAAAAAGGTGACGTAAAGTGATCGTGACCAATGACATATTATCACATAATTATGTTTTCATAAAAGTGCAAATTTTCCATACTCAATAAAATTGCAGAAAAACAAAGTGGAATGAGTCACATTCATGATAGGTAAGCCATACATAATTACACGGCTATTTGTCGATTAGTAAAAACTTAAAAAGTAAGTACCTACTTTGTGACTCAAAAAATGGAACCAAATTATTGTAGTCGTAAGTCGTATCCAATTGTTGTGATCCTCGATGTTCGTCGCTGTCGGGTTCTCGTTAGTATCACAACGACCTTGTTCTACTGCAACCGGTTTTATATTGTTTTCGTCAATCTGTATGTATCTACATTTAATTTATTTGAGACAGGGTAGAAAACTATTAAAACCTTAATTTGGTATAATTTAAAAAACATCTTATATATATAAAATTCAAAACTGACTGACTGATCTGACAACGCACAGCCCAAACCACTGGGCCTAGAAACTTGAAATTTGGCATAAACCCTCCTTATACCACGTAGGTGAGCACTAAGAACGGATTTTGCGAAATTCGGCCCCTAAGGGGTTGTTTTTGGGGTTGATAGTTTGTATGAAACTTCGTAACTACAAGTGCTAGGAAATTTAAATTTTGAATACGGGTTCTTTTGATGACGTAAGAGTTACCTATGACAGAATTTTGCGAAATTCGACCCCTAAGGGGTTTGTTTTAGGGGTTGACAGTTTGTATGAAACTTTTTAAGTACAAGTGCTAGGCGTCTCAAATCTTGCATGGTGGTACTTTTTAAGATGTAAATGCTCACCAAGGTGGACATTTTAAGAAATTCGACCCCTAAGGGGTTGTTTTTGGGGTTGATAATTTTGAGATTCAAATTTTTACATAGGGGTTCTATTTTGGAAGTAGATGGTCACCATGACGGGATTTTGCGAAATTCGATCACTAAAGGGTTTGTTTCTGGGGTTGATAATTTGTATGAAACTTTTTTAGTACAAGTGCTAGGCGTCTCAAATCTTGCATGGTGGTTCTTTTTAAGATGTTGATGCTCACCAAATTTTGCGAAATTCGATACCTAAGAGGTTGTTTTTGGGGTTGACAGTTTGTATGAAACTCTGTTAATACAAGTACGAGGAGTCTCATATTTTGCACCGGGTTCCTATAGGACTTAGATGCACACCATGGCGGGATTTTGCGAAATTCGACCCCAAAGAGGTTTGTTTTTGTGTTTGATAGTTTGTGCGAAACTTTTTACTACAAGTGCTAGGCGTCTCGAATTTTGCGAGGGTTTCTTTTTAAGATGTAAATGCTCACTAAGACGGTTTTGCGGAATTCGACCCCTAAGGGGCTTTTTCGGTTTTGTTGAATGTTGATTTAGTTTTTTCAACAGTATCCCGTATAGAGGGTGGCCGGGACTAGAAATTCACAAAGGCAACGTTCGAAAATCACGCGGACGAAGTCGCGGGCGTAGTGCTAGTTTATAGATATGAATTTCATCAGCCAGTAAAAAATGTTAATGTCTGATAAAATTTTAATATTTACAAAATTACTTAATTTTAAGATCGATCATAACTATTATAACTGCTTAATAATCGATTATAATTATCGTAAAATAACAAATGACCATTTACTAAAAATTCTATTGCATCACAACACAAGAGTCTTTAACAAATTATAAAGTAAAAATACTTACACATAATTATTATAATAGTACGAGTACAAATGTAAGGTGATCACCTCAGCATGCATCATTACATTCTTTGTTAAAATAGTGTTGTATTGCATGCAGCTATTGTGGCACAGCCCTGAGCCCGGTGTACCAGCGGTGGACAACGCTCCCCACTGCACTCGGAATTATTCAAATTAACAATAACCCGCCTGGTCCACTCATGGGTGCAGTTTCTTTGTTTACAATCTACATATTCAAATATGGGAATTTTACTTCGAATGCGCTTTGGTTAGAACCCTATTACATTATGTCCTAATAACAACGCTTTTCTTAGTTTCGAATCTAATATCTCGCAATCGCAATGGACGTAGAGGATTGTGAGTTTCAATTCAAGAAACTTATATTCGAACCTTTTTACAAGACACTATCGCCTTTAAACTGATTGGCATTAATAACCACTTTCTACAGGATTTTAAACTTTTTAGATTCATTGTTCCTAAAATATTATGCGACATATTTTTTTTTAAACGTAACCCCATACTTTAAACTCCTGTATCGTGGGTACGCTTTCAAACATTTAAATCCACATACTCAAACAGTCAGACTCAAAACAACTACTTGTAGACCAAATAAATATTTTTCTAAATCGAACCCACAACATAGCGCAGTAATCGATCGCTCGGCCGCTGCGCCAACCGAGTCTTACGTGCTATCATAATCAGTCAAAAAAGATAACTTGTAGCTACTATTGATACATACGAGTACTTCTTTGGACTTTTGGAGTTACTTACACCCACATATTTAGTGAACACTAAAAAGCAACAGAAACGTGCGCCTACCTCGGCCGGTCCCCTCGCAATCAGCTAATTGTTCTGCTGCCATAAAAAACTCATTACAGCGCAATGATTTCAGTTGACAACTCGTCACACCCATCCTGATTGCTTTGTTACTATTCAACAATGGTATGTACTCCTCCTATGGAACACCATCTGTTGGCACGACTTTTTGCAGCTTATTGTATAGTTTCTTACAAATTAATCATCATCTTCCTACCATCTTCCTAGCTTCATCGATCGTGTCATTTTCCGAACTATGTTTTACAATGAGATTCTGTTGTTAATTAGTATTTATTCATCATCATCATCATCTCTTTCTCCTTTTATCCCATTTTACTTGTGGTCGTCGCAACACGTTTCCTTCTTCCATTCTCTCCTGTCAGACGTTACAGCATCATAGACTACTTCTTCTTTCATACTGTTAATGTACCTATGTTATTATAATTCTCGGAGCCAGAGAGATCCTCTCTCAATGATCGGTCACAGTATTTTTCTTTCCTCTTTCATATTATTTACAATGTAAACTAAGTACAACGGAAGTTATTACATATTAAGTTTGCTTTACATCGGGTCTAACATGCGTCCCAATCTCTTTTGATATCACTATCACTAGGCACTTCACTGTCTATCGAAAGTTGCTGAGAGAACTCTTTTTTATCTTCCACGTCGTGGTCAATTGAATCATCCACAGAATCACCATCAGTTAAGTCTTCATTCATTTGCATGGTGGTGTCTTCCGTGTCGGCACCGCTATGAGAGGCCTGACCAATTCTTGCCAAGAACAGTGCATTTTGGAAGTCAGTCTGCAACTGTAATGCTACGTGGAGTGGGAGTCTTCTCAGCTGAGCTGCTACATTCATACCAAAGAAATGGAACTCATCCTCACACACACCAGGAGTGCTGACTGTCGATGTATTCTCCAATCGACCAGCTACATCGCTATCGCTGCGACTCATCAGTTTGTTAGCGACGACTCTTATTTGTTTCTTTGCCTGTACTTGTTCTTGTGGTGGTTGTATCACTACACTATTGTCTAAATTAATGACTGTCGATGTTTTTGATGATGCGCTACTTGAAGAATCTAGTTTCCGTTTAAAATTTTCAACTTTCTGTAATATTTGTTGGTCAGTCTGAAACAAATGAAATTAATGATTTCATTTAAATTCGTCATAAATACTCTTCTATAATATAATTGCTCTACTACTGTTGAAGTGAGACGTTTGCTCAAAAAATTCCCAGTATACCAGTCTGTCATTCATTTCGACTCCGCTCCGCTCATCTCCGTGTCAGTGAAACCGCATCCTAATGATGGACGCAGGCACGTGAGACTGTAGCAGTGGAGCGGAGCGGTGCTATGAGGTGAGGAGGGTGACAAGAAAATAAATAAAACAAAAATATGACAAGTAGGTACCAGTACCAGTTTTAATAATTATAAAGCATCTTTGTACGTAGGTTAGGTAGGTTACGAGTATGCGGACGGTGCGGGCATGCGGTCACAGCGAATTATGGGCGACCCGCCGTCTGATCATGTCCATGCCCGGTTCATATGCCCCTCGTGTTCCACGCGCTTGACAGTTATTATTGACAGTGTTTTAATACTCACTACTTGTGTTGGCTCTTTGTTCATAATATTACGCAAAAATGAATCCATCGCGTCGAACCAGGTCAAAGTCGGCTTGTAGACGGACGCTCCCCCCGCCAGCCTCGAGTGCTTGATCTTGTTGAGCTCCTGGTGGTACGTGGTCCTGATGTTCTTGATCTTCGCCTTGATCAGCTGTACTGTCATGTTCTCGTCGTTGAACTGTTCCAGCATTGAGGCGTACGCCTTCGTGCGAGCTTCCCTTTTTTTATAGAATACCGAGGCCGGGTTCCAGAGACACTCGTGGTACCTGTAGCATGATATGAAGTGCAGCGTCTTCTCGTCGCCCCACCGAGACATTTTGCGATCAAACAACGACCTGCCAGTTACTGGCACACGCGCTCGCCGCCGAGTGTCACGACCCACTGGCATGCTGGGTGCTCCGCGCACCCCGCGGCTGCCGCTCGGCGCCGCTACATCGATCTACTGGCATACATACTACTACTTACCTGGCATGCTTTGCATAAAATAACTTCTCTTGATGCAAAACGCATGCAAATTATGGTGAGTTCTTTGATTGTATAATGTCTAGATGAGCGTCGCCCTACAATCGTATCAAAGAAAACAAGTCAACATTTTCAACTAAATTGTATAAACGTAACGGAGATTTAAAAAAGAAACTGGCAACACTTATAAAATATGGCGTGTTTTGATAATCATAAAAACAAAAAATAAATATGTAGTTTCTTGGTTACATACCGACGGTAGGTGATGATTGTGTTTGGTATTTTTTATCCTTTCTTTATAATTCCGGCATAATTTAATAGCACATACCGCTCATTTTATCGCTGATTTTTTTTTTACTTGGTGCGCATAGTACGTAGTGACAGAAAACTGATGTGATCTTCACTGTACCCTTAGCACGAATTTTCACTCTTTTACTTTACAGTATTTACAGCGTTTCTTGTATGAAAAATGAAACAGCGCCTCTGGTGTGCGAAGCAGAAACTATTTTTTCTTTGAAAATTGACAGTTTGAAGTTGTCAAAGTTCCAGTTTACTTCACGTCTCAAATACTGAAAATTCGTGAGGGTACAGTCGGCCAAGAAAGTGGTGTACCACCCTAAGGTTGAATATCGCTTGCAGATTCATAGGTGATAAAGATTAGTTTCGCTTGCAGATCGATCTGACAACTTCTATTGCTGTCTTTATCTGATTATTGATAACGACTATTACTGTTTGTAACGTGACAGCTGTTCTTAGTTTGAACTTGATGGAACCAATGACGTCGTAAAATCAACGGCGGGGTGCTGTAGATTTTGATGACAAAATTGTATCTACAAATTCAGAATTGTGATCAACAAGTTACATAAAATTGTAAAGGCACAAGGCGAATCCACAAACCTACAATTTCTGTAAACTTGTAATTACAATATCAATAAAAAACAAGCTAAAAATAGATTTATCCTTTTATTAAAAGACAATGCCCATTCCAGGCCCTCAGTGAACAGTAGACTAGAGAAAAAATACTACTTGCATTAATTTTGATATATTAAAATAGGTATCTACGTATTTCCAAGGAACCGCCACTATAACCTACAATAATTCGTTGAAAAAAGTAACTCTATTGAAAAAAACGGAAGATTTCTTGATTTCAACCCTGGTAAAATATTGCCAGCAACGAATTTCAAAATCATAGGTACCTTAAAACCCGAAGAAAATCATACATACAGCAGTTGGTTGTACCACGGCAGGTAAATATACTAACCATAAAACGATTTTGCTATTGCCTACGCCATCATCCAATTATTTACCGATAATTTTATTATAATATTGTTTCAGGTATTAAGAGACAATCTTGTTTGCCACAACGGCTGGTTGGTAGTAACCCAAGCCTTGTTCTACAACAACACCTGGAAGGATCTGTACGTCAAAGCAGCTGCATTAATAACTGTAGACGTTCTGTTAGACGGCGGATAAGAAGTCACCTATTAAGAACAGATAAAGATAGATAAAGTCTCATTAAAAATGTCAATATTAAATGGATTGATTGATTGTTTTTTATACCCTACTACCTATAGTACCTATAATAATTATATAAAAATATACTAGAAACTCTCCCCTACTACCATTATCAAGTATTAAAAAAAGAAAACTTCTTGTATCTCACAGTTCCACACTTTTGCACATAGAAAATTAACCTCAAAACATTGCTTTTTTTAACATTTCTAAAATAGTGGCGTCACTTTGAATGTGTTTTTCAGATATCCTATATTATTAAGATTCTAAAACACTGCATTTTTAGACTAATATTTGATGTCCGTCTGGGCCTGGGTCACTATGGAGGCTGAACATTCCCCTTTCTACAATCAATTTTAAAATAAAATACTTGTAACAAACAAAAACATAGCATATATAGTAATATTTAGAAGACATTGAAAATTTTTAAAAATTAGAAACGGGTGTAACCGCCGTTGGCCTCTATAACCTCTAAAAGACGAGACCTCATTGAACCAACAAGCCGTGAGCAAATATCGGTTCCCCGCATTTCCTCCCAAATATAATTACAGTGACTAATAAGAGCTTGTTTGGTTCTTTCATTTTGATGCGACCATCGTTGGACCGTAAGGCCCCAAAGATTTTCTATCGGGTTGAGGTCCGGCGATCTTGAGGGCCACTGAATTACCCTTACGTCAGTGTGTGAACGAAACCAGGCTCTTACGATCCTCGCATTATGAATTGAACAATTATCTTGAACAAAATCAAATTGTGGCACTTCGTTCTCCGGGTAAACATTACGGACTGTCGGTAGCATTGCATTCTGAAGCACGTCGATATAATTTACAGCCGTCAACAAAAAGAGGAGGTAGAGAACACAATTCTCCTACACCATCCGCACTCATCCAGCCCCAAATATTTACGGAAATTCGACCTGATTCTCTATTTGGAATTACATGATCATCTTTATACCGTGTTGAAATATATCGCCAAAGGTGAAGACGTCCATGCTGACTGGATTTAAACGTTTTTTCATCACAAAACACTGTATTAGACCAATCAAACTCTAAGTGCTCTCTGGCGAAGTTCAAACGAGCAAGTCTGTGAGCATCCGTCAAATATATTTTCTTGGCGTAATGCCTGTGGTGCAACCCCATGTAATGTAGATGATTCCTTATTGTTTGGGCACTCACATCGAACATCTCCGCAAAATGTTTTGTGGGCTTAAAACCATTGATTTCATATTCCCGTCTCATGAATTCTCTATCGTTATTGGAGAGTGCAGGCCGGCGACCACTTCTTCTGTGATACAACAAACTTCCCTCCTCTCCTTCACGACGAATCCAAAAGCGGACAGAACGCCTCGATATATTCAAATTCCGGGATATCGCACTGATACTGCTTCCCTCATTAAATTGGGCAATTATTTGTGCTCTTTCGGCAATGGTCAAGTTGGCAGGCATTGAGATGATTTTATATGCAGTTGATTGAAAAATAACACGGAAAATATATCGACTTTTTGCATATATTTGACAAAATGTCAATTGTCAGTTTTCTTTTTCAAATGGAATTCGGTTGTCTATTTAAATAGTTTTTATTACTTTTGTTTGGAAACATTTCAATTGCTTTGTAGAAACTAATGTCCTTTTCATTTATACTAAAGGTTAAAATGTCATGTACTTATATGTGACATATGACGTATGAATACTAAATACATAGGTTTACGTCATGATAATGTTGTGTCTTTCAGTAATATCTTTTTATAACGAACCTTGTTGTAATTTTCGATGACCGGGAAACTAAATCAAAACTGGTACACCACTTTCTTGGCTGACCGTACATAACAGATCGGCAAGGCTATAATACACGGATCAACTAAATTGACAGCAATTCCGTTAAAAAGCATTGAACATTGAATATAGCACATAATAATTATATTCCCTATTTACACACAAAACATTCAACAAGACATTCAATGTTCATTTGCCCAGCGATGTCGCGTCGTCAAGTCGTGCGTGCGGGTGTTTCATTAATTTGTGAGTATTTAATAAATGAGTTAAATGAAAATAAAAAAACGGCGTTGGTACTAGGTGGGTAAATCTCCTGGAACGGATTATTTTTGTTTGTATTTTGTGGATTCTTGAAAACCTGCGTGCATCGCTTAAATTTTTTAGCGGTAATAACGGGCATGTTCAGTTAACAAGTTTCATATTAGTGTCACAGCAGATAAACAAGAATTTAAAGAGATAATCAATTTTTTTTTTAAACTGTTGTTGAGGATAATGATGTCATGTGAGAAAAATGATTTTCAAGCCTAGGAAAATGACGATATGTTGAGGACAATGACAATGCTTATGAATTTAGTTTTGTACTTATAAACAATGAAGATAATTAAGTATCTAAATCATATTTTTATTTGGTTAAAAGTATCAGGTTAGATAGATTATGTAAATTATAAGTATCTATCAAAATTTTAATTTCAAAATATTAAAAGATTCCGCCGTATGATCTTAAAAACTATTAGTAAAACTAACGGTTTTTAAGATCATGCGGCAATTATAACAACTACGACTATAACAAAACTATAATCTCACGGTTTTCAAAATCTAACAAAGTCTAACAAGCAAAAAACAGTCCCAGTAGAAAATTGGTTTACGACAGGACAAATCATTTTGATTCCCAAAAATGAAAACACTCATGGACCACAAAACTGGCGCCCCATTGCATGTTTGCCGACTATGTATAAACTGTTTACTTCCATGCTACCTAACGAACTGTACAAACACTGTAATTGACGACATTATTTATCCAGAACAGAGAGGATGCAGGCGACGCTCCAGGGTCTGTAAAGATCATCTCATGATTAACAAAGCAATCAGTGAAGCAAGAAGACGCACATCAGTGTCAGAAAAACTTAAGTATGGGATGAGTAGACTTTCTGAAGGCCTTTGATAGCATCTGACACGAATGGCTTCTTCAGGTGTTGAGGTTATACAAGTGCCCGGGTGCTATCATGGGCTTTCTAGAGATGGTCCTGTCATGCCTACATGGAATGTTATCATGAAGGCTCGTAGACGCTAGTGTAACCACTGATCCCATAGTTATACACGGAGGAATATTCCAAGGAGATTCATTATCACCACTTCTGTTTTGTTTAGAAATAAACACAATTTCAACCGTAACCGTAACAGTGAACCACTTCCTATATACGGTCGATTTAAAGTTTATGCAAATTATAAAAGTCGTTTAAAGATTTAACTCGATAGAAAAGAAATATTTACTGGAGACAGGAATGCAGTTTGGATTAAGAAAGTGCAATGTTCTACAGTAATGTGACAACCGGTAGAGTTAGCGAAGAGCAAAAATTTAAAAATTGAAATTTGAACATTAGAAAAAAGACGAGACGTACAAATATTTACATAGATATAAATGAGGCTTGCAAAATAGGACATAACAGAATAAGAGACCAACTAAAGAAAGAATACTTTGGCAGGATAAAATCAATAGCGAACACACAATTAAATGCTAGGAATCAGGTAAAAGCTATCAATACTTACGCGGTACCGGTTCTACTCTACTCGTTTGTAATATGGGCCGTATTATAAAGCAGTACTAGAAAAAGTAAACATAGTTATATAATATCTTTTTAATTGGCTAAAAAAGCAACCGGTATCATTTTTGTTAGTTTTCAATATTTGCCACTATAAGCAGTTCGAGAGAGCAGGTTATGTCTAACGAAAGATGAGACCACACAACACATCATCTCTGGGTGTGAAAAACTAGCAGGCATTTAAGAAACATTAACCACAAATAAATAAAAAATGAGTCTGCAGAATTAATGTGAGACATTTCAGTCTAGACAGACATCACAGTAACACAAAATAGTCCTGATATAATTTATGTATCCGAATTATTTAATAGACATTTCCGCAAAATTTTTAGTGTGAGTTTAGTTCCTGTCCCCTGTCCACAGCACTGAAACATTAATTAGAAAGATTTTAAATCTTTCTCTGGCTGATTTTAAGTGTCTTGCTTGAACGCCTGGAAAATTATTTGCCCGGATTCAGATGGGCCCGTGAACCCGTCTTTCCAGAGGTAGTGGGATGAGCCGCTCTCTAGGTTGGTACGGTAAAATCTTGTTAATACGTCAGCCAATTCTGTAGAGCGTGCTGACCTGCTGGCTGTGGGCGAATGGGAATCGGGTCTATGGCTTCAGGCACTATCGTCATTCAACATAGGTACCATGCTGAGTGACACTACTCCGGATCGCTACATGCCTGCGTTTGGGCGCTGCTTACGGGGCTCCACATCGCTGTCAATGTGGCGAAGTAGTCGACTGTATCGGGCAGCAAGAGTGCGGGTCGGTTAGCACGGCACGCCAGCTTAAATGACATTATACGTCGTGCTCTTGTCATCGCCAAGATGCCAGCCGTTTTAAATCCCACTGGCTTGGCACGCGACCATAGGAAGAGACTAAATGGTATGACTATAATGCTATGGAAACTGGGCAACATGTGTCGAAACCCTTGCGCCATCCCTTCGTTTTGGTACGGCGTGCTATGCTGGTGCGGCTGCTGCAAGTGCTGAAAACCTCAAACAGCATAAATACAATGGCTTGACTGGCAGCTATGTATTTGAGCCGTTTGGAGTTTTTAAAGAACTTGCAAAACGTATAGTCGATTCTTCGCGTGTGACCAGAGGGCTGGCCTATTTCTTGGTCAAAGAATTAGCATTGCCATCCAACGTCGCAATGAAGGCAATGCTGCCAGCGTTCTGGGCACTTATCCCGTTGACAGTGATGTAGATAACTTTTTTGATGCTCTTTGTTAGGTTATTTTAAAATGTCACTTACGATATATCTTCCGTGATTATATGTTTGTTTGAGTTCCCGATATTTCGACGCTGTTGCAAGCGCCATGATCGCGGGTTAACTGGAGATTGCGGGTGGATGAAAATAAATTGTTAGGAGCAGACAAATCTGTCTACCCTCTTTTTTCAAAGAAAGGGGGTAGACAGATTTTGATTTAAACCCGCAATCATGGCGCTTGGAACAGTGTCTAAATATCGTGAACTAAAACAAACATATAATCACGGAAGATATCCCTTATGTGACATTTTAAATTTAGAGACAAACCGTGAAAGCTTAAAACAGGTTATTTTAATATTTATTAGTTTAGTTAATACAGTATTTTTTTTTTTTTTTTTTTTTTTTTTAGCGTGGTAAAATCATCAAATGAGTCCTCCAACCCCGGGCAGGGCGGGAGGGACTGTCAGACTTCTACTGACTAAAATCCACGGTGTCCTTCATAGCCTGTTACGTTCCGGGGTTACGGTCAGGGAATAATCCCGCGACCCCGGCAGGCTTTGGCCCTCTGAGAGGGGGGCCCCGTCATTATGCTGACGCTCTTTGAGGCGCGCGTGGGACACAACGCGCCGTCGACCCGGGCATGGTCCTTGGTCGGGCAGCGAGTTGCCCTTTACTCGCTGCCCGCATGCCCGCGCCTACGGTGGCCGGAGATCATCTTGCGACGTCCGTCGCCGTGGGCGCCTACCACTGCGGCTGGGGCGGAGGGAGGACGCTGTCCTCTCTCGCTCGCGGCCTGCCTCCTCCTTGACGAGCATTACTGCCTCGCAGAAGGAGCTGACCGCTTCCCACTCCGTCTCGCCCCGCAGCATGGCCGCAACCAATGCCGGGCGCGAGAGGTCTCCGCCTATCGCAGCCGTGAGGACACGTCGGTGCTCCGCCCAAGCTGGGCAGTCTTGCACCGTATGCTCCACCGTGTCCTCCGGGCGATCTTCGCAGTGGTGGCACCCAGGCGTCTCCTCCTTTCGCATCAGACACAGGTACCTCCCGAAACTTCCGTGTCCGGTGAGGACCTGCGTCAAGCGGTAGGTCAGGACGCCATGACTTCTCTCCAGCCACTCCTCAAAGAGGGGTCTTACCGCCGCAATTGCGGCGTGCCCGAGTTAATACAGTATTTAGATAAATACACCTAACAATACCATCAGATTATCACATAGTTCCTAAAGAGTTAGACAAATTGAGTAAATACCACTTACTAAAAACAAAAATAACACGATTATGGAAAACACCTACAGAAGTCATACCGGTAGTAATAGGAGCAACAGGAATACTTAGTAGCCAAAAGCATACATAGATATTGTGATAAATTAGATGCAGACATGCACATACGTATATATAATACAGAAACAAGCAGCTATTCATAAAGTTATCATCTTAGCAAAGTACTAAAGGATACATAATTTGTAACTTCTTAACAGGGGATCTGAACCTCTTTTTCTCTGAGGGTCTCACTGCGGGAGCAAAGAAAAACCACCAAAATAATTAAATTATAATTTAAAGGTAATATTAATGTCCAAAATAAGTGTTAAAATTAATAAAGAAAATAAAAACGTCATTCTTCTCAACGTGAGTCATTAGCTTATGTCCATAATGTCATTCTTCTCAATGTGCGTCATTATCCTGGCAGTACAAATCCAGGACAATGATGTTGAGAAAAATGATAAATCGGAAAAAAACTTGGTTAAACCTGTTTTGCGCACATGCTATTTCAAAAAACGTTTCATAATTGTGTAAGTACACAAAACCTTCATACTTTTTTGCTAAATGAATATATTAAAAAAAATATTTGACGGATTAATAAATGAAAATGTAAATGACGTTTGAAGTGAACATTTTGAGGAGAACGAATTTCAAAGTCATATCTGCTAAAAACGAGCGCCTGTATCTTCAGCAAAGCTTGTCGCCCGGCTGTGGTGCGGGGAGGTCTGTTCGCACAGCCACCAGTTTCCCTCCCTCCTGTCTCATAACCTACTTAAATATTGAAAACAAACATAGCGCAGGACAATGACGCACATTTTTTGACCCTGAGTTTTCTCTTTATTTACTTAGCGAGTATTGCCCATGTTTTCAAGAATATGTAGATTGATTATGTATAATTACGGCCATCAACATAAAATAGCTAAATAAAGTCAACATTTTTTTTTATCATCAAAATTTATTCATGTGTCGCCACGGCACACGCGGGCTATCCGCGTGTGCCGTGGCGACACATGAAAAAATGGCAATTTTGTGTGGTTTTTTTTTAATATCTTTTTTTTTATTGACTTTTTACGATGATGATTTAAAGCGCCATTTTTGTTGATTATTTAGCTTTTAAGACTAGCACTTAAAAAAATATATATACACACGTTCTCGAGAAATTGCCGAGGACATTAATTTTGAGCCTCTCGGAGATTGACCCAGGTACGTCCGTGGATTTCGCGAAGAACGACCATGTCACAGGAGCGTCAAGCAGTTTATTAGTAGAATTGGCAGCAGAAGATCCTAGTATTTGAACCATTTGAGAATGACGGAAACTCAATTTGACGAACTTCATGAAATGGTTACTCTATTTATTTTAAAAAGACACTTTAATGAGATACCGAGTGCTCTCGCACGAGAAAGTACGGCCGACATTAAGTACTTACGAGATTCGATGAGCTTTCCCTTGCGGTGCATACTGCATTCAAAAAACTATCAGCCTGAGGAAACCAAAACAATTTCGGCACATAAATTTCATCCTCTGAACAACCACTTTCGGTATTTTTTTTTATCTTATTTAATTCATAGCTATATCTAGTGCGAATACTTTTTATCTTTAACTTTATATCTTCTTCGGTGACCCCGTCAATATTTAAATCTTCCTTTAGTGATCTTATAGCATTATCACGCTGGGTTCTATCTTTGTAAGAGTTGGATTTTGTATTCCACAAACACTCATATTTTTTAAAAAGTTCCAGAAATTGCGGAACATGATTGTCACGCCATTTAAAAACCATTTTTAAAATAATAAACACACACAATCCTATACGTCCGATTCCTTCGCTGCCGTTCGCAGACTGGTCAATGTTCAATGTTCGTGTTTACATGTTTCAACCGTCAATTCGATTGATCAATATTGGTTCCAAACATAAAAGACGGAGCAATGTTCATGTGTGCGTAGCTATTCACACATAGACAACGCAACCAGTGTAGCGCTAGTGTTGACACGGACTAAACAATCTTGAGCCGATATAACCTAAATTTAATACACTTTCTGTTTTCATATTTTATGAATGTGAACCTTAAACATCTACTACAAGAACACAGAACAAGCTACTGTAAGACCGACCAATCAGGGACAGCTTACGGATAGTTAAAAATTTAACGCGCGATAGACTTAAATCCAATATGCCGGACGTCCAAGATGGCGGACAGGCTATTTAAAATGCACCCCCATGATATGGGTATCAAATGAAAAGTTTTGCTGTCAGGATTATGAAAAAAATAGTCACGTGTCTTAAATTGTCACGTGACTTAAATCCAACATGGTGACCATGCAGGATGGCGGATTTAGCTATTTGAAATGCACCCCCATGATATGGGTATTAAACGAAAGGGTTTGCTATTAGAAATATGAAAAAAAATATAAAAATAATAAATTAGTAGATAAAAAAAATCTAAAAATCCACATTTTTGAATTGGCATGGGCAGAGAAGGGATACTCAAAAGGTGAGGGCGTATCTTTGCAAGTTACAACCACGATCTATACACGTCATGTAAATACATATTATATCCCATAAATAATATACTACTACTTATCTCTTTAAAAATGTGGCTAAAATGTTTCTTTGTTTTATGTTTGTTATTTTTATATTTATATTTTGTTTTGTATATATTATAATTATGTATATATTTATAATGTTTGTATATATGTATGTATTTTGTGTGTAAATAGTACACCACAGACTACCTACAGTATTGTTTCTCCCTTCTCTTCAAATCCATCCAAAGGTTGTCTTGAAAAAATCGCTTTTAGCGATAAGACCGCCCATTGTGTCACCCTATGTATAAGATACTCTGTACCAATAATTTGTATGGTGTGCATAATAAAGTATATTTCTATTCTATTCTATATATATTCTTTATTGTGTACCAATTTACAAAAAAAACTTCTGAGTGGCCCCTCTCTCAGCCCCGTAGGGTTATTTTCTTATTTTTAAGAAAATTAAAAACGTGAGTTGTTTCTGACAGCAAAACCTTTCATTTGATACCCATATAATGGGGGTGCATTTCAAATAGCCAATCCACCATCTTGGATGTCCGCCATGTTGGATTTAAGACACGTGACTATTTTTTTCATATTCCTGACAGCAAACCCTTTCATTTGATACCCACATCATGGGGGTGGATTTCAAACAGCCCGTCCGCGATCTTGGGGAGGCCGAAAATCAATAGATTTCAATAATAATAAAAAGAAATCCAATACATTTCTCACCACTCTTGCGCCCCATTGCAAAAACTAATAAAACAAAAACGGATGGTTAATTAATGCACAAATTCTACAAACTACTATTATAATTATTAAAAAAAAGAGAGAATCAAAATGTGGTAGTCGCAGTATAATATTCCATTCACGATACGTACGTCGTACGCTCTATAATCGGGACGTGGAAAAAAGTGACACAGATCCTACGTCGACGGGCGCTGGAGCCGTACTGGTTAAATATTTCGTAGTTTAAACTAGTTTAGAGTGATTTTAAAAACGATACCTATAATGTTTAATTATTGTAGAAGGGATTTTAATGAAATTTAGGAATTAGTTTAGTCTGTAAACATAGTTTATATTTAGTTTTTTTTTAATGTAATTACGCTTTGTTTGAACCAAAAATGGCGATAAAACAGCGTTATACAACGTAAAAATTGACCTCAGACTTATTTTTTTTATCTTATTTTTTTTACTTAGTGTTTGAAACGACAAAGATGAAAATAAATAGAAAATACTTAATTTACGCTTTTTATTTGGGCAGAGCTTTCCCTTACAATTATCGTTATAAACAGACACACCAAAATCACTGCTCCTCGCTTTTATATAGCTCGCCGGCTGGCGGCTATTTCACCCGCTCCGCTCAGAATTTGGCGGGGATGGCTCACGTGGTAGGGCAGTGACGTGGCGAGCTGGACAGATGGCTGGCTGGCTGGCGCTGGCAGGCTTGCCTGGCTTTGGCTGGCATCGCTGGCGACATCTGGCGTTACAATCGGCCATCCTGGAACAATTGCTCCCGCAATGGGAACAACAAAACAGTGATTACAAGTCAGCTCAGAGCAAATGGCATATCGATAACATGGACTATAATTTAGCTGTCTAGGAGATCTACGAGATCTTCGTTTTCCTACTGTTGATTCACACTACTGGCGCTATCGGGTATAAAAGCAATGCTACGATATGGTCGTAATAAATCAGCGCATATTGGGCCTGTGAACTTCTTGTATCCTCTAAGACATTTACCTATATATTACAGCTATTATATATTACCTAAATCCTTAGGCAATAACACATGGGCCAGAATATAGATCATCTAACTTAGAATTAACCACGGACTGGAATTAACCTTATTGCAGCAAGGAGTTTGAGCCTGGCAACAAAGTACGTACTTACTAACTGTACCTAATCGCTTTTTTTGTAAATTGTACTATTTTTACGCCTTTTATCGCAGTTACGTTTCATTTTCTTGCTAGCTGTTCAAATTCGATTATAATATAGCCCTGTTGCGTCTAGATCGCACTGTCTCATAAACCAACCAGGGATGGAAACATCACATTCAGATCTACCTACACGAGCAAACATTAACTCGTATAAATTATAGCCTGCTAAATCATTAACAGTATTATTAATACTCCATATGACTTTGGTAAACTATTGTCCCAAATAAAAGAGGCCTCGCTAGGTTCCGTGGCTCCCAACGCATCGAGAATTGTGCAATTAGAGCGTTCTACCTGCCCATTACACCTAGGCCACGCAATAGCTGTTAACATGTATTTAACTACACACGTACAACAATAGACACACCTGTAATTTATCTAGTAAATTGTAAAAAAGCAAAATTTGTGAACCTCACCAGGTAAAACATGTACGGACAAACTAAATTATAAGAACTTGCATGCTTAATTTGTGTGTAAACGCATGTTTTGAACAAATAAAATATCTTTATCTTTAACTGTTTTTCTGTTGCGAACTTCTTAAAGTATCTACTGGTAAAGGCCTTACCATGGACAAAAACTACGTGATCTGGGAAACTAAGTAAACTAGAAATGCGTTTAAACTCTAATAATCACAAAAACTGAATAAACCTTAGTTTAAACCTGGACTACCAAGTTCAGGCTTATCTGCGGAACCGCGGTTTAAATTTCTCCGTATACAAAACATAGATTAAACCTTGACCTGACCTAGTGCCGTTTTTTTTTTAACCATTGTCTAAACAATTAAATCTACAATTTTTAAATACATTTTGGCTGAAATTAACATAAAAACAACAGCACAATGAAAAAGTTATTATCAGAAACTTTCACACACATTTGACAGCTACTACTGTTAGACCATGGTTTATCACAAAACCACGACATGTAATAACGTTTGTGCAAACCGTTTTACGAGATTCAATCCTGGGTTTTTAGTTAAACCCTTTTTTTTACGCGCTTTTATTTTGTAATAAGACGGTAATTGTCTTTACAGAATTGACAATACGTGTAGGCTCAAAAACAACGAATTTAGAGAAAGAATTTGTCAAAACTAACACTTATTGGCACCCCTTTTTAATTTTGCTCAAAAGGGCTCAAATTATCGATGTCTACCATTTTCATTGGTTTAATAGGTTTAGGGATTCGATGTAATTTGCCTTCTTTTCATCCGTATTCTCTTTTATCGTACGCACAATGTAAACACGACGTCACATAATTTCCTATATGTAATGGCCATCGTTTTGATGCATTTGAAATATTTTCTAGCGCGAAATTTGGCACAACTAATCGGTTATCGTAAAGCGTTTTACGAGACAGCCCATAATTATTTACAGTATCACTATCTGTGCACCCACTTTACAATAAATCAATATACGTTGCACTCTTCGAAACCAACAGTTTACTTTTAAAAGGAACACATTAACGGCATCTATCGGATTCCTGCTCAAGGCGTTGATATGCTCTAAGCGCTTACCTGGTCTATAAAATAGTCAACGGCAATTTTAAAGTCTCGAATTGAAAGTCACCAGTAGGCAATGCGTGCAATAAGATCACGTTAGTCATTGTATCGCGAACTGCACTACAATCCGTAATTACACGGACATTTTTACACAACACAGATTCTAAAACTTCGTAATAACGCTGTGAAAAACACTTTTTTTTTCTCGACTTGTAGCGCAACTAAAATACAAGACAGAGCTCAAACTACCGCCTATCCGTATTAGTAAAAGAATACTTGCTATGGGTAACTTGCATGCATCCGTGTGAATTTCTATTGGCAAAGCTAAGATTTTATACCATACCCACATCTCATTTTTTTTTTATAGTTCCGTTAGTGGACGAGCCATTATTGCAAAATTATGGATGAACTTCCTAAAGTAGCTACATAGTCCAATGAACTGACGCACTTTGTGTATGTTACTCAGAACGGGAAATTGAGACACAGCTGCAAACTTAAATTCACCCGGTTCAATGCCATGAACAATAATGAACATAATAATTCATCACTAAATAACTCAGCTAAATAAGAAATCCTGTTTTGTAAAAATTTACATTTACCCACATGTACGTAATTAAATAAAAATTCTGCGTTTGACCCCGACCATTTGACGACATTATTGGAGTTACTTTTATTTGATAATTTACTTTGAAATTACTAAACTATCTACGAACTTGTTGATTCAGCGCATAAAAACTGAGGGAGCGCTAAATGTATCTTTAGGATGGATGCTGAGTTTATGGGTACCCTTGGACTACATTCAGACTGGTGAAGTAGGTACTTCTTAAAAGATAATTTAGTTTGCTTATCGATATTATATTAAAATGGTTATCTATCGCGGACAATTAATGCATTTAAGGCTCTGTTATCGACACATAGGCAACTATCTCCGTTCTTTCTCATAACTAAACAATAGGAGAGGCATACATCAATTCGGGTTTTTTTATAATACCTGCTGGCTAAATGGCTCATTAATTTTGACTCTAACAATCTCTTGTTTGTGATGTGCTTATCTATTCCTAAGGCCTACGTGTACTTAATGCGCATTTGGACTAAATCTGTATATTCCAACTTCCCAGCTCCCTAGTATAGCTAGCAAAGCAGTTTTATACCGAGATAATCTATACTAATATTATATCTATACTGTATACCATATTACTATTTACTATAGTAGGTACATTATAAAGCTGAAGAGTTTGTTTGTTTGAACGCACTAATCTCAGGACCTACTGGTCCGATTTGAAAAATTCTTTCAGTGTTAGATAGCTCATTTATCGAGAGAGGCTATAGGCTATACGGTAACGAGATGTTCCCACGGGAACGGGAATAAAACGGGATATGCGCGTGCAATGTCGCGGGCAACAGCTAGTAAACTAATAAATTGATTACAATCAGATTTGCTTATCAGGCTTACCCTAGTTTTGTCAAGGTCACCAATGGCTTTTTATGATTATTTATCGACACACGAGGCACTCAAATATAAAACACATTTGGCTAATGGCATTTTGCAAACATTGGCATGGCATGACTGACCTGGTTGTTTAAGCATGATTCCTGGCAGCTCTCGGCGTGAAGTATGACGAATCCCTCCTGCCTGCGATGTCCTTGGATCCGCTATTGACGACTTTGAGGTAGCTTTCATTTCCACAGAGAAGCGTTGCTGGTAGCGAGAAGAATGCTTCTTGAAACTCGATCATTAACGGAATAAACGATGCGGCATGGTGTTCTTTCCGACGTGAGGGTAGACACTTCGTGATCCAGATCATTGTTGATGATTTTTCAACTTCTTGTGCAAGGAGACTTCAATATTTTCTTTGCGGGTGGTGTGCATCGCCTTTCTTCGTTTTTATTTTCAGAAGTCTGACTTACCAAAGCAAAATCTTCGTCCTCCAGATAAGACGACCGTCGAGATTAATGTGTAGCAGAGCGTCGTTTTAACGTAGGTTTTTTTATCCCACTTCTGAGTTGAAACGACAAAGATGAAAATAAATAGAAAATACTTAATTTACGCTTTTTATTTGGGCAGAGCTTTCCCTTACAATTATCGTTATAAACAGACACACCAAAATCACTGCTCCTCGCTTTTATATAGCTCGCCGGCTGGCGGCTATTTCACCCGCTCCGCTCAGAATTTGGCGGGGATGGCTCACGTGGTAGGGCAGTGACGTGGCGAGCTGGACAGATGGCTGGCTGGCTGGCGCTGGCAGGCTTGCCTGGCTTTGGCTGGCATCGCTGGCGACATCTGGCGTTACATGTTATTAAAAATATAAATTTTACTAAGTTGTTTGACGACAAAAAAGTACCTATGTCTGATGATTTGTGTATTTTTTGGTTAAAATTATGAATATTAATGGTAGATGTAGAAGTCGCAAATCGACTCTGCGTTGATTTTTCAGTAAACTACTTGTCGGAGATTAATTACCACAAAGTTAATAAAATAGTTTTTTGAAATGTGTTATGAGAAATAACAACACGAAAGACTAGTCTTTCTTTTACCAATAAGTATTCAAAAATGTTGGAGTATTATTACTTACTGAATGAGGCTTCTATCAAGGCTTACATAATTTCTAGTGTCCGACCGAAACTGATTTTTCAGCCGAAACCGAAACCGAAACCGAACTTTCGGCCTAGCTCTCAGTTTCGGCCGAAACCGAAACTTTTTAAAACATTTAAATTTTCGATTATTTTCTAAAATTTTATGTTTTTTTTTGCTTTTGCTAACACTTAAGAAAAAGTGTATAATTATACAGGAATTACAGGATGACTGAAGACCGATTTTGTGGAAAACCAAAACTGCATCATTGGATTTTAGAAAAATCAATAGTGCTGGTCAGGAATCGAAACCACAGATTTTGAAAAAAAAACACACATTATTACACCATTCGATAGCGTTGGTAATAAGGATTAAATTCTGGAAATTAATGTTATAAGTACGGCAAACTTATGGAACAAACAGGTTTCTAAGAAATTGCAATTTTTCTATGTTATTTAACTTCTACTGAGCCATAATCTATATTTTCTGCCTTGACAATTGATAAGTTTAAATATATTTTATTATAACATGAATATACAAGACTTACTCTTGGCAGTAAACTCGAAAACATAACCTCAACTCACGATTAAATGAACGGTGTCGAACAGCGCCGGGCCCCGCCATCAAGCAAGCACGTGTTGGCTACGAATGTTACCGAACGACACACGAAAATGCACGAACACTTGAGTTTCGTCAGGTTTCGGTTTCGGCAAAGTTTCGGCTATATATTGGCCGAAACCGAAACTAGGGCCGAAACTAGATTTTTTGGCCGAAACCGGCCGAAACCGAAACCGAAATTTCGGTCGGTCACTAATAATTTCTTCCTCATGGATTCCTGCTTACCCAGTTTGACACAAAAATGTGAGTGGTATGGCGAAACTACAACATCCGACGTACAAGTAACAAGTATTTATTCGCATTAACGCATGCGTCGCATATCGGAAAGAAATCTTTGAAAAAAGAAAAAATCTGATGCGTGTGGGATTCGACACCGTACGCGTCTTATCAATAACTACTCCAGACTTCTTACCGGCAACTCCACACCGTTATCGTAAAACGTTCATTCAAACAAGGGATTAGAAGATTCCGTCTCGAAGTGTGGACATTTAAAGTGAACGCTTTTAACAACTACAAATTATACTCCTCCGCAAATACGAATAACATTAGTCTCATAGATAGTGTCAACTAACAGAACATGCCATAACTTCACGACTATAACGGTGACGACGTGGGCAGACTGGCAGAGCTCTGTCGTTAACCACGCTGAGATATTCAGCAGAATTCAGAAGATAGAAAAGTACCTACTACTCAGTCACCATAGGATCAGACAACTCATAAAGGTTGTTGACTGTAATTTTGAAAGAGCGATAATAAATTCATGATTCACGATGATTAGCGCATGCCATTAAGTCGAGATAAATGATTTCACTAATGAAAACAAACTCCTTATCTCAGTGGAAAGTCAATGATATACAATAATATTATTATCTACATACATTATTTATTATGTCGGTGTGTTGTTCTTGTCAACGTCTACAAGATTATGGAACCGTATTCTACATACAGTTGGTAAACTTAATTAAAAAATATTCAAGCAAAATAGGTATTGAAAGTTTGCCTTCGCAATATCGCCCTGAAAATAATGACTTCATCACTGACTTAATAATCTCCGAAAGTAGTAAAAGGGAATGAGAAAACATACCTCCTCAATTTTGGAGAAGCATTCCCGAGCAGCGAGCGCCGCGCGTCGAGCGCCTATCAAATTACTAAACGTTACAGGCTCAAACAGTTACTACGCCACCTATCATCAATCATACTCAAACTTGGAGACCAGCCGACCAGTCTACCCAGCCACCTGCCAATCACTCGCTCCCGCACATTTCCCCAAGTCCTCGCTGTTCCCCGAGGGTGGCGCGGCTCAGGCGCGGCTGGTCGTGTCGACTCAGCGCGGATCGCAATTTCGCGCAAGAACTAGCGTCAGTCTGAACTCAATGTTTGAAGTAACTCCTTTGAAGAGCATTGAGATGTTCTATCTGCTCACTTCGAGAGGTACTCCGCATCATTTGATTAATGCGATGATGATAACATTATCCTGTTAATTGTCAAAGATTGTGTTACACTCAATCTAACATGCGAGCAGTTACAGGATTAACAGCTAAATAGATATTCAGAGAGTCATGCTAATATTATATTTAGGTGGATACATAGTAGATGTACGTGTGGGTGACTAGTCAACCAAAAGCGACGAACTAGTTGGCTGGATTGATGAAAATTTAAATTATTCTCATCCAACTCATCAATTTTATTGCTAGAACTGATTCCCGGCTAGGCCGCGTAGACTGTCTCATCAGCCTTTTGAAGAAGCCAGTAGTAAGACAACAGCCTGTCTCAGTGTGTCTATCGAATGAGCTGTTTTAATTCATGACAGTACAGAGCCCATTTTTTTTCGATGTTTTAAAGCAAATATCAAGTCCACACCTTGTTTTTATCTGTCTGATAAGAAGAAATCTCTATTGACATGTAGGTAGGTACATTGTTCACGTAAACATTCGTAATTAGTAATTAGCTGTTTCCTGCAAGGGCAGTACGGACGTACACTCCGACCGTGCGACAGCGAGGCGATGATAACGTGATAACAGATAAGAGATAGCGACATAGCAACAGTGTTCCGTGTTTACATTGGCGGGTACTCACCTCGCCGCGACAAACACATGCGTGTGCGGACACAGAAGGTTCGGGATCTTATTATGACAAACAACCCCAGAAATGTAACTATAGAATGAGATAATTATAATTATTATGTGAGCCTACATTGTTCCCACTGCTGAGACACACATAGGCCTCCTCTCTGTGCTGTGATAGGAATGTACAATCCACCAGACGGACCCAATGTGGAATACCTAACAACAAAATGAGTAAGTCAAAAGTCACAATATCATCTATGAGCCTGCAGTCTTTGTCGCAGGCTACTTGCAGTACCTACCCATAAAATGTAACTTTCTACATTCATGTACTTATGTGGAATTGTGTTTGTATTGGACGTGCAGAGATACTAAATAACATCTGCTGCTGATCATAAAATAAAGGTGCTAACTTTTGGTTAACCTCTCCCAAGATTGCAACCAATGAGTGTTGTCCAGAACATCTTCATCCTAAAATCAGATTTTTGTCAAACTCTTAATATTTTCTTCCTACATTTCCTCATTCAGAGTGACTTCGTGTTACTCTGAGGACTGCAAATCTGAGATAGTAACGCAGAACAGAACTCTACGTTACTGTTTCAATTGACTGGAGAAATCCTGCCCGCCTGTCGCGAGGTTCCGAGTAACACTTCTGTTAAAATGTTATGTGACCACATGTGCACGTGAATCATAATAACCTACAGTTTTATCTTCAAAAACAACTTGATCCATCAGCTTTTATCTCAAATTATTTTAACAAGACAAAACCCACTCTGCTGTTTATTTAATAAAATTTAAATTCCCATGACACACATAATACATGTTCAGAAACCGGTTCATTGCAGTTTTCAGCCACAAAGTTAAATTAATTGATGCATAAAAATACAATAAAAAGAGACAAAAATAATAAAATTTCCATAAATTGTGTTATTTTGGTCTGTTATGTGTTGGTCAGTGACTCCGTGTCATGGAGATTGGAGCCAGCCAGTATTGTGTTTGTGCCTTTCCAAAAATATACTGGTTATGCTCGAAAACAAACCATCTGGCGCCATGTAAGGTGAATTCGATTGGACTCGACTTATTGAACAGTATTTGTAATGTAATCCAATTAACCCTTAAATGCATAGTGTATCGTTTTTGCAACATACCCAATATTATTTCATTAAAAATAAAATAAATGAAATATGTTAATATATTATAAATTTATTAATTATTTAGGGTATTTACTGTCAATAAGCATTCATTTATTTTTTCCAGTTTTTTAATTTTTTTTTTTTTTAATTTTTCAATATGGTCAGTGATGTTTTGGCTAAAACCTCTTTGGTTTTGGGAAACCAACCTTTTTTTAGAAAATTTATAAAAAATAGTTTAAAACGCAATTTTGTAATTACAAAATATGAAACAGAATTGTTATAAAATACACTATCATAAACCGAAAAAATATTTTTTAAATATAAAAATAAATAGAAAATATTTAAGGGGGTAATTTTTCAATTTTTTTGCTTATTTACTCATTTTTAAGAGAATTTTAAGCAAAAATTTTTTTTTTTATTTTTTCAGCAATGTTGGAATCATGTTTTATTATTTGAATAACTTTTGATTAAAATACAAAACATTATGCATTTAAGGGTTAAATGGATCAGCAGTCGACTTGCTACGCTGTTATGGCTTTACAACATCGAGGTGAGAACACTTATAGTACCTTTATTGAATACAAGAGAAACGGAAACAGCTCTCTCAAAAGATGGCTGTAATTAATCATCATTAGACAAGTTAATTTTTACACTTCATTAATCTGCGAGCGTTCACAATGGAGAGCTGAGATGGAGGACAGAGTGGATGCATTAAGAGGGCAGAGGCAGTTGTCGCCGCCAGTCCGGAGGAGGCTCCGGCGAGGACGCTCGGCTGCACGCCGCTCATTAACTCCCACTGACGCTAATCAGGAAGGGTTTCAAGATTTAATAAAGAAACTTCTCAACACTCAAGTTAGTTTAATGTGTTTTTGCTACTTTCCCGTAGAACGGACGCGAAGTGACGGCGTCATGTTTAATAATATTATCGTTATGAGAGCTCTTCATTCTTCTCATTAAAAACTTGCTTAATGCCCAGACAGAAGTTCGGACAGTTGCGAACTTTTGATTGAGAGACCTCTTGAGTTCCTCTTTCCCTTCTCTCCCAAGAATTTCTTCAAGAAAACTAAACTTGGTCAAGGTCTCACCAGGCAGGTACACTGGTCATATTTATAAAGTATATGTGTATATAACTTGGTGCCTACGCACAGACATGATCCTAACCTTTGTCAAAGTCGGCTTCTATCTATTGTGGATTTAATTTGTATAAAATTAAAAGTACTACTTACCTCATAAAATTAAATATTAATAAATTGTAAATCCCGAAGAAAAAGTTAAATTTCAGCTTCAGACTACGTACCAGATAAAACAAGTGGCTTTTTTTTTTAATTGCTCAACGAAAACATAGCGAAATGTCAGAAGCAACCCGTCAATCCTCTCTGCAAATACCTGGAATATTTAGTTTGAAACTATTTCAATGAACGGCCGAACTGAAAATAAAAACAGCTCGTTGGAGTTTGGAGTTAATGAAATGTGAGCACTAGAGCCCTATCGTCCCAACTCATAACCGTGCCTTCTTTTTGATTTATTGTAAAAATCCCCACCAGTGGGGTTTGTTACTTTTTCATAAATCCCCACTGTCAGATAAACTAATTCCTGTCATCATTCTAGGTAAACGAAAAAAAAAGTGAAACGACTAAACAGAAAATACATAGCTATCAGTGTTATAATAACCGCTAAGTTGATATAACTGTGAGATAACATTCAACGTTACAGCGCTGAAGTGGAGCACTCAGCGACACATCATGCACACGTGTGCCCGCAAGACCTCCCTTAACAACTCCATACCACGCAAACTAAATACTACCTTAAACTTCTTACACAAGAATCAAAATTGAACACACGTAAGTTCTATTTTTAGTCCAAAGAGACAAGTGGATGCTCTTATTTATCAAAGTGCAGGCATTAATTAAAATGAAATTAGATCGGTCATTGATCGATGCCAATGGATTTTAAACCTTAATGTGGTTGTTTAAAGACTGTACTTTGATTGTGTGTAGTGGGATGAAAAAAATAAAGGATTGATTGGGTTCAGTACCTCATGATGGAGCTCGGACGGTATTGTATGACAATGTGCAGTGTGCACAGTTGGGCACTTAATCAGATGTCACGATGAGCTTTGAGGTAGTAAACAGTCTCATTAATTAGTAATTTCTTGTTATCTGTGGTAAGCTATAGTTGAATGAAACCTTGTTTTATTCTAGACTAGCTTCTGCCCGCGACTTCGTACGCGGATCCTGTTGCTTATGCCAGCGACGACGGGGTCGTCAAAATCGAAGATCTGAAACGTTGAATTCTAAGAGCCTGGGGACGGGAAAACAACGGGATGCGCGAAACGATTCCAGATTTTCCAAGTCTTTAATTTTAAACAACTCTTGCTAAGACGTCATTCCTATGTACTTACGTAGGGCACTAGATAAGTTTTGAGATATCTTTGAACTATCGAAAGGTGATAATTTGACGCATATAGCGTCAAATTATCACCGATAATAGTGCCTCTAATTAGTAGTCAGTATCAAGTAAAAAAAATATTTTTAATTACCCGCAGTTTTATTTTGTGTATTTTTTTTTTTGCTTCAAGATGTCAGTGTTAATGCGTCGTGATTTTCGTGCAATTATGCTCTATAATTTCAAGCGGGGTTTGAGTGCTGATGACTGTATCAGTGAATTAAAATTTGTGTTTCGTGAGAAAGCTCCATCCCGTAGCTCAGTGTATCGGTGGTATAAACAGTTCCAAAGAGGAGATTTTAGTCTATCAGACGATTCTCGTTCAGGAAGGCCTGTCGAAACAGTGACTTCGGAAAATGTAGCAGCCGTTAAGGAACTAATTGAGCTAGATCGACATGTAACATACAAGCAGTGAGGAACTCTTGAAGATTAGTAATAATAATAATAATATTCCACAACTATCACACAACGCCATCTAGTCCCAAGCTAAGCAGAGCTTGTGATATGGGTACTATGACAACTGATAAACATACTTATATATTTCTAAATACATACATATTATAGAAAAATGACACCCAGAGACAGAACAAATGATCGTGCTCATCACACAAACATTTGTCCTGGGTGGGAATCGAACCCACGACCTCCGGCATAGCAATCAGGGTCACTAACCGCTAGACCAACAGGCCTCAATTAGTGCACCATCAGTTCACACTATTTTACATGACCATCTTCAAGTTAGAAAAATTTGCACGTTGCGGGTACCTCACCTTTTGATAGCGACCCATATGGAATGCCGTAAGAAATGGTGTAAAAAAAATGCTTAATTTGTTCGATGGTGGAAAATCTCCTAATGTTAATTCTATAGTAACAGGTGACGAATCATGGCTGTATTACTATGACGTCAAATCTAAATCCAAAAATAAGGTATGGATTTTTGAAGATGAGGAACAGCCCACTCCGTGAAAAAGAAAATGGTCGTTGTTTTTTTTGGTGAAGGGGTATTATTAAAAGAATATGTCTTGGTGAACAGAAGACTGTTACGGCGAAATGGTACACAGAAGTTTGTCTATCTCAATTGATCGAGTCTCTCAATAATCTGCGACCAAACTCACGGCTTGACACTTGGCGGCTCCATCATGACAACGCACCAGCACATCGCGCTCAACTCACTCAAGAATTTTTGAGCCGTACTGGTCTAATTCCGCTTGAGCATCCTTCTTACAGTCCTGATCTTCCACCCTGCGACTTCGGACTCTTCCCAATGATAAAGGATAAACTGAAACGTCAACGGTTTGCCAGTGATAACCAACTAATTCAAGCTTGGGACTTGGCGTGTGAGTAAGTCTCTGAAGAAGTGTGGAAGAAAATTTTTGATGATTGGTTTCGACGCATGGAAAAGTGTATTGCAGATTTGCAGCCGACGGAAATTATTTTGAAAAACTCTAACATTTAGATATGAAATCTCAAAACCTATCTAGTACCCTACGTATGTATATTAAGTATAGTGTAGCTGGGCTGTTGGAGTTCCACATCAGGTGTACCAGATCTTCAATTTTTATACGACAACAGAGATTGCTCATCAGACTCAACAACTCTTGCTAAGACGTCTTTACTGTGGGTGCCCTCTATCTGGCAGAAATTTGTTGCTCCGAAACCTATTTGGCAGAACTCACTTGGCAGAAACTTTTTTAAACGAACATTGTTATGGTATAAAAAATGTTTAGTATAATTGTTTTTTGGCCGAATGTTTTTATGTCCGAATTTAAATTGGGATACTTTTAAGATGGCAGAATTTTATTGGGCATAATTACCTTTGTCAGAGTTACAATTTTGCATATTTTCATTTAGCATAACGTTTATTTAGAGCGCCGATTATTTGGAATAATTTGACTTATATACTTCGAAGATCACAGAATTTCAGAATAGAAATAATTTAATAGGCATAATAAAAAATAAAAAAAATTGTTTTATAAAATTAATATGGTGTGCTACAAAAGTTAGTGACAGAAATGAATCGCTGCAAAACCGACTTCACGTAGTCTTGTTTGCCCTACCCCTAGAGTGTAATTTATAATCGCGTAGGCGCGGAGGGGCGAGGCGGCCCGCGAGCTGAGGAGCAGGTGGTTTTAACGCACACCGCTGCGGCTGAGGCTGGCCGGCTTGCCGGCCAGTAAGCCGAAGCTGCGGTGGTGGGCGTAAAATCATCTGCGACGATTAGCTCGCGTGGGACCGCCAGAGACCCGCAGCGCCGGAGCCGTGACAGAAGCCATGCCTGCTACATGTTGCAACCTTGCATGCTGCATGCTTGTATGCTGAATGGTTGCTGCATGCATACTGCATCATCTTACTGTCTGGGAAATAAAAACCACACAATTATGACAAAAGATGATTCTGGCTGTGAATTTTCTGCGATATGATGGTTATACTTATTGATTATTATGGAAATGAAATTTATGCCATATAAAAAATATATGCCATATAATAATTGAGCCGGTTGTCAAAAAGTTACGTGATATATTTAAATTGTAAAAATAATATTTTTAAGTGTTTTATAAGTCCTAAATGTACTAAAAATAGTTGATCTATTTATAAATAATAAGGATAAATGTTTGCAAGTTGTTTCGATGCAAAATCAGAGTGAAATTCAATAAACAAAAATCAGCTGTCATCCAACGGACGAATTTGAAGTCATCACCTTAACCGGGGAGTATTTTGATTTATTTACTTTAGTTTTACTTGTAGTTAGAATAAATGATAATTATAGTAGGAGTCTTGTTGCGCACTCATCAAATATTCTCCCTTCCCTGCTAGCTGTGGCCTAATTTACACTGTCATTGTGTCCATGCAGGAGAAAACTTAAAAACTTAAAAATAATTTACAGTACCTTTTAGGTCCTGTTTAATTCATTAACTTGGTTAATAGAGATAGCTCATTCTTCATTATTTCCCAGTTATATACCATTAGAGGAAATTAATAACCACTTTTGTTTTAAGTTCTAGTAGGTACCCTCAAAAGAATTTTGTAATCTTAATTTTCTTTTATTCAATTTATTCAGTTAAATATTATAATTATTAACTTAGATTTTCCCACTTATTAACAAAATAATTAAGTTATCACTTCTTTCTTAACTATTTATTCTTTGTAACTATTAATTTAATTTAAAGTTAGATTTCATTCTTATTACTTATTCATTCTGTCCCTCACTCCTGTTCTTTTACATACTTAGCTGTTCCTTATCTAATTCCAGGGTGCCTCTGAGGTTGTCTTCAACATGTTGACCCGCAGAGCTGCATCCTTAGAGGAAAAACTGAGGGCTACTTTGAAGGAGCTACAATCTAGCCAAACAACGGTTAGTCAGCTGTTAAAGGAAAGGGAAGAAAGTGAAGTGGAAATAGGGTTAGTTATTAAGAAGAACACTGAGCTTAAGAACCAGTTGTCTGAACTACACGTGCAGCATGTGGATATACTAGACCAGCATCAACAACTCCGTGAACTTGTTGCCAACTTTGAGCGGTGCAGTGACACTTATGATCAGGCTTTAAAACGTATTTCGGAACTGGAAATGGAATTAAGCAAAGCACACAACACTGTAACACACCTAGAAGTGCTTAGAGCTAGTGAAGTGTCTGCGAACACATGCAGTTTGTATGATGAGTTGGTTGATAGCCGGTCCGGACCCGTATGTGTTGAGCCAATTGTGACCATAGACTTAACTAATGACACTATCAATAAATGCAGTTCATTAACTAGTCATAATAAGATTAAAAAATATATTAAAATAAATAAGTTTATTAGAAAAATTAAAAAGTCATTAAAAGGTCAAAAATTAAACAAATTAAATTTAAAACTTAGAGAAAAAAATGTGAATTTATTATTAGAATTAAAGAAGTGTCATACTGATTTGGAAATTTGTAGGACTATGTATGACACTGACACTCAAAACCTTCAGGATGAGCTGTTTGTGAGGGAATATGCTCTAAAGGATATCTTTAGCAAATATGAGGCTTCTCAGCAAGACCTGAGTAAGCGCATGCTGGAGGCTAATGAGCTGGTGGACTTGGTAAAGTACAATGCAGAGAGATATGAGTCTCTGACCAACAACCTCTCCTGTAGCTGTGCCTGCTCCCAGACACCAGCACCCCAGCATGATACACCCACAACCTTAACGGCTCAACCAGTAGGTACTGTAAATACAATGGTAACTGTTAATACAACTTATATATTTTCAGACAAATTTGGTAAAGGTTTTGGTAGTTTTTTAAGTCAGTGCTCTCAACAAAATATTATAAATTATTGTTTACCCGGTGCCAGTTTTAGCCAGTTAATAAATAGTCTTAAAATGACAAAAATAAACCCCAATTCAACTGTTATATTGTTATTTGGGAATAGCTTAGCTGTCAGAAAGAAAGATGTAATTGAATGTTTTAATTTAATGTTAAAGCTACACGAGTCAAGTAATTGTAAATTTATTTATTCAGCGTTGCCTTACTCTAATTGTTTGTCTGATGAACAAAATAGGCATATTTATAATTTAAACCTGTTAATGTACAATAGGACTTGTCGTCACAGTGACGCGTTTATATATTTTGATTGTAACAGTTATATTACATATTACAAGCTAACTGATAGTTCCATGTTTTTGCCAGCTAGATGTAGGAGACAGATTGCTAATCTTTTAGCATACACTTTACGCGTTTACACCGGTACTTGTATCGTACCTACGTTTTCTGTTAGTGGTGACACTAACGTCACTATTGATACTTTTTGTACTAACTTCACTTTTGATTCTGTTAGTAATGATGATACTAACATTAGTTTACCTACACCTAGTACTTTAAACTGTTAAGTTCGACAAAGGCTAAGTCGCATATGTTGAATGTTGTGCATCAAAATATGCAAGGTTTGTCCGGCAAAGAATTAGAGTTAAGCTTATTTTTAGAATATTATAATGTTCATGTGTTGTGTTTAACTGAACATTGGTTGAAAGAACATGAAGTAGCGTTTATCAATGATGATTTATTTTCCGTACAGAGTGCATTTGTGAGAAAAAATGCTATACGTGGTGGATCTTTAGTTCTTGTTTCCAACAAGCTAAAATGTAAGCAACGTTTAGACTTAGTTAATCTTTCCATTGAGCGCACCATCGAATTGTCTTGTGTTGAGCTCGAGCGGTATATTATTATTTGTGTTTATAGACCCCCGTCTGGGGACTTTACTAGTTTCGAAGTTGTAATGGAGGATGCACTTAATAAGGTGAAATTTAGCAATAAAAACATAATAGTATGTGGAGATTTCAATGTTAATATTTTAGATGTTACTCCACTAAGTATCAGGCTTCTCAACTTGTTTAAATCCTTTAATTTAGTTAATTTGTTTTTCGAACCAACAAGGATCACCGCGTCTTCTTCAACTTGTCTTGATAATATGTTTTGTGATGTTAATGCCGAAAATATATTAGTATTAACCGATTTATCATCTGATCACTGTGGACAAATGGCTAGCTTCCCTATGCCATTAAATAAAAAGCCGCACAAAATAGAATGCACGCCTTATACTGTTAGTCGTTGCAGTAAGTTTAAAAATAATATAGCTCTTAAAGTTTCACCGTCAATTGTAGAACACGAAACCCCTAATGAAATATATGAGGCTCTTTTTGATGTTGTGCAAAATGAGTATAAATCCATTTTTAAAACTAAAACTATTAACATTGCTGGGACTTCCGCTGGCTTCAACCAATGGGCTACACCGGGCATTTATAAAAGTCGAGCGAGATTATACGAGTTGTATGGTATGAGGCAGTATAGATTTGATGTAACTTTTCTAGAATATGTCAAAAATTATTCAAAATTATTTAAAAAGATTTGCCGTATTGCAAAATCGAAATTTTTAAGTGACACTATTAAAAACTCTAATAATAAAGTTAAGACTACTTGGAAAATCATTAACAACGAAACGGGTAAATCAAATAAACAAGAAAATCAACTTGAGATCATGGTTGATGGTAAATTAGTTAATAAACCAGCTGACTTAGCTGAGGTATTTAATGAGTTTTTTGCCAGCATTCCTGCAACTACGACTCGCTCCTTAAGTTCGTCACCGTCCAAGGCTGAAAACCTTTTGCAAAGTAGCGTCCCTGAATGTAGTCAAGTATTGAGATTCGAACATGTAACGCCTCATGACGTAGTTAATGTTTTCAATTCACTCAAGTCTAAAAACACTGGTGATTACTGGGGCATTTCTGTAAAACTTTTGAGCAATACACCGTGACTTTTTAGTCGTCTTACAAAAGCAGCCCAGATCATGTATCCAATGTCTAGAACACGTTTATAATAAAAAAATAGGTATTTAAAAGATTTGAAAATTTTAAAAATAAAATTTAAATTCGTAGTTATGACGCCAGGCGTAGTTCGAAACACCCTTGTTTCATAGAAAATGGAGATGGAAAGATCTGCCCGACTATTGCACTAGGTAGGTATACTCTACAGCTTGATACGTAAACATTTTAACAGGGTGTTTCATATTTCTAATGTATTAAAAAATATATTATTAACGATTAAAAAAGAAAAAAAACTTGCCTAGAGGTATTTTAGGTCGGATACATTAAGTGGACCCTTTTTGTAAGACGACTAAAAAGTCACGGTGTATAATCGACATCGTAGCCCCCTATCTTGCTGTTACTTTCAATAAATGCGTTGACTTGGGTACTTTCCCTGATCTTATGAAGAGCAGTAAAGTTATCCCTTTATTTAAATCTGGCTGTAAAAATGATATTGGTAATTTTAGACCAATTTCTATTCTACCTGCATTCAGCAAAATATTTGAAAAGTTAATACTTAGACAGTTACTTCGCCATTTTAATTCAAATAGTCTACTTCATAATGATCAGTACGGGTTCACAAAAGGCCGTTCGACTACTGATGCGGGTGTTGCTTTGTTGAAACACATATTTGACGCATGGGAGAAGTCGCAAAATGCAATTGGTGTTTTTTGTGATCTTTCTAAAGCCTTCGATTGCGTACACCACGATACACTATTGCGTAAACTTCGTCATTACGGTGTTCAGAATGAAGCCCTCAAAGTAATTGAGTCATATTTGTCTAACAGACTTCAATGTGTCGATGTTAGTGGCGCGAAATCTTCTGGGTTACCTGTTCAGCTAGGTGTACCTCAAGGCTCAATACTTGGACCGTTTTTATTCCTGGTTTATATTAACGATCTACCACACCATTTGAAGAACATCTGCGATGTAGTACTGTTCGCAGATGACACTTCTCTAATCTTTAAAGTAGATAGGAATAGACAAGTGTTTGACGACGTAAACAACGCACTATCGAGGGTCATAGATTGGTTCACGGCAAATAACCTTGTGCTCAATCCCAAGAAGACCAAATGCGTAAAGTTTGCTTTGCCCAATGTTAGAAATCTGGGTCCCAACATCGTCCTCGGTAATGTGGAGCTTGAAACTGTTGATTCAGCTCTGTTTCTGGGTATAACAGTAGATTCAAAATTACAATGGGGTCAACATATATCGAACCTAGCAGGTAGGCTTAGTTCGGCCGCCTACGCTGTTAGAAAAGTTAGACAATACACTGACGTTGACACAGCAAGATTAGTCTATTTTAGTTATTTTCACAGCGTAATGTCCTATGGTATTCTACTGTGGGGCAAAGCCGCTGATATTCAAAATATATTTGTACTCCAGAAACGAGCTGTTCGTGCCATCTACCAACTTGGTGCGCGAGATTCTCTGAAAGATTTCTTCAAAGAGATTGGAATTCTCACAGTGGCTTCGCAGTACATATTTGCCAACATCTTATATATCAGGCAAAACATTCACCTATACAGTAAAAATAGTGATATCCATAATTTTAATACCAGGAATAAGCACAAACTTCGTGTTCCTTTTCATCGGCTTCATAAGGTGCATAATTCATTCGTTGGGGTTGGTATAACATTTTATAACAAGTTACCGTCCTCATTCCTAGATTTGCCATTTAACGTGTTTAAAGCAAAAGTAAAAGCTAACCTCTGTTCTAAGGCTTACTATTCTGTGAGTGATTATTTAGATGATAAGCATAGTTGGTCGCTGTGTTGAACACAAGACATTGTTCATGTTCTTTCAACAAATTATTCTGTATTATTATCGTATTTGACTTTAGTTTTAATTAGTGATTTTTTTTTGTGTGTGTTTATTCTCTTCTTTTTCACGACAGTCGTAGGGTATCATCTAATACTAATGTCGGAGCTGATGAAGATTGTTAACTAACTTTGCATTGTATAGAGTCAATCTTTCTAGTATTATATAGTTTCATAGGAATCATTTTGTGAGTACAATGTACTTTATAACTTTCAATGAGTAGATACCCACGTCTTTTAATGACTTGAATGACCCTGGCGGTTGAGATTATGTCATGCTCACTCTAATGTCTCGCTGGCGGTGGCGCGTGTGTCGGATCATTTAGTTCCCTTCAAAATGGTTGAGCTGAGTGATGCTGATGCATGTGTCATGTTCGTGAACGGGCGCTGTCAGTCGTGACTGGTCATCTCTTAGCTGCCACGGTCTATTTTAATTATTAATAACTTTATTTTGAATTGTCTTTTTATTTTACTATGGACACTATTATCTTGCCACATCGTTCTCACATAATGTACCATCTGATGACGAATGATGTAAAAAAAATTTTGTAATAATTTTGGCGATTGAAAAAGAGTGTCCATGGAGTTTCTTGCTCATTCTTCTCCATAGAGATCTACACCTTGGAATGAGCACCTACGGTACTTTCACAGTTTTTATGTCTTGTGTCTGGGACCGTAGCACCATAACTATTTTTATACTTGTTTTATTTTATGTCTTTTGACAATTCATAAGTGCCTGTAATTGGCCTAGTTGAAATAAACGTTTTGATTGATTGATTGATTGATATGCCTAAAGATGATTCTGACTTACAAAATTATGGGTTTCGGTGTTATGGTAAATGAGTGTATGCCAAACGATTTTCTGCGAAAAGAGGTTTATGCTATCCGTTGCTATGCAAAATAAAATTATGACGTTAAAAGTTCTGCTATAAAGGGTGGACCCCTTTACTGTATATGTTATAGTGTAGCTGGGCTCTTGAAGTTCACCATCAAGTGTTCCAGATCTTCAATTTTTATACGTTGACAGAGAGTACTCATCAGGCTGAATAACTCTTGCTAAGTCGTCATTCCCTTATATTTTATAGTGTATCTGAGCTCTTGGAGTTCCACATCAGGTGTTCCGGATCTTCAAATTTTAATACAGCAACAGAGATTGCTTATCAGGCTAAAAAACTCTTGCTAAGACGTCGTGCCTGTATATGTCATAGTGTAGCTGGGCTCTTGGTGTTCCACATCAGGTGTCCAGGATCTTCAAATTTATTCTCTCAGCAGAAAATGCTCATCACGTGGAACAATTTTTGCTATGGCACCATTTCTGTATCTCTTACAGTTAAGCAGGTCTGTTGCGGTTCTGCATCAGGCGTTCAAGTTTCCAAGATAAATTAAACAACCTAGCCTATATGTACGCTAACCTACAACCTAGAATATAGAGGCCAGGTTGTTGTGTCATTCAAATCCGTCCAGTAGTTCCGAAGATTAGCGTGTACAAAAGTTGTTATAAATTGGTGCGATGTGCAGAGTTCATGCTATGTTATATCGCGCGTCCATCCCACTCCATCCCACTGGAACTGGAACTGGAACTGGATCTGGAACCGAAACCGAAACCAAAACCGAAACCGAAACCGAAACAGAAGCCGAAACCGAAACCGGAACCAAAACCGAAACCGAAACCAAAACCGAAACCGAAACCGTAACTGAAGCCGAAACCGAAACCGAAACCGAAAACGAAAGCGAAACGGAAACAAAAACCGAAACCAAAACCGAAACAAAAACCAAAACAGAATCCGAAACCGAAACCGGAACAAAAACCGAAACCGAAACAAAAACCAAAACGGAATCCGAAACCGAAACCGAAACCGGCACAAAAACCGAAACCAAAACCGGAACCGAAACCGTAACCTAAACCGAAACCGAAACCGGGACGAAAACCGAAACCGAAACCGTTACCTAAACCGTTACCTAAACCGAAACCGAAGCCGTAACCTAAACCGAAACCGAAACCGAAACCAAAACCGGAACCGAAACCGAAACCGAAACGAAACCGGTTCCGAAACCGAAACAAAAACCGAAACCGAAACCGAAACCGGAACAAAAACCGAAACCGGAACAAAACCGAAACCGAACCCGGGACCGAAACCGTAACCGAAACCGAAACCGAACCCGGGACCGAAACCGTAACCGAAACCGAAACCGGAACCTTAACCGAAACCGAAACCTTAACCGAAACCGAAACAAAAACCGAAAACGAAACCGAAACCGAAACCGGAACAAAAGCCGAAACCGAAACCGAAACCGTAACCTAAACCGAAACAAAAACCGAAACCGAAACCGGAACAAAAACCGTAACCGAAACCGAAACCGGAACCTTATCCGAAACCGGAACAAAAAGCGAAAACGAAACCAAAACCGAAACCGGAACAAAAACCGAAACCGAAACCATAACCTAAACCGAAACAAAAACCGAAACCGAAACCGGAACAAAAACCGAAACCGAAACCGGAACCGAAACCGAAACCGAAACCGGAACCTTAACCGAAACCGAAACCGGAACGAAAACCGAAACCGTTACCTAAACCGAAACCGAAACAGAAACCGGAACAAAAACCGAAACCGAAGCCGAAACCGAAACCGAAACAGAAGCCGAAACCGAAACCGGAACCGAAATTCGAAACCAAAACCGAAACCGTTACCTAAACCGAAACCGAAACCGGAACAAAAACCAAAACCGTAACCGAAACCGAAACCGTAACCTAAACCGAAACCGAAACCGTAACCTACACCGAAATCAAAACCGAAACCGAAACCGAAACCGGAACCGAACCCGAAACCGAAACAAATACCGAAACCGAAACCGAAACCGGAACAAAAACCGAAATCGGAACCGAAACCGAAACCGTAACCTAAACCGAAACCGAAACCGAAACCGTAACCTACACCGAAATCAAAACCGAAACCGAAACCGAAACCGGAACCGAAACCGAAACCGAAACAAATACCGAAACCGACAAACAGACAAAAAAAATGTTAACTACATTTTCAGGTTCGGCATCGATAATTCTGTACACTTCTGACAAAAAAAAAAATATTTACAGAAAATTATCATGACTTTTTGGCTTTACAACTTTACGAATAATAGTCGACCAACTTATAAAATGTACTTGGATAACATTTAATTTTCTGTTCAACACTTTACGCAGGAAGTTCCCCATCATAATTATTATTTTTTTTTCAATTTTGTTATTCTCTTATTTCGGAAGTTACAGGGGGACAGATTTTACCACTTTGGAAGTGTCTCTCGCACAAACTCTTCAGTTTAAAAAAAAAAGATGTTTGTAAATTCCATAACATTTTTAAAGACCTATCCATAGGTACCCCACAACACACGTATGGAATTGGAGATTTTTTTTTGAGTTCCAGTTCTAAGAATGGGGAACCCCCAAAAATTATTTTTTGTGTGCAAATTCCTAAGGCTGCTTTTCCGCCAGTTTTGCGCTATGCTACGTTGCTGCGGATGCGTTTGATATCCACCAATCATAATTTATGTGAAAAGATGCGTGCTATGGCTTAGTGATGTGGCTGCATGCTGTGGCTGCGTGCTATGGATGCATGCTATTGGTCGTTTTCTGTACAATCGATACATCGCATAGCTCGATGTGCGCAGCTACCTTGTGGCAGCGCATCTTTATAGCGCGGCTACCTTGTGACAGCGCATCTTCGTAGCGCAGCTACGCATTTTTGTAGCACAGCTACGCATCTTCGTAGCGCAACTACGCATCTTTGTATCGCATTACGCATCTTCATAGCGCAGCTACCTCGGGGCGGCGCAATTTTGTAGCGCTAGGGCCCCCGTAAGGACTACTGGTATGGCGCCTGTGTGCAAAAAAGGATTGTGCCGCCTGTGTGCAAAAAAGGACTTTGGCGCCCCGCCTTGAAGCATTTTGAATTATCTTTCTTGCTCACTCAAAGTTCACACCCAGAATGCCATACCATCTTAGAGAAGACACACTTAAAATTTTAAATTGTGTAAATTGTGTAATCGTATTTGTAAAATGAGCTATCAATAGAGGGCTCAAGAAAAAAAATGTCAATTTAATTGGAAGCGCGAGCGAAGCGAGAGCGAAATTTTTTTGGGTTTTTGGAATAGGACATGGTAATTCTTCAAAGAAGAGCGAACGCAGTCAGCTCTAAAAGTAAAACGTTTTCGGACTTCAAGTTTTAATCTAAAAGTGAGATCAAATATTTGAAGTCTTTTGTAGGTAATTAAACCTAATCCTATAAGTTCTCAACTCCTATTTCAAAGTTATTTTTGATACATTTTTTTAAATATTTTTTTGGGCTCTTGGTTTTGGCCCCCTTAGAGGATGGCGCCCTTGTGTATTGCACACTTTGCACATACTTATGGTAGTAGTAATGAGATAAGTCCCGCGACCCCGGCAGGCTTTGGCCCTCTAGAAGTCTAGAGGGAAGCTCCGTCATCATGCTGACGCTCTTTGAGTCGCGTGTGAAGACATACGCGCCGTCGACCCAGGCATGGTTCATGGTCAGACAGCGAGTCGCCCATTACACGCCGCCCGCATGCCCGCTCTTACGGTGGCCGTAGATCGTCCCGCGACGACCGTCGCCGTGAGCGTCTACCACTACCGCGTAAGGAGGCGCCCGCTTCCCACTCCGTCTCGCCACGCAGCATGGCCGCGACCAATGCCGGGCGCGAGACGTCGTCACCTATCGTCTGCGTGAGGACACGGCGTCGGCGGTGCTCTGCCCAAGCGGGGTAGTCCAGCACCGTTATGCTCCACCTGCCGTGTATGCAGGTGTCCTCCGGGCGATCCTCACAGTGGTGACACCCAGACGTTTCCTCCTTCCTCATAAGACACAGATACCTCCCGAAACATCTGTGTCCGAGAACTTTATGGTAAACGAACTTTCTTGCTTGATTTCCTGGCGAGTAATACATTGCTTTCAATGATCTATAAATTGACGTTCATCTATGATACTTCAGTTGGAACGAAAAACAGATGACGAATAACATACATTCTCCGTTTCATAACAGAAAGTAAAAAAAAAAAAAAAATATTTTAGTCCTTATTAACCTGGTCCTGATGGTTACAAACACAACAAAAAAAGAATCATCCGAATCGGTTCAGCCGTTTTCTTGTTTTGCTCTTAGCAACACATTTGGCGATCCATTTTTATATTATAGAGAAGACTAGGCACAGACTTAATTCCCTCACAATGATTTAACATGCATGTCGGAGGTCTAAAGCCTTCTGATCCGACAGTAGAAGCTCTCCGCTGACACATGTAGTTGCTAATTGAACGCTAAGCTCCTAACACCTCTGCTGCCACCCGGCGAGCCTCGCACTCCCTTGAAGGTCGGCGTCAACGAACATGAAAACTTTGGAGTTGGCTTACTATTTTACTTTGCTAACTGTCTTCCTGTATGTCTACCTTAAGAAGCATTCAGAGGTCTTCCACAATTTCGTTGATGCCCAGATTCCAAACTCAGGTTTCATAGCAGTATCTGTAATCTACTTATGAAGTGCTGGTTGCGGGAACTACAAGAACGGTCGATGTGATAGTTCTTGGCGGATGCCTAAATCCAGTAGTGGATGTCTTTAAATTGACGATGAGATCTGGTGTCGATCAGTAAAGAGTTATCTCTGGTAACGTGTGTGCCTATTTTGATCATATTCAAGCATCAAGCTCCAGTACCGTAGTAAACATGATCCGAGACAGGGTACAAAACAATCCCAGTACAATCCAGTGGGATTATAACCGCCCTGATAATATATCACAGTCACAAGGTTAACCTTAGTTTTGGGCCGCCATGCCGCCATTGTTTAGGACAACTATGTATTTCGATTTTATCAACAACTGAGTTAACATCTCTCACAGATTGCTTTCTCAATTTATTCTGATGTGCTGACTACTGACTTACTGAGTCATTTCATCAGAATTGAGAAAAGCAATCTATGAAAAAAATATAGATACTTACAGTTATTTTTTTTTGTAGTGAATTATTTTTTGGACGAAAATGGATCCACACGCTTTTTTTTAGCGTGGTAAAATCATCAAATGAGTCCTCCCATCCCGGGCAGTGCAGGAGGGACTGTCAGACTCGTACTGACTAAAATCCACGGTGTCTTTCAATAGCCCTTTATGTTCCGGGGTCACGGTAATGAGATAAGTCTGCATTCACCTGTAAAAATAACTAAATCTTTTTAATAATAAAATTGACTGAAAGATATCGTTTACAGTTTATAAAACTGAATTATTATAACACGTACCTACACTTTCTAATGAAACCTTTCACAGTCAAGATACACATGATTTTTCCAATAGTTATTAAAATTGAAATGAACGAAATAGATTGGTTTCGTTCAAGCGTTCATTCATTTTCCTCGTGAAGGGCTTCTGAACTAGTTACGCGGGGTCAACGAACTCACCGTACTCACCTTATTTTCCTTTCATTTTGTGGTTTTCTTTATAACCTTTCATCATAAAGTGAAAATTATTACAAGTTGTTAACAGAAAGTGTGTTATTTATGTGATTTTTTACATTAACAAAGGACATTAGTGGAGTAAGCGTTAGAAATTAGATTTTGCCGAGAGAAAAAGTTAGTTTTATCTATAAATAATTCATTTCTATTTTGAAGATAGTTTGTAATGCCATCTAGTTAAAACATAATGAAACTAAACCATCGTTCCTCCACAGACCCCCCCAGAAATACATACGGTTATGTCGCTGTCATGCAATATCGTGTCATTGTTTACACATCTATCATTAAAAACCTGTTCCTAAAACCACAGGGTGACGCCATAATGTATGGGTTATAAGCTGTTTTAATATAAGACCATCACACCATACCGATCAATCTCAGTAGCTTGTTCAAGTGATTCAGTAGTTTTCAGAAGGTATATCGTTAATCACGAGGTTAATAGTTTATAGAATAACAAACAAATATTATTAAGTATATTAGGTACACATTGTATAATAACAAATATGTATACAGATGTGCACACTTTATGTAAAGTCTCGTCCACTTAAGGCTAAGGATAGGTACAAGGAGATGACACAGAGTACCCAGTAAATTCAAATATTAGGTACTCGAAAAGAGAATCGATATAACAGTAGGTACTGTACAAAAGGTAGGTACTTATAATAAAAATGGTATTAAAGTTGACATAAGAGCGTAAAAATCAACAATTATAATATGTATTATAATTATAAACCGTCTATTAAAAGCGTTTTAAAACAAAACTCAATTTTTCGATAGGTAGGTACCTACTATGTTTAAATGATACTTAGGTAGTATTAGGTAGGTACACACAGTCATTTGTGCAACATTCAATTTAAACAAATAATTATATATTATATGAAATATCTTGTGTCAAACAGTGAACACTGAAGTATTCTGTATATTGTCGCCTCAGCAGCGATGGTGATTCAACCGACTTGGGTAAGGATGTCGTGGTGTGTACGCAGCTTTATGCATCTTACTAAGAACTGATAACACCACTTTTTTTCAAAGATTTTCCCTAAAAATCTACAAATTCAATGAAAACGATAACGTAGAGGAAAAGTTTCTCAAATAATGACAGAGTTCATCGTATTTCTGTGAAAATGAGTAAGTTGCTACACGACACCGGCGCTATGTTAAATAAGATAAAAAGTGATTGCGAGCGGTGACCTCGTTCACACTGATATGGTTATCAAAAGCTCGGCTGCCGACTGCGGCGCAGGCGCAGGAGTCACGTAGGCCAGGACATTCATTGTTTCAGGACATGCCATTATTACAGGAACAACACTTTTTTCTTTTCAAACGTTACTAGACATCTCTAGTACAGAAAGAGAAGCTTCTGGAGAAGTCAAATTCAAATCATTTATTTAAATCTTTCAAAGAGGCATTTTTGAACGTCGATTTTAAAGGATATGGGATGGGATTGACTCTATATTTAACGAAAAAGAATTACCTAATACGAATCTGTTACACGCTAATATAAGTATCATCAGAAATTGTAACCCCAAGGCAAGCCAATCTCGTGGGACTGTCCAAGCGAGGTCCCGCAACCCGGGTCACAGTCTGACCAGTGCCTTCCACTCCAACCTGGGCGGGATGATTTTTCCATCCAAAATATGTAATGAGTCGAATATCTGTAAAATCACGTAAAAATAGAAACCCATAAAAGCCGTCCTAACAAATCGAAAAAGAAACTGTAAGCCGTCTATGAAAATATTTAAAGCCATAAAGTCAGCCGGTTAGTGGCCTGCCTAACAAGCATCAGGTTCCACTAGGAGAAGGGGAGGTACTCGTAAAAACCTAACGAAGTGGTGTGGTCTCCGGAGACGTTGCCATGGCAACCAGTTGACTGGAGTGAGCTAACTAGTCTCGGTGACTCCCTTGAGATGAGCCTGTAAAAAGTGATGCTGTAAACCTGCCCGGGTCACGGGTTGTCTAAACAGATAACTGCGACCCTGGAACATAAAGGGCTATTGAAGGGAACAACATGAATTTTAGTCAGCTCATTAACAGGTTTGGGATTTCAAAACGTTTCAAGTTTTCTATCATATAAGTCATATAACCACCTTCGATGTTTTTCGGCCAGTTGACGTGAATAAGGTGGCGGGTAGTCGTTGGATGCGGGAGGAGGACTGGGTGTGGTGGAAAGTCTTGGGAAAGGTTAATTCATCTTCTTCATCAGGCTGCTGATGAAGATAATTGTGATCGATTTTAAAGTGCATCTAAACTTGGCAATGGATTGGATTTCAACCGTTTTTAGGCGAACAATTAGGAACTTGGACCCAGAGGCGTCTCTAGCCCTTGTGGCGCCCGTGTGCAACCAGTACCCTGGCGCCCTCTAGTCTAGTAGGAGCGGGGCCAATATGGAATAGTAAGGGACTTTACTCATGGTGCGACGCGACGCGACTCGATTCGTGCGATATCGAGTCTTTTGCCGATATAAGTCGCACTTTTTTACTAATGGAGCGATGCGATGCAATTCGACCGTACACTTTAAAAATCCACCTTACTGCTACGACATAAAGGCGCTGCAAACCAAAGACAAAAGAAGTCGCATGCGACGAGTAGTTGCGCAATCGAATTTCGAACACAGAATCATGTGCATTGTCATTAGCACGTAAGTACATGCAATTCGATATGGAGGAGATCTGTGAGCAATACCGTCAATCCGTGCGACTCCATTTGGCATTAGACGGCACGGCACCGGCGACGGCGATGGCTCCGTGCCGGTGCCGGGGAAGCAAAAATGTATGAAACGTATGGCTCGCTTTTGCACTTGAAAAACGGAATTGACACGACGGAACGGACTTGAAAAGCAATGGAAAAACGCCCATAAGGAAACACTAGCGACTGCCCCTACATTTTCTTCTGATCGATAGGGCGTTTTTCCATTAGCTGGCCCGGCATGGCCGTGCACCGGCACCGTCGCCGCCGTGGCTTCGTTTTTCCACTGCGCCGGTTCCACGCCGGTCGCTCGGTGAATGATACAGCCGTAATCACATGAATTTTAGCAAGTCTACAAGTAGAGTATAACGTGTAGATGTAACAACAATGTTATTATCTCTTATCTTTTACATCTACGATGCTATTACCAACGCAGAGACAACGAATTTGGGATTCATCCAAAAGAACCACAAACCAAATTTGAGTTTCTCTCCCTCTATTCCGCTTCCTCCAAACCCGTCCCGCGTCCTCCTACCCACCCGCGCATTTACACGTACTCGGCTACAATTCATAATTATACAACACACATGCAGATTTGCTGGCAACAGCGACGGCGCCGGCAGCACTCAGCGCCGGGCCGGAGTGCCGGTAAGTGCAAAAGCGAGCTATAGATACGTTTCCATATATTTTTGTTTCTCCGGCACCGGCACGGAGCCGTCGCCGTCGTCGGTGCCGGTGCTGTGCCGGCTAATGGAAAAACGCCCATATCGTCAATCGATGCAATCCGATATCGCGTCGCACCATGAGTAAAGTCCTTATCAGTTATATTTTCAAACGGAAATTCGGCGTGTTGTCAAAGCGTGTTGTCAAACGAATCAAAACAAACATGCCGAAGCCACCACGCGCCTTTGGTAGCGATGCGAAATTACGCCTGATTGAAATAAATTGAATAAAATTTTCGCCACGTTGAAACAAAAGTTATCGTGTTTTAAATAAAGTTAGAAAAGGAGTAGCCTTGCTTTGTTACCGCGCGCCCGGCCTCGGCCGTAACACGAGCGCAGGGCCTTTGATAGCGCCGGCCGGCATTGACGCATCTTTGAAGGTGTCGTGTTAGGGGGCGCGCGGCGCCCCTTTAGACCCGGCGCCCGCGTGCACCGCACACCCTGCACTATAGGTAAAGACGCCTCTGCTTGGACCCCTTTTTAAAAGATTAGGTATGTTTTTGCAGCGGGATAGGTATGTACATTTTATTGCGAAATCACATTAACTGATATAATTTACAACATAAGTCGTAAAACTAACAATGGACTAATATATTAAAACGGTTCCCGTACTTTACAAAAAAGTGCAATAAAACCAACTTTACAAAGGAAAGGTGACGATTTCAGAAAGTATACCTATGACTTACTTTTATAACGACAAGCATAAACAACCTGCAACCTTGTGCCTTTCATGATAAGGTTAAAAACCGTCTAACAAAAATAATGAACTGCAAACACATGTGGCTACCAAAAACCTTTTTGATCCATAAAACCGTATATGATGACATATATTTTACAGCTGTTTAATATAATTCACGAGTGTGAGGCGCGCCGGGTTATGGCCGCATGCATCGTAAAACGTGTAATTACCTAACATCTGTTACTATGCCTGTGTACCACGAGCTAACACATTATATACTAGAGAAGATCCACTATGTACCTACTAAAGCTCTCATGCGTACCACATAGGTACCAAAATCATATTACCTGCTTATCATTGTAATGGATGTTTGTAACATTTCAGAAACAGCTGAGTGGATCTAACAAAAATTGGCATAGCTGTATGCATTATAATCTGGAATAACATAAAGGCTTTTATATCTTAGTACTTAATACAAACCTGTTGGATAACGTGCTTATTGTTAGAAAGTAACGATGGTCACCACTTAGAATTTATACTTTTCTGAATCGATTGATTTACTACCTTGTCAGTAGCAACCATAATTTTCTGGAAAGGCTCTAACTAAAAGTTGGTACTGTGGCACTATTAGAAAGTTAATGAGACAAAAAGTTGTTTTCTGGAAAACTTCATGACACTTTAGGTACCTACTTACTTAATTTTTTTTTTCCAAGATAATTGATTAGCTTTATAACAAACCTATATTCACTAGATTCATTCGTTCATATTCTTTCAGAAAAGTATGAATTCTAAGTAGTGACCATCGTTACTTTCCAACAATAAACACTTACCTCGTTATTAATAAACGTGGACTAAAGTTACGCCAAGGTTAATCTTAAAAAAATATATTATTAATCCGAGGATTATCCTGGTTATAACTTTAGTCCACGTTTATCAATAAGGGGGTTAATGAGAGCGAGGTGGAATTTTTTCCGAAAATTCTTTAAAGTTCGATATCTCCAATATATTATATAGTTCGGACCCCATGTTGTCGGGTTAAAATTGTTGCAAATCGTATCGTCTAATATCACTCATTTCAAGGACCGCATTGATTTACAAATCACCCTTATAGAACCAATAATACCTATATTAATATAAACTATAATAGGTTGTCCGCACACGACTAAACAGTCTGGCGATGAAGAACACATAAGAGAAATATATAATGAAGGGAGGAGTGTTTTAAAATTAACAACGTTAATATTCTCATTTCTCCCAATTAACGGGAAAAAAGAAACTTCAAACGATCTAAATAATGACTAAATTATCTATAACAAAACACAATCAAAATGATCACCATGAAATATGTCTAACGAGCTGAAATTGCACGCCTAAATAATATACGTGGCCTAAAAAAGAATAAGTATACCGTAATTAACGAACTCGTCAAATTAATAGCGCGAAAAAATATAAAATTAATCCACGTTTCGCGTATTGTAGCTCCGGACCGACCTCCACCCTATGTACGCCTTAATTATAGTATAAAAATGCAAATTCCTTCAGAGTGTGGCCACACCCCGCCCCCGGGGCCCCAGCGAGCGATGCAATTTAAAAAGTCGGTGTCAAAAAATAAGAATATTCTCTTCTCCCCTTGATTTTAATAAAATTGCAATCCTCAATTTTGTAGCGGAATACAGATTTCCGATTCGGAGATTCTTCGCCTGGAAAATTGAAAATGTTTACTTACTTTGTTATGATTTTGATGCACATAGTAAGAAGCTAGCTACAGCCCACAGACTAAGTAGAGAGCTACAGCCTACAGCCCTGAGACGTCACGCTATCCTACACCTAGGTATCGAGTTGTAGAATTAACTTGAACGAAAAATCTTAATGATTATAATTATCTACATGTAAGACAGATTCAGTCCTGTGATAACGTATGACGTCTGCAATCACCTGGCGCGCTCGTGATAGCTGTTATCATCAGCACACTGATTTTCTTGACTTGAGAATGATATTGACTTAGTCGGGCGTCAGTGAGTCTCCGAAATACTAAGTACTTACAAAAAAACATGTTTTGAACAAAACTTGTTGTGATTATGATAATTGATAGTGTTATCAATATTAATTTTATTTTATTGTGTTTAGTACTGTTTAGGTACCTTCGCTATAGGTAACTATAGGTCTTGGTAACCACCAGTCAGTCAGTACAAGCAAGGCCGGCCGCCTCGTGTCCTATCAGTTATCATGTGGCGTGTGTTTGCGTCGGGGCGCTCTGTTTGTTTACCACGGCTGCGCTTGCGCAGGTCGGGCGCGCCACGCTGTCTCCGCATGGGGCCGCCACTGCGCCCACCGCAACACTGTTGCCGCCCCCGTACTTCACTAGCGAGATAAATGTGATCCATGACTACGTGAGAAAAATATTCTGGCAATGGTCGTACAAGATGCGGTGTAAGATGAGCTTGAAGAAAAACCCTTGACGAAGACCTAGTAAAAATTTGTTATGATTGAAGATGGCAATTGGTATAAATTATAACATAATGTTAAATATCCAGCAGGATTCAGTGTAAATTTCCTAAGAAGAAAAATCCTTTGATAATTATCTAGTAACAATAAAGGTATCTATTCTAACACAGTTGATGTTATTTTGGTTAGTAAAAACATCAAAGTGAGTCCTCCCATCCAAAGCCAGTCCTAAATATTAATGCTAATCGAGAAATGATGGCATCCTTACACAATTTATAAGATGATACGAAGTTACAATAAAATGCTCTCGAATTTTCAGGAAACATTTCATTAGAATCGCGAGAAGAAAGAAATCATAAAAAAGTGAGTTGTTCAGTAATGAACACACGGCTACACATCAAGCTACATTTATGCAAAACCAGTATAAGCTGACCATTGAATGCGCGGAAATATCGTACAAATAGAGACCACAATGAACTGGTCTTGATAGCTTGATGTGTAGACGTGTGTACACGTAATGGTTGAGGCATTAGTAGCCGAGCGAGCAGCCACCAGCCACGGCCATAGAAGACAGTAGCATGACATCATCGCTAAATAAAACATCGCCATTATTTTTTGTACGCTCCTAATGTAAACGTATGCATGCTCGTACAATACGGTGGCAAGCTGGCAGGAGATCGGACCATTATTTTTATTTTGTAATTTTTTTCTTTCTCAGATGACTGATGGATGAGTGACGTCTTTGTATCTGACGTGACATGTAATATTACTTGAAGTACAGACGCCTGCAGGTCAACCTGAACCGATCTGTCAAAATTACCAATCGAATTAATCTTGCAATATCGTGTTAACCCATTCATTGCGGCAAAGAAAAATAACTTTATATGTCAGGTGCGGGGTGGTTTTCGTCTATGACGCCGATGGGCGTCCTCAGCACCTCAAATGGATAATATAAAACGCCAATGGGCGTTTTCAGCACTGTTCAAAATGATTAATAATTCTTACGTTAAAATGTTTAACAAACCTCAAATGCGCGAAATTGGTGGTACGATAACGAACTTAGTTAGTGTTAAAAAATAAATTAACATCGATTAGAATTTTGGTTTTGTAATAGTTGGATCGTGAAAAATATAAGAATATGGCGATAAATGGTTAATATCAGAGGTGGTAAACCTTTTCTTACTTTTACAATACCACTACTTTTTTTTTTCTTCACCCATTTTGGTAGGCAAAGGGAACTGCATACAGCTTAGTCTTCAGTAGATTTTTTTTATTGATATGAAATGAAAATGAAATGGAATGAGATGAAATGAAATGAAACCTAATCTAATTCATTCAACTAAATCATTAAATCTGATATTGAAATGAAATAATAGCTTCTTTTTAGGAATATACTTATTAGTATGAATCACATGAGGAATCACAAAAACTTCATGGTTGGTTTTTATTTTTAATAGACATTAATATATTCCACAACTATAATAATAAAACATTATTTTGAAAGTTGGGAAAGAGAACGCACGAGTTCGGGGGGCCGATTCTACTAATTTGCAAAATTACCTATCCTATCGCTATTACGCAACGGTACCATTCCTATCGCCAAACAATGGTAACCTAAAATGTTATTCTGCTATTTGTTACGTTAGACCGGGAACGTAATCGATGCGTAATCGTAGCGGGAATTTACGACTGTGCTAGGAACGTTGTCCTGTGATACCAGCAAGACGAATAGTATGTTTTAATGATACCATAGTATAAAATATGAATGCTACTAAATAGAAACAGGTGCTACTTATGTGTTTTAAAATATAATAAATGATTCAAATGTTATGACAAAACATTTTACTGATACAATGATGGAAAATATCGATGGTTAAATAATAAATTCTTTGGAGAACGTTCCATTAATTCTCTTGCAAGCCGAAAATGTGAAACGAAACGTCTTGGTAATGTCAACAAATGTGATTTTTTAGCAAGTTCATCAAAATGACTGATTTACTGTGAGTATTTGTTTCATTTTATACTATTACATAATTATTTATAAAGTCTAAAATGGCACCATGCCCCGATATTTTTTGTATCATAGGAAATGTTGTGCGATAAGTCCTGAAAATTAACACATTTACGACCCACTTGAGGGTTACGGTCACACGACCCAAATTACATTTGATTTGACTTAGAATATAAAAAAATAATAATTTTATGTGACAACTTGCAGATTGGTGCTTTCTAATTTCTGGCAAATCTAATGGAAGGGCGGAAGACAACTTCATTTCGACAACTTGAACTTCTGCTTCTTTAAAAATCTTGCTGTGGGGCAAATGCGGTCTAAAGAAGGATGAGCCACCTCAGCGCTCATAAGGAACAGTGTGCTGAAATTTTAAATGTTGAAGGTGTTACAAGGACACCTAAAGATTGGGTCTAAGGTATGTTTTCAAGTAAATATTATAAAATGTAATCATTAGCTATAAAAAGTAAGTTGATATGAAAAAAAAATTAAAATATTTAACAAAAATTTGTATCTCTTTTTAGTTTTGGAATGACTACAACTGTCGAGTGCATGCTAAGGTCACTGATACCAATAGAGGTTTCAGCGCTACAGGGGTGGAACCGAGTAGGGAACACGTTTTAGCTCCCCTAGAGGAAACTGTGGCTGCTGGCTGCTCTTTTAGGTAGAGATGTTGTCCAACTTACTGAAGTCTGTCAAGATTCAGAGATTTAGGTAAATTGATGTGCTGGTGTCTCTACTTATTGACCACGTTTATTATTATTATTATGAGCCTACGTTGTCCCACTGCAGGGCAAAGGCCTCACTTCCCTCTGTCCATCTCTCGCGATTTAATGTGAGTGAAGGCCAATATTGACTATAAACTTCCTTTAATTTTTAATTGATTATTTATTAATTGTTTCAGAGATCTTATCCCCAGATGTCAGCAGTAGGACGGTAACACTGGAGACACCAGCAGAATTTTATCCATCCAGAGTTTTATCCGAGTCTGGTTGTTTACAAGTTTCTATGTTTGTAAACGCACTCACGACAGTTAAGAAATTCATAGTGTAGGGGAACCTGAGGCAGCGACAAAAAAAAATATCAATAATAATATAATTGCAGTGTGCAGTGGTTTAATTTTTATTGCCAGTTTTGTGAATGAAGTCCTTTTTTAAAGTAGTCAAGTTCTATTAGTGTATTTAGACATAAAAGAAGACATGTAAGACAATTTTTTGATTTAATCATGTAAAGAAATAAAGATTATAAAAAAATTAATTATTTTAATGAAAATATTGTTCGCAGAGTTATTTTTAACAAAAGGATACCTATTTTTTTCTGTTATGTTTAGTGATTTAGTTTATTGTTTAAAGTGTATTTCTTTGTTTTGTTAATATTTACATTTAATTAAGTATACTGTAGTATAGTAGTGTAATATTTTTAAGATTATTCGTTTTATTTTATTATATTCATAACCAAGCTCAACAATATTGTTTAATTAAAACCCTTCCTTTCTTTTTCTTAAATAACTCTATATCTCTATAAACTAAAATCACTTATATAAATCCTGCAACATGACAAAACTAAAAACAATAATTTGTGAGATATACAATGTACAGACTTTTTCACTTAACCCCCCACAATCCCCCAATCTACCCGCAGTGGTGGACGCCCACAGCGACAGACGTCGCAAGACGATCTCCGACCACAGTAGGCGCGGGCATGCGGGCGGCGAGTAAAAACTCACTGTCCGACCATGAACTATGCCCGGGTCGACGGCGGGTTGTGTTCCACGCGTCAGCATGATGACGGGGCCCCCTCTAGAGGGGCAAAACCTACCGGAGTCGCGGGACTTATCTCATTACCGTGACCCCGGAACATAAAGGGCTATTGAAGGACACCGTGGATTTTAGTCTATACAAGTCTGACAGTCCCTTCCGCCCTGCCCGGGGTGGAAGGACTCATTCGATGATTTTACCACGTAAAAAAATCCCCAATCTAATTTTTTCGTAACGATTATAAACCTTCAACTTGTGACAAAATTGAAAATCTGTAAAAAAATATTATTATTCCGGTATCTACAACGAAATCTATGTATTATGTATTTTTTACTTAATGATACATCATTATCATTAAGTAAAAAATGAAAAAAGTTCTAGATCGGTCCTGCAAAAGTTTCAATTTATCAACTTATTATCAACCGCTAATTTGGACAGATGAACCGTCCTACTTCAGTTCCATTGCGATCGTAACAAGTGTCAAAATATTAGTGGAATACGAGAACTGTCACGCTTGCCTTCGACTGTGCTACGACTGTACTAGCAGAATACGATCTAGCAGTTCTCTCGATCGATCGTTGCGTTCGACTGAACTGTAACTTATTTTGGGTCGTTATGCATTAGTAGAATGAGAAAACGTCAAAAAGTCGCAGTTCAGCCGCGGTTACGCTGCGATTGTGACAGAAATGAGTTAGTAGAATCGGCCCCCGGGAATGGTGTGTATTCACATCCCGCACGCTATACGTCCCTGCAATACGCCACTTTTTGAGCAACTGTATTAAAAAAATATTAACCGTCATATAGTGCAAACTACCTACTTTTCAAACGAAAGTGACCTTAACTTCAAATTATAAAGGTTAACTTTAATCTGTGTACTGACCGGTTCGGGATTAGCTAAGACAAAAATTGGAACTAAAATCCACATCGGTAAGACTGTCAGTGTTGTTATCGGTAAAGTTTTATTGAATTTATACTTATGTAAATATACCCTACACAATTTTATGTCATTAAAAGTCATACCTAACTCATAAAACCAATGCAAAATAGGAAATAAAAATTATGCGATGTAAGTGTTCGCTAAAAATACCTTTATTATAGAAAAGTAATAATTCACAAAATATATTTAGAATCCAAGGTTGTTAAATCCTGGAAAACGCCCATAGGCGTCTTCAGCACCTAGAAAGGATTTCGCAATTTTTTTTATAGTTAAAAATCCGAAAACTGTGAGCACTACATCGTGCATTCAAAAAAAAAAATAGCACCTATTGCAAAATTTTACTTTTTAGGCTGGTTTTTGCCAAGATATAAACAGTTGTAAAAAAACGCCGATAGGCGTCCTCCGCACCTGAATATGAAATAAAAAGACGCCGATAGGCGTCTGCCGCAACGAATGGGTTAAGGTGAATGCTCCAACCAGCCCGCGAAATACAAATCTGCAATTTGCAGGCCAGTGACATGTTGTAACTTTATCAAAATATGAATTGCGGCAATAACAAGTATAATTTTATTTAAATATAAAAATTTCCAAAACATTCGCTCCATCAGCTCTCACATAGAAAAGGTGTAAATTGTTAAAATCTCCAAAATCTAACTTACATGCACCTCTTCTATGCGAGAGCTGATGGAACGAATGTTTTGATCATTTCTATATTCAAAATTATACTAATTGTTATTGCCGCAATTCATATTTTGATAAAGTTACATGTCACTAGCCTGCAAATTACGTAAGAAAATTTGAATTTCGCGGACTGGTTGGAGCATCCCCCTTAAGGTTGAAAATCTATAAAAGAAGACAGATTGAGTTAGGATGATGTGCAAATCAAGAGTAGGTACGTCAGCAGGATTCGCTACCGCTTGATGAAGTGACACTGCTGGTGCTATGGATCTGCGGCTTACAAATCCGAGCGTTCAAGGAATACTTTCCCTTACTATAGTAATGTAAGTAGGTGGCTACAACGGCTACATACCTAAACGCTCTGTTGGTAACGTAATACTTGGAGCAAAACCTGTCATGGGTTAACGCTCTAATCAAATTGAACAGCTTTTGCTTTACAACTTCCGAAAAGTAACAAATATCATCGGTTGTAACCGATTTGTTTATATTACTATGCTTTTGTGATTTTCTGACGGTCGCAAATTAACTTATTTTTTCAATTTTATGGGCTGAGTAAAGACACGCTTTTACATTTGTATAGTTCATTACAATCAAAAATGAAATAAAAGCATTTATAGGTTATACTAATCATATTTTATTTAACATAACAAAAATAACATATACAACGTGTGACGTTAATAGCGCAAAACCTCTCGTGGGGTAACACAGCCCAACGTTTGGAAAAAAAAAATTCATACAAAATAAGAAATTAATAAATATAAATAAATATAAATATTCCACAACTATCACACAATGCCATCTAGTCCCAAGCTAAGCAGAGCTTGTGTTATGGGTACTAGACAACTGATAAACATACTTATATATTTCTAAATACATACATATTATAGATAAATTACACCCAGACACAGAACAAATGATCGTGCTCATCACACAAACATTTGTCCTGGGTGGGAATCGAACCCACGACCTCCGGCATAGCAGTCAGGGTCACTAACCACTAGACCAACAGGCCAGTCAATCGAGCCCATCAGTATGAAAAATCGTTTTTCTTTATTATTTTTTTTCCAAAAGATTTTGATCAAACATTGTTCAGTAACATGGGCGGAATTACCCCACGAGAGGTAACACGTTGTATAACAAAAATAGATGTGGACAAAATAATAAGTATATCCAATATGAACTCTAATCATACTAGTAACTAGCTGACACAAAGAAATATTAAAAACAGGAGAAGTGGCAAGGGGGCGTGTCGGTGACCACGTGGTTCTGAGCGTTTTGGCCAGCTATTGACTTGGACTACTTAATTTTTGTTTCCTATGTATGTATATTACTCCGACTGTTTTGTTTTTCATTAAATCACTCTATCACTGAGTGACTGAACAAGCAATGTAAACTGACATAACGATACCTCATCAAGCCGTAATGTCGCGTGGTGCGTCCGTTGTATTTGAGCGGGAGTAGTACCGCCCCTCACGTGTCACGACAACACACACTGATAATTGTTAGTGTGAGTAAATTATACGGAAAAGTACGCTGTGGTTTAAAGAATAAGGTTTATATAGTAGGTATAATGACTGAGCTATCGGTGGCGCGTGTGTGCACTTGTTCGTGGTATTGTTATGATCGCACTATTATCGTTATGGTGGGGCTGTTGCGGCTTCACCGGTTTTCTATAAATTTTAAACTCCACGCCATAATTATCTCCTTCTTTAAGATAGGTTTCTGTGAGCTGACCCGTGCGCACTTCATTGGGCGGTAAATTATACATGATATATTTAAAATTTTTAGTCTATAGCAGTCATGAATAATGTGAGTTTATTAACGGTTTCCAGAATCATTTGAAAAGATTTAACATAGAATTAGTTTAAGGTACAATCGATAAATTTGAATCATGACCCACCATAAGCTTATTTTCTTACAGGCATTCAAATACAGTTAGGTCCGCATTCGTGTAAACATACATATCCGTGGTAACGACTTTGATCAATTTAATCAATTTGACGGATTCAAACGATTTATTTTCAAAATGGGTCATGATTCAACTTTGGCGATTGTACATTTGATGATTAGCACGTTATAAATGGTTAACTTTTATGAACTCTTTTAAACCTTTTTTCAGTCTTTAAAATTACGGTTATTGAATTTTAATGTGGCAAAAATGAGAAATCTAACATATAACTTTAATAAGTATTTTACAGGGAAACAAGCACAAGGAGTTTTTGGAGGTACAGCATTAAATATCTTTAACAGTTCATCACCTGGGTTGCTTTGACAAGCTTTATCGAAATTTTGGGTAAATAATGTTTCTAGATGTGTGATATACTGAATAAATTCTTTTGGTGGCATTTTTAAGCTGCCATAGAAACTGGATTTCTTGTTATATTCCTTGTAACTGGTAAACAAATTTGTTGCATTTAAGTCTGGAACCGATTCCCAAACTTTATTAAGGACCGGACAAGTGTGTTGTTTGACGCATTTGTAGAAGAGATATCCACAGACATAAGTTAGTGTATTTTCATGAGGTACATCAATACGGTAGTCAGTCTCACCACTCAAGAACACAGCGGAGGTCTGCGATGCTGGTAAATGGTCGAATGTATGTTTCTTGGTCAAATCTTCAGCTTTAAGAAGAGCCTTGCATATATCCAGCTCACATTGTGCATCTGGCGATTTCTTAATCATATTACATATGAATAGCTTAGAGAAGGCTCTTTGAAATTGTATGGGGGTCGGGTCAGACCCCGACTCTTCTTGTTGCCGAATTGAGCCAAAAAAGTTTTCTAGGTTATCCTGGTTTAACCGCCTCGTTAACAAGAATTTAAATCCATCGATTTTTAAATCGTCGTATAACATTTTAATGGACTGTATAGTCTTTTGAAAATTAACAAACGTTTTAATGTGATCTGTAATGTATTTTCTGGTTTTTCGATTTACAGCCTTGGTAGTTGCAAATAGTTTTTTGGCATCATTCAGTACTTTTTCTTGATCCTTACTTAGTCTGAAAGCTGTTTGAAACTGATTACTACATTTAATTTTGCTTGAGTTTAGCACGTCAAATAAGTCATTGATTAGCTCTATAAAATTAGCTGTCGGTCTGGCATTTTCTGAGATTTTGCCCAAGTCAATGTACGTGTGAAGTGCTGCAGATACTGTTCTACTCAGTGTTTGAACAGCCAACTCAACTCGCGTCTGCTGGAAGTTATTTGGCTGTATATGAGCCTCCGTTATATTTGGAATTAGCTTTAAATTTCTCTCTTTCTGATCTTTATATAACTCTTCGATGTAATCCCATGAAATTCTTTTCCCAACATAGATGTAGTCGCACACTAGAAAGTTATTTCGTAGGCTTTTAATTAAATGAGGTACGTCAAGTATATAATATATTTTGTTATTATCGTGTATATAATATGGTTTCTCTATTGAAACCTTCTTTACTTCCTTTGAAAATTCATCAAAGTTTGAGCCTTGTTGTGACACAATTGCTTTTACTTTGATTCCTATGGAAGAAAGTTTAGAAATAACTTTATTCATCCACGCATCCACTTCTTCATACTGTTTTGCAGTTGCGAGTAATGCGTATGCAATTGGTTGATTCCACTTACAGTAAATGCCTTGAAGCATTATTACAAATGCATTGCTGGCAATTTCAGGTGTTATTTTTCCATCAATGTTGTGAAATCCAATAACTTCATCAGTTTTTATATTATAGTACAAGTTTCTTTTCAACGTAATCTCATCAACACAAATTGAGCAATATTTCCCAGAATCTGGAAGTGATTTAATTTTTGATGCCAAAATATCTATAACCCGCTCGTCTAATTTGGGAGGAACATTCATTTTGAATCTTTTCAAGGTGCTTTCACGTGGTAGTTTCAATACTGTTTGTAAGCATCTGTATGCGTGTGGGCTGGAGTAATGTAAGTTTAAGGCAAACATTTTGTATTCTGCAGGATATCTCTTCCCTTTGTATTTGTCTTTTATTTTCTTCTGCCAATCCATCAATCTTTGAAATCTCCGACAAACGTCATCAGGATCTGTGTATGCTATAGGAGTATTATTTGCTTCCAATTCCTCCAAAATTTTTTCAATTTCAAGGTCTAAACTTTGACGCTTGCGTTTAGATTCCTTTAGATCATCTACAAGTTTTCGTTTTCTTGGTGTGTTTTCGGGCAAGGATGAACCCTCTTGAGTTCTGTTAGGTAATAACAATCTTGGCACAGCATCATCTTTAAGACGTTTTAATAGTTTGATTGAGGATTCATCGAAATGTAATGAGCACACCCACCAACTTGTATACTTTTCTTTTTGTAATAAGTCTTCTCTATTCAAAGCTTTTAACCAAATTCGGCGTCTGGAACATGCAAAAGTAAGTTGTATTAGAAACTCATTTATTTTTCATGAACCTTACCTTTTTTTTTTAACTGCCACACTAGGAATTTCTCGTGTCGTCGACATTATCAGCTTATTAAGTAAGCGGCTGAGTCGCGTGAGGTGGAGGATGTACATACTACATAATTATCTTTCACGCGTCCCGCCATCTCCCTAGTTAGGTCCCAGGCCAATTCTAGTCCCTGTCCCATTCGCTGCACCGGTTAAGTCCCAGTCCCAGTAACTGCCTTAGTCGCAGTCCCAGTCCCACTCCCACTTCCAATCCCAGTTTGTTTCAGCCCTAGTCCCAGCCTTAGTCCGAGCCCTAGTTTTATGAGCAACCCCAGTCCTGGTCCCAAACCTAGTCCCACTTCAAGGAGCATTCCCAGCTCGAGTGCGTGTCATTTTCCCTTATCTAGTCCCGGTCACAGTCACAGTAGCGGTCTTAAACTCTCTTTCCAGATCTAAATTCTAGTCTCAGACACAATCCCTGTCCAGTCCTAGTCCCGCTCTAGGCTCGCGGTGAGGGAGCGCCTTAGGGTGCTCCCAAACTTATCGACGTGGAACCGGCTTAAGCCGAGTGCGTATCACCACACTACTTGGCTTACCGCCGATCAGCTGCCGCGACGGATTTTCGCATGCTATCGGAAGTCGATTGCTCCGAACGGCCGTCGCGACGGCTGTTCGCATCTGTTCGGCACCGCGCCACTGCCCACAAGCCCTGTGCACAGTGTTTTATGAAGACCATTTTTCGGACATTGATTCCACGCAAGTGGGATGCGGTATTTTTTTGGTGCGCAAGGAAAATGAAGGGCATAATTTCAGTTTCACAAATACGACGGAACATCAAACAAAAAAATAAAGACTAAAAACCTCGTATAAGTCTGAATCTACCGAGTACTAAAATATGCAGCATTTAAAACTCCGTCGATTTTTCTAAGGTCATAATTATTTTGCGTATCATAAGTATTTAGTTTAAAAAAAATGTTTTTTACTAAATGGCTCATTGAAATCTGTTGATTTTCAAAAAAAAAAAATATCTCAAAAACAAGACATGCTAGTACAATGGGGATACAAAGTAATTCATTTAAATAACTTAAACTATCAGATTTTCACATTAAAAAAGCTATGTCCGAAAAATGGTCTTTGTAAAACACTGTGCTATGACACCATCGTTCCTCCGGCGCGATCTCAGGGCAGTATGGATGGAACGACTGTCGCGACCGACGGCCGGGCACGCCGCAATTGCGGCGGTAAGACCCCTCTTTGAGGAGTGGCTGGAGAGAAGTCATGGCGTCCTTACCTTCCGCCTGACGCAGGTCCTCACCGGGCACGGGTGCTTCGAAAGGTACCTGTGTCTAATGCGGAAGGAGGAAACGTCTGGGTGTCACCACTGCGATGATCGCCCGGAGGACACGGTGGAGCATACGGTGCAGGACTGCCCAGCTTTGGCAGCGCACCGACGTGTCCTCACGGCTGCGATAGGCGGAGACCTCTCGCGCCCGGCATTGGTTTCGGCCATGCTGCGGGGCGAGACGGAGTGGGAAGCGGTCGCCTCCTTCTGCGAAGCAGTAATGCTCGCTAAGGAAGAGGCGCGCCGCGAGCGAGAGAGGACAGAGTCCTCCCTCTGCCCCAACCGCGGTGTAGGACGCCCATGGCGACGGACATCGCGAGACGATCTCCGGCCACCGTAGGCGCGGGCATGCGAGCAGCGAGTAAAGGGCAACTCGCTGCCCGACCAAGGACCATGCCCGGGTCGACGGCGCGTTGTGTCCCACGCGCCCCTCAAAGAGCGTCAGCATAATGACGGGGCCCCCCTCTCAGAGGGCCAAAGCCTGCCGGGGTCGCGGGATTATTCCCTTACCGTAACCCCGGAACTTAACAGGCTATGAAGGACACCGTGGATTTTAGTCAGTAGAAGTCTGACAGTCCCTCCCGCCCTGCCCGGGGTTGGAGGACTCATTTGATGATTTTACCAGGATAAAAAAAAAAAAAAAATATGCTTCCATCGTTGGTACTCGGCCATCTCCGGCGCCGTTCGGCTGCCGTCGGAGATGTAGGTACATACATGCGTTCGGCCATCTTCGGCGCTGTTCGGAAGCAGTTCCGCGCCGTACGCAGCCGTACGGATGCGAACAGCTACCGTCGGAGATAAAGGCATGCGTTCAGCCTTCTTCGGCGCTGTTCGCGGGAAGCAGTTCGACGCCGTACGCAGCCGTACGGAAGCGATCAGCTAATCTAGAAACGACTCGTTCCGCCGTCGGCCGAAGTCGCGTCGCGTCGTCCGAGCCGAGCCGGTGCGAATGGCATTAGTGTCTCAGTCTAGCAAATGGCAGTTCTAAGCGACAGAAAGAGAAAGGGCGACGAAAAAAGCTGATTCCGCGTCGATAGATGTGGGAGCACCCTTAATATCATTGATGTGGACGCACCTATTAAATAATTATGGTACATAGATATTTTCACTTTTTTCCTTACCTTTCGATGTCATGCGGCAGAGTGTGAAACGAGAGGCTCTTATCCCTGTCAGTATTTAAACAACCAAAACTTATGCAGTATTTTTTTTGCTTCTTCATTATTCTTTTATTATCTTCGCAAGAGCAAGTAAAAACTTGTACGTAACTATAAACACGCAACAAAAATAAGACAGACGGAGCGCGTGCGAAACGGGTGGTGCGCGGCGGTCGACTGTTTACCACGACAAAATGGCCCCCGTATCTACTTGCAGTTAAATTCCTACAGCAGCGCGCAGTGCGCCAGGCCTGCTACTAACGCTAACGTCTCTTGATGGTCACTCAATAACTGTATTTTATACATTTGTTGAATTCATATATTTGAATTCAACATTATTATTAACATAAATACCTATGTTCCTTTCCTCAAGGAATTTTGTTTTTAACAAATATTATTATCTATATTATTATTACCTATTTTTTTGATCTGAGAATTTTACTATAATTTGTATGATCTGCAAGAAGTTGTTCCAGGTCCGGGTGTTTGTATAAATATGTGAGTTCCTATTTTTGTTAAAGCACCCACTATATAGGAAGAAATTTCTAGTGTGAGGCAACGTAAAAACCGGCCAAGTGCGAGTCGGACTCGCCCATAAAGGGTTCCTTAACAGCAAGTAACATAATATAAAAGTTCATGTAGGTAAAAACTAAAAAGCAATATCAATATCATTGGTAAAAAGTAATTCTTTTTTTAGGGTTCCGTAGCCAAATGGGAAAAAACGGAACCCTTATAGATTCGTCATGTCTGTCTGTCCTTATGTCACAACCGTATGAAACTTGGTAATAAGGAGATATATTATGTTTAACTGTATTAGGATTTTCGCACAAAAATAAAAATAAAACAAATTTTGGAGATTGCCCCCACAGTTACTATTGAAACTCAAAAATATTATGTGGGGTATCTATGGATAGGACTTTAAAAATGATGTTGAGGTTACTGATATCATTTTTTTCTAAACTGAACAGTTTCCGCGAGAGACGCTTCCAAAGTGGTAAAAAGTTGGTCCCCCCCTGTAACTTCTAAAATAAGAGAGTGATACTAAAAAAATATATAAATGATGTACATTACCATGCAAACTTCAATTGAAAATTGGTTTGAACGAGATCGAGTAATTAGTTTTTTTTTTAATACGTCATAAATCGTAAACCACAATTTACCTTTCAAAGTTACAACCAACTACATGAACTTTTATAATTTATTTGTATTACTTGCTGCTACGGAACCCTTTATGGGCGAGTCCGACTCGCACTTGGCCGGTTTTTTGCTGTACTAGCCCACTAGGTAGGTATTGTTTAACTTGGAATACTGCAAGTTTCATCAAAATTGGTTTAGTGGTTTTGAGATATTCAGGGCATTTTATTAGCTTGTGCTATTGTGTACATTAGCAATGTTATTACCAGTGCTACAGATTAGGTACAAAATTATAGTGCACATGTAAAAGAATGATGTTTTTGACTACAATTGTTTTGAAAAAGTTTTTTATTTCCATTGACATCCACTCTGAGTCCAACAATTAATAATTATGAAAAAGATCCAGTGAAGAGTTCTGAATCCGTAGTAAAACCAAACTACGAAAAAGGCGCACTGGAAACAGTGCGAGTTTTTTCAATGCACCTAGTTAATAAAGATTGTGTACAACAGCCGCAGGTGGCACACAACCACGGCTAGTTAATATTGTTCTTTTTTTATACTTTTCAGTGCGCTTCTTTTTTCATAGTCGGGTTTTAGTTATTTTATATTTACACCATTTTGGGGTTATATTATTAATTATTTGATAAGCATTATAAATATCATTGATTTTCGAAACTTTTAGTGGAGGTAGGTAGTACAGAAATAGATCTATAAATAACAGGAAGTACTATGTACTTAACTGATTTAAATAATGGAATTATTATTACTATTTTTCATCAGATCAGGAAACTCTCCATGGCTGCATGGTCGTATTGACATCATGTCAATCATGAAAAATTAGAGCTAAATAAGGTTCTAATATGTTTATAATAGTCTTAGCAACTTCCACAGAATGACCCCAAAGATTGGCAGTCTTCTTAACATATAATCAAGGTTTTGAAAATTTTGATGATAAATCTTTAAAAGTTACATTTTGAAAATTAATTTTGGAATCACTAAAAGACTCAGCTGCAGCAGGAGTTGAGTTCAGTGACTTAGCACTTGATGCAGGAATGTCAGCGAAGAAACTGAGGCTGTGGCATCTTGTTGAGCATCTAAATTTAAAATATTATCACCAATAGCAAGGCTGTGTGGCTGTAGTCACTGTTTGTTGCAAGAGCGCGCCTATTCCATCTTTTTTTTAATAAACATTGATCCACACTAGGAATTTCTTCCTATGGTAAGTGCGTTTAGAAACATAGAAAGTCACTTACACAACCCAGACTCGGAACAACTAAGTACCTACTTGTAAGTTATACAAAAATGATCAGTGTTTCTCTACTATAGTATGCATATAATATTATACATACTTAAGGGAGACACCTACCCCAGCTACCACTCCCATGACGCGGAAATATGTTTTTGTAACCTAACCTCAAAACTCGTTATAGTTACTTAAAGGCGTTTTTAGAAAAATGGTATCGTTAAGCATAAGTAGGAAGGCGCCCCTGTGTCCTGGCACCATTCTCATTTATTGTCATTGATTCTCATGTAAAGGGAACGCCTAGACCGCGCCATCACCACCATCACCGCGCATACACTTGTCGGGGTGCCCCAAGTCCCCACCCCGCTTCGCTCGCTCTTGGATCCTAAACTTTTCTAATAACACAGCAATCGTGAAGGCAAACAAAGTCCAGAGGGTAAGCCAACGTCATAGAAGGAAATATTTAAACTTTCAATGTGTCTCAAACGTTACACAAAATTATTTGACATTGACACAACAAGTCAACAACACAACTCGAAGAGCAGTATTAGAGTGTTGCCACTATGGGTACTATGATTTCCAGTGCTGCCAGTGTGATTTCCCAAAAAAGTACGGTTGGCTTTCTGAAAAGGTACGGTTTTTAACTTCAAGGTACGGTTGGGTCAGGATACTTCTGTAAGAACTTGATCAGTTTTTTTTCTTCTTCGAGTTTCCTGTCTGTGATCATAGGTGGAAAAAAAAGCGATATGGAATCAAATATTCAAAGGGACATGGTGAAGTAGAACATTATTACCGATTGTCAATATTGAACAAATTCATTTTTTAAATCAATTATACAATGAACTCGAACAAAAATAAAACTGATTTAGTTCTTGCAGAAGAATTCCGCCCGTACGGTTTCGGTAGAATTTTGAAAAATGCTACAGTCTACTCATATTCTACAAAAAAAACAAAGTGTTAGTACAAAAAAAAAATGAAATATAATGTTTTAGGAACTTAGAAAATTCCATTTGTGTAATTTGTGACCATATTTTAGTATTAAATGTGTCAGAAAGTTGAAAAAAGTACGAGTCTCATTATTTTCTATTAGTTTTAGTTTTATTAGTTGTTTTTTACCTTTGTAGTGAAAAATAAATCACAAATTCACAAGTATAGAAAAGGTACGAAAAAGGTACGGTCTAGCCAAGGTACGGTTGTGGACTGTGGTACGATTGTATGACGAATAGTACGGAAATCCGTACTTTTTGGTACGGTCTGGCAACGCTGCCCAACAGGCGAGCCGCGACTAGGGTTACCATATGACAGGCTTTTGCCGCATTTGACAGGCATTTTAAGGTCTAGACAGGCGTGCGGCCGGCATTGGTCTGAGACAGGCATTTTTAAATTTCGCGCCCGCGCACGAATAACACAGGAAAATTACGAACATGTTTTTTGTGAAGATTTTTACGTTTATTTAATAGAAAAGAAAGAAGTATTAAAAAATAATGTCCTCTGACAAATATCAGTAATAAAAAGGTCCTTCTTCATTATTATCTGTTGGCTTTTACTTAATACCTACAGCGTTTTGCATTAGACAGGCATTTTTCTGAAAATTCAGGCATTTTAGGTACCTTATACAGGCATCCCTCTATTTACATATGGTAACCCTAGCCGCGACTGGCCGCGAGCTGCCGCCGCAGGCTAGCGCCACGGCTATCGCTCACGTCGCACACTCAGACCACGGCTCAGACTCAGCTCGCGAGCTCCGCAGCTCCGCTGCCGCCATCGCCGCGCCCGCCATCGCCCCACCGCGATGCACGATGGTAGCGCGCCCTCTCGTGTTTTCTATGTAACTAGAAGTGAAGCTACGTAACGTACCGCGCGCTGATTGGTCAATGTAACTTTGATAAGTACCGTAAAATGCTGCAACTTTGCACGGATTTTGACGTTTTTCTTCGATAAATCTTTAATCGTTAAGAAAGTCGTATGTTTTTTCAATTACTGTGCAATATTGGACTTTAAGCTATAGGAATACGTTTGCTACTAGTAAAAAAAACACCTATAAAGCACCAAAAAATTGCTTTGAAAACGTCGGCAAAGTTGAGGTAAAAACTACAACATTGCCTGTCATAATATCGTTTTAAATGAATAGGTTTTTTGGTAACGGATTTGACACCCATATTGCCATGAAGTTCTTTTCCACGTCAGACTTCACTGAATATTGAATAGCTCAAGAAATTTTTTTTTACAATGCTAGGCAAAGTTGTGCAGGTTTCTCTAAAACTCCCATATAAAAGTGAGTTCGGTGTAGGGCTGCCCCAAAGGAAATGCAACAATTTTTCTTAATATTCAAATAAATTTTTAAGAAATCAAAATTGTTCTAAAATCTAATAACATTTTTTCATAGGAAAACAAGTATGTTGGTAAATAATAACATTTAAAAAATTACAATGTTGGTACCTATTACGTATACTAAAATCTGTCGAACAATATGATAACATAGGTACTATAAATGACTTAAATAAAATTAATTTCTGATCATGATAAATAAAGGAACAATAGTTCTAGCTTCTATAAAACGTTTTTAGATCAATTACAAAAAAACAATTACACAAGCAAAACCACGGTCGATTAAGAGTTTGTTGAAAAAATTTAAAGTGGCAGCCCTAACCCTAGATAATGTTGAGTAAAAAGTTGAAAGAGCATAATATTTCCTTTGCTATATAACATATTACGCTAGAAAATAAAGCATAAATATTCACAAAATTAAATTTTCCTGAGAGCCGGTAAAAAGCGAGTATCCGCAGTGACAATGAAACTGACACTGACAGTTTGTTAACTAAAACTTGGAGTGACGTATGATCGAATATTGCCATAGAGATTATCGACTTTCTTTTAGTAATACCATTGACAGTAAAAAACATTTCGCAGCGGGAATAATTTAACTTTTCTGAATTTAGGCAAAGTTGAGCTATAAAGGCAATGTTACAGCATTTTACGGTAACATTATAGATTCGACTTTGAGCATTACCTAAGTACATAAAATACCTACTACCTCCCTAACTAACGAGCATTCGCGTACATTTAGTATAATAATATATTTGATACAAGGCGCGCATTGTGATTATTTGTATTTAAGTATAACGTTTAACGTCGGCTTTGGCCCTCTGAGAGGGGGGCCCCGTCATTATGCTGACGCTCTTTAAGGCGCGCGTGGGACACAACGCGCCGTCGACCCGGGCATGGTCCTTGGTCGGGCAGCGAGTTGCCCTTTACTCGCTGCCCGCATGCCCGCGCCTACGGTGGCCGGAGATTGTCTCGCGACATCCGTCGCCGTGGGCGTCCTACACCGCGGTTGGGGCGGAGGGAGGACTCTGTCCTCTCTCGCTCGCGGCGCGCCTCCTCCTTCGCGAGCATTACTGCTTCGCAGAAGGAGGCAACCGCTTCCCACTCCGTCTCGCCCCGCAGCATGGCCGCAACCAATGCCGGGCGCGAGAGGTCTCCGCCTATCGCAGCCGTGAGGACACGTCGGTGCTCTGCCCAAGCTGGGCAGTCCTGCACCGTATGCTCCACCGCGTCCTCCGGGCGATCTTCGCAGTGGTGACACCCAGACGTTTCCTCCTTCCGCATTAGACACAGGTACCTCCCGAAGCACCCGTGCCCGGTGAGGACCTGCGTCAGGCGGAAGGTAAGGACGCCATGACTTCTCTCCAGCCACTCCTCAAAGAGGGGTCTTACCGCCGCAATTGCGGCGTGCCCACTGTATTTGTACCTAGAAACTTACTAAAACTCAAACAAACACAAAACACTCCACTGTTAAACTTAACGTCCGTGAAACTTACTCAACATTTCCTTTTACACTAACTAATCCATCAAAGAAACGTTGGACACTCGTAAAAGAGGCAAGTTACTGGCGCGAGCAACTCGCTCGTTCCACCGCCCATTTCCTCGGCCACTTAAGAGAGTTGAGACTTGAGAGGCAAGTAATAAATTTACATCGAAAGAACATCGGATGTCTGTGTCATTTAGTTTATGGTTTTGTCGCTTGAGGAGCTCGTGGCGATGGCGAGTCGACCGTAAACTGGACGCTCCTCGACTAGTTACATAACACTGACGAGATCTGTCGCGGTGCGATATAAGTATTGTTTGTTTGAGCTGTGTCTTGTCTGTCTTGTTACTGTTGCATTTCCCATAATATAATATTTAAGGATGTTAACTTTCCTGGCTGCTTGTTACACTCACGTCTGCTGATGGTTGCGCATTGGAGCAAACAGTGTATAGAACAAACTTTAAATAACTATAAAATTATGTCGTATGTCTGGGGACACTGAGTTATTGGTATATAGACCAAGATCCTAGTACCCCCAGACCTTCGTCATTTTAGCAAAGCTGGAATTTTAGGGTCTCTAGTCTAAGTAAAACAAAGAGTTTAAAACACAAATCATACAATTATGGGAAGTAAAGGATGACCTATCTAGTCTGTGAAAGGATGTCAATATTATCTTTAAGTACTTACATAGACAATAATTTGTATGTACAATCGACAGTTGAATCATGACCCACCATAAGCTTATTTTCCTACAGACATTCAAATTCAAATACATTTAGGTCCACATTAGCGTAAACATACATATCCATTAACGGACAATTGTAATTTGTAACAAAATGGTAACAATTTTGATCTTTGTCAATTTGACGGATTCAAACGATATAATAATAACATTGTCAAAATGGGTCATGAACTCATGATTCAACTTGGTCGTTTGTACATTAAATAACAACTTTGCAAGTTTCAATTGTGAAAACTGGCTCTGACAGCTGCCATGAACGAGATAACGATATACAATTCATGTATGCTAGACAGAGAAAGCAATAGTTCACTGTTAATCACTGCAAAAAAGTATCACACCAAGTGATCTGAAGCAAATTGAAATTTAACGTAAAGGCGTAAGATTGATTATCAGTTTACTGAAATATGGACATCAGACGTTCAAAAATTTTTACGAAGCACCAAGGAACTTGAAAATCCGGTCGCGTTTGGAACTGTGTTTGGTTGGAGGCTTGCCTCTCGCTCCAGGGTCATCAAGTCCAACAAAAAAACTAATCGTTATTTAGGTACGAGTAGGTATTAAAAATGACGCGTTTTTTATATTTTACTGACAGTAATTTAATGAGAATTATTTCGTCTATAAAATGCGTAGTATCTTTATGTAGTTTGTGTCTATAAAACCTCTGGGGTTATTATAAACAGTTAATATTCTCGTTTAAAATAATCAAGATTCAATGATTTTAAAACAAGGGTGCGATAATAAATTATGATTGAAAATGTATAACTTATAAAAAAAGTTGAAGGTTTATGTGGTAGCCGTAAGTTACAATTACATTTCGGAGATTTTAACAATTTACACCTTTTCTATGTAAATCAGCTCTTACATAGAAAAGGTGTAAATTGTTAAAATCTCCGAAATGTAATTGTAACTTACGGCTACCACATAAACCTTCAACTTTTTTTTTGGAGCGAATGTTTTGATCATTTTTACATTTAACTTGTTATTGCCGCAATTAATATTTTGATAAAATTACAAAATGTCACTGGCCTGCAAATTGCAAAAAAACGTAAGAAAATTTGAATTTCGCGGGTTGGTTTTAGCATTCACCATAAGTAAATTTACCAAAATGTTATCGTAATTAATTACGAAACTATGTGGGTCAGTCAGTTGCTTGTTGATCAAACTAGTAATCTATAGTTAAACCATGAGTTAAACTTACTGCTTTTGTTAAAACCCCATACGTTTTTTTTAGTAATAAACCGTAAAAAAATAGGATTTAACAAATAGTTTACACAATTTAACAAGTAGTCAAAGTACGGTGATTATTACTTGATAATTAAGTTTTCATCACTAACTTAAACTTATTATTATCTTTGTATAGGTATGTACTCTAAATAAAAATACATTAGAAACTAAAAAAATAGTTTCCGCTGGCAACCCTACACAGTTGTTTTGCTACTGCCTTACGCTTCTTTTTATGCAGCAGCCTCTATTGAATATGACTGTATAAGCTGATGTGTGTGTGTGTGTGGTGTGTGCACACATCAGTAACGAAGTCAAGTCGTCGACGAGGTGAGGCAGTGACGTCACGTGTGATGACGTCATAGTTAAAGTGTTATAACGTCGAGCCTCGCCTGAGAGTGCAGTGTTGAGGATGGTGCCTTTTTTCTCTCGTGGTAAAATAATCAAATGAGTCCTCAAACCCAAGGCAGGGCAGAATGAACTGACAGAGGTGCCAGTAGCCATTTACGTTCCGGGGCCACGGTAATTCGTTAGTCCCGCGAACTGATTTTAGTTTAAACATACAAAATTGATGAATATTTTTTAGAAATAGGTACTCCTTTTTCTTCCTTTGCTACTAGGTACCTATTTATAGTACAGCCTTGATCTGTCAGCGTAGCCCCAGAGTCAAACCATCCATTTATTTTTAATAGATTTGAACACTGAAGAGATCGTCAACGATAAGTTAGAGAATAGCATAACGGAGACTCGATACAGGTACCTAGTGTTGCCACTGTTGCCAGGCGTCCGGATAAAGCCGGCCGGACACAGTCAGCCTTTTCGGTTTTGTGTCCTACCAAATTTGACCGATCAATTTAGGTACCGAATTTTGTTTGCCCGAATTTCATTATACTTACCGAAAACTATTGACCGACAATATCTCTATTGCTATATGCATTATTTGCGTCAACAACTCTCCTTCATAGTTGAACCAGTTGAACGTTGAACTCCAACCTACTGCAACTCTTCACAATAAAATTGCAAAATAGGGATTACTAAGGGGATTACCGACCATTACTTATATTGTTGTTTGTATTATTATTGTTGTTTGTATTATTATTATTTATAATTATTATTATTTATAATTGGGGATATGTTTTTCTGTTGTAATGTGTAGGTACCTAACTATTTTTATTGTACTTTTGAATCTAAGTGTCAGTAAGTTATTTTTAATTGTTATTTTTTTTTTTTCTTGATTCTTTTTCTCATTGTTATTTTTTAGGTGTATACGCAAAAATATAGTGCATGTGGTGCTCTTCTTTAAGTGATGGGGCACTTAGACTTAAGGTTGTACTGTATGCAAAAATGTAATAGTGTACTCATTGTGGAAGAGCCAAATAAAATAAATAAATAAAAATAAATAAATTACCTACACCTTATTTCAATTGTCTACCTACGATTTTCAAGGACACAAACCATTATTGCCTTTCTCTCTTTCACTCTCGCAATAGTAGGGCGAGATGGCACGTTTGGTTGCCATGCATCTGCTGTCCTTGTTAGTCGTGGTATGTGCATCTCTGTCACCGGCGGCGTCGCTAGACAGAGAGTCGCCGTCGTAAGGGCGAGTACAGATTGCTGGCAACAATAATATACCTACTCGATAATTTCTTGGAATCCTACCATTTTTCAAGTTCTGTTTTCTGGTAAGCTTTTGTGCAGTCGAGGTAAGACAAGACAAGGCCAAACGCCTGCCGAGGTCGCGGGAATGTCTGCAAAGGACACCGTGACACTGAAACGCAAACACGCTAATACAGCGCCATTTGTCGAGGAGGGCTACATTATCATCACACTACGGTCAAAAGAAGCCGGACAGCGCGGATGAAACCTCGGAAAACAGCTAGTACCATTGACTTGCTAGTACTTGTTTCATAATCACTTTTAGAAGCAAAAACAGACTAGACAAATTGATTATGATTTTGCGATTCGTGAACGAAACTTTTGTGAAAACGCGTTCAAATGAAACCTACCAGACTCTTCACTAACGGAGACTAAAATTGAAGAACCAATTTAGAATTGAATAGAACAATAATATACAAAATCATTGTTTTTATGTGAATTTTGAATTTATCCATAAGATAAACACAATCCATGAGTCGTTCTCGGTTGGAGTCGGCCCATTGTAGCCTCAGCCTTATGATTGACTCTACCTAGGTACTTGTATGGCAATTGGCAGCGGAGGTGCGTAGCGGCTGCGACCACCGCCACCGTGCCGGTGTCCGTCTCATTATCTCATTCTCCTAAGCGCTTCTTCAAAATATTCTTAGCGTTCTAACAACAGAGTGATGTGACACTAACAATATTAATTGTTATAATTTCTATTTTGCAGTAAAGACTTGACTGTCTGACCTGTCTGTCAACAACGGCGGGATAGTGGCGGCTGGACCATGGGCGTAGCGTGCTTTGGCGGGGCACTTAGCACTTATTAATTAATAATAAAAACACCAGAGATAGAATAGACTAATAAATTGTGTAAAAATAAATAACTGTTTCATTTAATAAATCATTAAGTTTTGATTAATCTTTGTTTACGCAGCTTGGGGGCCCCTGTGGCCCGGGGCCCCCTATAATTGATACGGCAGATACGGCAGTAGCTACGCCCCTGGGCTGGATGGACGCGGGCCTTACAAATTACAGAGGCTTAGTACCTAGCTACTAATTCCTTATCCTAGCTACCAGTACTATCTGTACCACTACCATTGCATTATAATATAGTTGTTAGGTAAGTACTGAAAGTTGGTGGTGAGGAGTATTTATGTCCTGCGTGATGCCCTTCAAACGAACTTAAAGTAGGTACCTAGCTATAAACTTAAAAAAAAACACATACTTCCCTAACCGGCTAGAAAGACCACCACACAAAAATGTAACTTAAAATAACTACATGTACCTACCTTACTACCTACTGAGTTAGTGACACAGACTAAGTAGAGAGTATAGTTAGTGACTGCTGTGCCTGTGGTCTGTGGATGTCTGTGGCAGCGTGTCTCACACGGTGCCCGGGAGCTGGGTCTGCGTGCTGTGGTGGCAATGACATAACGATGTAGTGTAGCCACGGGGCACGGCGCACACCGCGCGCGATAGCGATACAGCTCGCGGCGACTCCGCTGCGGAGCGGCAACGTCGCATATCGCTTTCTCTCTCGCAGTATAGCTTCGGCGTCGCTTAGGGTGGCCGCGTTTATCGCTCGCAGGAAAAATATATATTTTTTGTAGATGAATTCGAGAAACTATAGAGAACGTTTAATAGACGAAGTGAAGAAGTACCCGGTGTTGTACGACACGCAGCATGAGAACCACCGCGACATCGACGTACGTGACAAGTGCTGGCTGGAGATCTCGGAGCGGCTGGGCGCGAACAGTACGTAAACACACACACACACACGACACATGACGTCACCGCGTGTTGGTTGCTATTGTCACAGATAATAATAATACTAGCGCTATTGTGATGTGAACGGTTGCCACTAAGTTGCCGGTCGAGCGACGGGTCGAGTCAGTCTGTTCGAGAGAATGTTATATTTTCATGATTGATCTAGGTAGGTATTTGTTTGAGGCTTCGCCTTCGCGGACATTGATTTAATTTAAACTACAGTCTGATACTTACATAGGTTTTATGTATGTATAGGTGTTAGGGTTGCCAACCGTCTACAATTATAGTATTGTGATAACTCTGGTATTGTACTATATTTATGGTCTCCGTGCTATACATAAACTGTTGAAGAAATATACATAATTATATAGTACGAGAAAATACTATATTTCAGTACAATAAATAGCTCAATGTTTATATTTTGCGTTTCCATTTAATTACTAAAATTATTAAAATCACAGAATAAATAATGTAAAATAAAAAAACTTCCTGCATTACCGAACACGTTTTTGAAAAATGGACTTTTCTCTCGGAAGTCAGTGACTTTTTTTAATTAATTTCATTGTCTTTTTTGCCACCGACTTCCGAAAGAAAAGTTTTGTAGGTTTTTTTTTTGTGGTTGTTTTTGAAGGCGGTTGACTCTTTTTAGTTTAAATATATACGTACATTACATAATATACGCTTGAATTTTGTTATTCATAGCACCGCTAATAACATCGTTAACATCTCTTTCATTCATTCCCTATCTCAAAAACTACTGAACCAATTTTGATGAAACTGCAGTATTCCCTAATTTGAACGATACCTAGTACAACAAAAAGAAAAAATTACTTAAATTGGACTTGTAGTTCCAGAGATATGCGAAAACAATCATAATTTACTAAATCAGTCGATGCTGACTGAGTCCTTACTAGAGGATTTGTACCTACCTTCCATCGTCAGCTCAGGTACCTACATGAGATGATGATTTCCATACGCAAGTACTTGAATTACTTCATAAGATTTGCGAAAAACTATGTAAGAGCCAATCAAATTTGAGGGTTGGTTGCCCTCGATTTCCCTGGGATCCCATCATCGGATCCTGACCTGATGATCATGGGACCACTTGGGAAGTCTACCCTGTGAAACAAAAAAAAATCCAAATCGATTCAGGCGTCTTCGAGAAATCGGGAAACATACATTTAAAAAAAAGATTCCGACGAATTGAGAACCTCCTTTTTTGAAGTCGGTTAATAAAACTAGCTAGCTTGAGTCATGTTTAGTACACATTGCTTCCACTAGTTATAAGACAATTATGACATAAAGTGCCTTATCTATCTGAGCTATGTATATAACAATTGTTATTATAATATAAGTACAGACGCCAGCAGGTCAACCTACTTCAATCTTTCAAATTTCTTTAATTGATTTTCTACGTTATCACAATAGCACAAAGTTAATATTCGATTAGTACAAAGTGCCACGATACACGACACGACCGTCGCGTCGTAGAAACTCACGATGCGTTCCTGTGTCAGTTGTTATGTTGTTATGATCTATATTTAAGGCATTGTACTTCTTTATGAAGTAGCTCCCATTATTTATTTTTATTTATTTATGAAGTAGATCCAGTATCTTCTGAGTTTCTACTAACTAACTAAACTACTAACAGCAGGAGCAGAATACGTCTAGTGCGGTCTATTTCTCGAAATTAACAGCGACAATTCACCCTGCATTGTATCGACGGCGTCGTGCCGTGTATCGTGGCACGTTACGATGTCGCGACGTAGTTTTTTTACGATGCTCTTCGTAGATTCCCACGACGCGACATCGCATCGTGAAACGACGCCGCATCGTGGTACGGTACGACACGACGTCGTATCGTGTTTATGTGTCCCGGCCCTAACGTATCCTCTTCTTTCTTCCCTCGTCCCATGCAACCAACTCTCATTAAGTCAATAAAAGCTGTGTTTGTATCAGGCGAGGTGCTGAAGCGAGAGTGGAAGATCCTGCGCGACTCCATGCGCCAGGCCCTGAAGCGCAGCAAGACGGGGGCCACCACCAAGGCGGGCCTGCCCTGTAAGAAGTGGCGCTTCCAGAGTCGCATGGCCTTCGTGCTACCTTACATGACCATCAGGCGGTGAGTGGCACTCGAGCGCGCAAGGTTTCAAGATTCTTGCATTATTTTATAAATTAAGAAGAAGGCTTTATAATAATAACTGTTTGCAAATTATCTAAGAGCACCTGTTTTATACGCCCGCCCGTGCCGTAGTAACCAATTTAGAGCATTTTGATAAACATTTTCTGTCTTACCATAAAAAAATAAACACCCGTTGAACACTTATCAAAAAAAATTTACAACGTCAAAACGACATTTCTCCTTGATATAAGGGTCGTTATGCAGTTACAGTTTTTTGAGACAAGCGTTCAACGGGTGTTTAATGTTTATCAATGTTTATCTTTTTGTGATAAGTCGGTTTAGGTTTTAATATTTTTCATAAAAACTTAGAAAGTACTGGTTGTGATGCATACTGAACTTGACACTTTACTCCGCGCCCATTGGTTCACATCTGTATTCCATTTTAAATAATATTAGTAAGAAGCACTAAAACGACATAAACCTAGGGTCATCGCATTTTTTATAACGCGAACGTAAGCTCGAAGGAGCGAGCGAAGCGAGGAAACTATAGATCCTGAACATCACTTTCGTTCTAGGTTACGTCACTTAGGCTAAACAGAACCCTAGAGTGCCTAGAGTTACGTAGTTCTTTGAAATGCGCGTGGAACACGACACGCCGAGCATGGTCCGTAATCAGAAGGCGAGCAACCCATTATTACAATGTACTGGCCGTCTGCATGCCCGCGCCTGGCCGCACAAATCGCAACACGTCATCTGACGCGATGAGCGGCTGTTTCATGAGCTGGAGGAAATCCTCTCCTTCGCAGGAGGTGCAGCATAGCCTCAAGCAACTGAGTGGCAAGAAGCAGTCCTTGAATTTACTGAGTTTCAAGTCCCCTGAGTTTGTTGAACTGTTCACCTAGTACCAGGAACTCAATTAAGTCCTCGGTGGGACTGAGACCTTCCTGCTATTAACTTGTTCTTCTGTTTTAGAAGTCGACGCTCTCACGACGGAGTGAAGATGGACGACACCGACATCGCGTCGGATCAGGAGCGAGAGCCCGAGGTGTGGGACCCATGCCACCTCTCCAGTACTGAACAAGACTCTCTAGATCTGTTCTTCGCAAGTGTCTGCCAAAGTACCAAGAGGTTACCAAAAAAATTTCAGTCTTCCGTCAAGAGACAAGTGTTGGACGCACTTCTTAGAGTAGAAGACGAGTGGGAAACCGAGCAGACGGAATCTAAAACAGAAGTCAACAAGGGCTTTCACTGAACCAGAAGATGATTTATACATTCCTTTTGTAATAGTTTTGATAATATATTAAGGCAGACGTAATTAAGAAGTAAAATAAAAATACCATGTTTTATTGGGATCCGTAGTCATTACACCCAGTACCCGAAAAATTTTATTCGTCTGGTTTTCTGCTGGCTTAACTAGCTGACCGGGAAAACTTCGTCATCATCATCATCATCATCTTCCCGCCCTTATCCCATCTTACTTGGGGTCGGCGCAACACGATTTTTTCTTCCATTCTCCCCTATCAAACGTCATAGTATCATCTACTTACTCCTTTTTCTTTCATATCTTTCCTCATACAATCTATCCATCTCTTCTTTGGCCTTCCTTTTTCTTTCCATCCATCAACATTCATACTCATCACCCTCTTAGTCACATGATTGTCGTACCGCCTCAAAATCACCTTTTAAACCTTCCCTAGACTAACAAAAATAATTCAAAACAAAAATTAGTAAAACCGGTCCCTATTTACGAGTTTCAGCACTGAATAAATAATAGTACTAGTTTTAGCGAGACTGAACGAACCGCAATTGATGTTTGTATGAATAGATTAAAGAACGGTAATTTTATAATATACTTAGGTGTTCTAGTTTAAAAAAATCTTATTATTCGGATACCGTGATCGGTGGCTACATTTAATTTTATTTTTGTGATGGAAACGGATCACGGTATCGTCGGTGGATACAAGTCGCCGTGATCCGTGGCTAATTCAATCTGATACCGGGACCGTGGAGACAAACCCTCATGCCGTCATCGCTTCATGCCAACAACATCCTAATTCCTAAGTATCGCTATGACAAGATGTTCCAATATTTTATGTTTTGAAGATGTTGTTGCCATTGAGTGAACGAATCGATTCTTCGAAACTTCGATTTTATAAATGAAAGAACGAGTTTCCCGGTTTTACGTTATGAATGTATTTAGGTTCCTGCCTGATGGCAGGCTTACATAAATAATATGAGGGGAAAAAGTAAGATTTTGCTAAATATTTATAGATTTCAAACCATTTTCATATTATAAATTGTGCGAGTGGAGACTGGAGTGGCATACATTCTCGTGCGATAGGGGAAAAACAGCCAAGTTAAAATAGTAGATTATTAACCAAGGGGATAAAGCAGTGTCTTCTGTCGCGGGTGACGATTTAAATCGCGAGCATAACGAAGGACTCGAGGCTTACTCCCGAGCTTAGCGAGGGTGTTAGAAACTTGAATCACGAGCGAAGCGAGGGATTTAAGACGAGTCCTGAGTGTAGCGAGGGATTTAAGTTCACCCAAGACTAAGACAGCTTTATCACCGAGGAAAATACTGTACTTTTCGTACCACTTGCGAAAAAATTAACGTTATAATAGTTATGTATGAGATAAGCATTAATTAAACATTTAAATTTAACAATAACTTATTTAAAAAAATAAATTAAAATAAACTCAACGTTTATGTATTTGAAGAAAACGAAACGCGGCAAATTCCTAGATTATTTGTATTCTCGGAAAAGCAAAGGCATCAAGATCATACGGCCTCTTCGGTTTTCGTAGTGTTATTAAATCATAACTGCATTATAAATGCGTATTCCTTTTTCAAAAAGTTGTATAATGCTTTACATACAAACTCAATGGTGTAAAGACAGACTGATGTAGTTCACTATGGGTAAGTATTCGAAATTCAAATCACATTCTCTCCCTAGAGGATGAATGAAATTCAGTACAACTTTCTTTCCCTAGGGAAAGCTGTTTATAACAGATTAATAATGACTATTGTTATGTACCTACGCTTTTTGTGGCATAGAATGTCACTTTTTTGAGCAAGTGGTACGAAAATAATATTAATTGAGGTTTGGTTTAATTAATAAATAATTAATTTGGGTAAAAAAATTTCTTTTAAATTAAAGACATTTTTCACACCACCTGCTCGTAAATGTCAAATTATATGTCATGCAAACAGGCCGTAAAGCAAGGCATTGTTGCCCACCGCTCGAGCCGGGCAATAATACTTAATTATTGTACTAATAATGAAATTTGAATTTGGAACCTCAAATCGCACCGCATGGCCTCAAACATAGTATGAAAACTTTGAACAAAGGAGTTGAAGCAGTGGCGGTGGGCACCACAGCATGCTCGCGTTCGAAGGTTGTCGTACCACATCAAATTTCAAAATTCGAATTTATTTCCTCGCAGGTGGTGTGAAAAGCAGAGTACTCACCTCAGAGGAATAAAGCTGTCTTTGTCTTGGGCTAACTTAAATCCCTCGCTACACTAAGGATTCTTACTTAATTCCCTCGTTTCACTCGGGAATTAACACTTGAATCTCCTCGCTGCGCTCCGGAGGTTCACCCCCAGAATCCTTAGTGTCGCTTCGGGATTCAATACGCCCGTGACTTAAGGCACTGCTTTATTCCCTTGGTGCGTAATCAACTATTGTATGATGAATATGAAGAATATAGGTATGCTGTGTTCCATGTTTTTGATTTTACATTAGTTGAAAATTTTTGAATACTAAGGTTTTGACAGCAGACTTTACAGGCAATTTTGTACATTTTTGTCGGTTTTAGAGCAGAGGCATAGCAAAAGGAAACATTTGTATTTTTGTAAAGAAATCATTGCTGTACAGCCAATATCTACGAGAAAATGCCACTCGCATACCTTTTTACTTCGGTGGCGGCGGCGGCGTCGCCGGTTCTGAACTGGTTTCTTGGTCTTTCAGTTTCTTAGCCTTCGCCCTCATCTGCATGCGCTTGCTCTTGGGCACGATCAGCTCCATGGCCTTCATGTACTCGGAGTGCAGGTACACGAGGTGCTCGACGCTGTACGTGATGTCGATGTTGATGCGCAGCGAGTGCTCGTAGTACCAGATGAGGCGCTTGACGCGGCGCACGGGCCGCATCATGGCGGTGTACACGGTGCGCAGGTCGTGCAGCCACTCGTCCAGCCGGTTGAAGATGTACGCCATGCGGAAGCGCGGGTCCGTCTCGTAGTGCGTGATCACCGAGTCCAGTTCTAAGATCTTACGTTGGGTGCCGTAAACAGATTGTTTCATGAGGTCCAGGATCTTGTTGTTGTAGCTCCTGAACGAGGGGTCTTTGTAACTCTGGCGCCGACCGCCAGGGCCTGGGAATTGTTCCGGCCCAGGGCCGTGTGCCGGGCCTGCGCTCAGCGGCGTGGCTGTGGACTGCTCCGTGGCTGAGCGGCCGACTGGCGAGGGCACCCCAGCGGGAGCCGGTGCCGGTTTGTTCCACGCATTCACGTCGGGGATCAACTCACTTGCGTTGAGCATATCGGCGTAATCCAAACTCACGTTCACCCTGTGTTTGTGTAAATACAACACAAAAAATAAAAAAAAATAAATGACTTCAAAAAGACAAAAACCCCCACAAAAAGAAAAAAATTAGGTACCTACTTAGGTATCTTTCGGAAGTCGGTGACTATAAGTGATTTACTTAAAAAACAAAGCCTTCGACTTCCGAATACTACAATAATTTATACGAAATCCCTTTAGGGTATTTTTTTATGTGTTGGTTCATATGACGGTTTGTTATTGGTTTAATATGACGGTTTGTTTTTTTTTTAAGTTTTTATTTTATGGAAATAATAAAATCATCAGCCTATTAATGTTCCCACTGCTGGGACACAGGCCTCCTCTCTGTGAGAGGGGGTGGGCCATAATTCACCACGCGGGCCCAGTGCGGATTGGTGAATGTCACATGTCTTCGAATTTTTGGTTCTAGGACATGCCGGTTTCCTCACGATGTTTTCCTTCGCCGTTTTGAGAGCAGTGGTGATGAAATAAATTACACAAAGTAATGCACCTGACTGGATTCGAACCCACGACTTACTACTCGTAAGTCGGGGCCGATACCACTGGGCCACCACTGCTCACTTCATAATAAAATACTTAAGTATAATCATTGATTTATAAAGAGGGATGTTACATTATTTTTTGTACTAATATGTACAACGTGTAGGTAACGCCAAAAGCGCAAAACCTCTCGTGTGGCAAATCAGCCCATGTTAGTTTTGGTTTTTCATGCAAAATGAGAAATTGGTCGGGCACATCAGTATGAAAAACCAATATTTTTTTGCGAATTTCCAAAAGTCTTAGGACATAAATTGTTCGGAAACATGGGCTAAGTTAGCCCACAAGAGGTTTTGCGCTTTTGGCGTTACACGTTGCAAAATTAAACCCCCTCATCTCTGATCAAAATCAAAGTTTTTGTTTTCTGGACATGGAACGACAACCTACCTAATGGTTGTCGTTCCATGTCCAGAAAACAAAAACTTTGATTTTGATCAGAGATGAGGGGGTTTAATTTTGCAACGTGTAACGCCAAAAGCGCAAAAACTTTGATTTTGATCAGAGATGAGGGGGTTCAATTGTTTATCAATGTATATCAAAACATTACTGAAATGTAATTAATTAGGAAAGTTGTTAGAGGCGCACTAACACGTTCTGAAGACGGTCCTTTAAAATTTAAAACGAATCGAAAAAGTACCATTACTTAAAAACAGAGTTCACGACAAACAAACTCAGCCAGCCACTATTGCATAGTTAAAATATGTACCTAAATGGTAATGAAAGCTAAACTAAGTCTGGCGACTCAGTTAGGGGCAACGACGATATAATCACAGTATAAATATCTACAGTAGTTGATCTCGGCCGCATGATAGAAATAAATACCTACAGCCGCGCGGTACGTAAACATGCGCTAGGGCTGTTCGATCCGACGCCCGTCTCCAGCATTTTAATTACATTTGCCTACTTTCTGTATCTATTTAGTTTTGTGATTGTAAATATACTTTTCTTATATCAGTAAACAAATAAAATACTTTATCTACTCTCATATCATAAACTTCGAAATACAAAACTCAAAACGAGTTTATAATGACATACTTTATACCATAGAGTATCGTAATGAAATTAAAAAATTAAATTATAACACTGTTTGTCTAACAAAACAATGTTATAATTTAATTTTTTTTCATTATGATACAGATTACTGATCATAGATACATTTTTTTACTTTTTTATCTGTGGCTGCGCGCGCTTTCTAAGGGAATGTTGGGATTTTGACGTTTGTGTTTCGGTGGATGACATGGTGGATGATTATTAGTGTTTATTAATTTTTATCTTTTATTTGATATGTTCGTGTTCAATGAGAGTAGATAAAGTAGTGTATGCAACTGTACATAACTAGGTATTATACCACTCGTGTGATACTATTATAAAACTCGCTTCGCTCGTTTTATAAACTCACACTCGTGTATAATACCCCTCATTATGTACCAGTTACATAAACTACTATTGTATATTGAATAGGAAGGATTTTAACACAAGCGTAAGTACCTACCCGTATCATGATTCATTCAGAACTGCCTATAACTTACCTATTTCACTCGTTTCAGTAACTTTCCTTTAGTATATTCACTGTATTTATTAATCCAAATACCCTTTTTTTCGTGAGATAATAGAAAATATTTATCCATTAAAAAGTATTTAAAGTATACATTATGTACCTGCCAATTATTTTATAGTCAGTACTTTTCAGAGTTTACAGGTATTTAAAAAAAAACTTATGACTGGATACGTTATTGACGAATTCATACACCCAAAAACAGCACAATATTTCCTACTCGTCATATTAAATTATGTCCATGAACTGATTTTGTTAAAAAAACAACGCACCGTCCGTTCATCACTACGGTACGGCCGTGACTGTCTGCGCCCCGAGCGCGCCCCGACATCGAGTCACGTGGTATAGCTCGCGTTTCGTCCGTTTGTATGAAGATCAAATACTGTAGATATTATTACCGTGATATAATACTAGACACCGCATGCACGATCTAAGCAACAAAAAAAACTATTCTGTCAACTCGCTGAGGTACTACGTCAGCGGGGGGGACGGGGTACTGCGTTGTGATTGGCTAACTCAAGGTCTGTGCTGTCTCAACGTATGTTTACGGCTCACAGGATTGGTCGAAATGAGACGAATATAAGACTTTTTTGCCTAATGTGTTGACAGACATCGGTCGCCTGTTATTACGAGTCTAGTATTATAATTATCGTCATTGGTTAGGGGCAAATGACACTAAGCTGGATCCAAAGAAATCACGTACATTTGGGGGAACTTGAGGTGTGAGCGCAGATAGTCCGGCCTGGGCTGGTACGCGGGGCCCTGGCGCACGTCCGGGAGCGCGGGACCGCGGTGCCTGGCCGGGGTGGCCAGCTCCTGCGGGTCCAGTGGCCTCTGCAGCACCGCCAGCCGCTGTGCCAGCGCAGCACTCAGTCGCGGGTCCTCGCCCACGAAGTCGTAGTCTCTCAATGTGATAAGATGCTCATTCGATTTCGTGTTTGCGGAATCTGCACGATCTGCACTGACTCCTGATAAATCATATTTCGGTTATAGTTCATGCCTGGCGGGGAGGCAGCTACTGACAATGTGACGCAGCGGCAACTGCTAGTAGCAGCACTTGACACAAGAAAGAGCCAGGGAGAGGGGAAGAGGTTGTCCGGCAAGGAAAAGGTTTTGCTTAAAACTACATTTGATGTTGTAACTTTCATATTAAAAAGGCAACTAAGATTAAAATACTTACGACAGGCTACTGAAAAGAATCCAAGGAACACTGTAAATGAATTAGGTGGAATTAAATAAATACATATTTAAACCCTGCGCACAGAGGACGGTGTTATTATGTTGGCGTTCATTCATTTCTTATACACTTTATTACATTTTGTTTTTTCGTTATGATTTTTTATTTTATTTTATTGTAGGTAATCCATAACTATCACACAACGCAATCTAGTCCCAAGCTCAGCAGAGCTTGTGTTATGGGTACTAGACAACTGATAAACATACTTATATATTTCTAAATACATACATATTATAGATAAATTACACCCATACACAGAACAAATGATCGTGCTCATCACACAAACATTTGTCCTGGGTGGGAATCGAACCCACGACCTCCGGCATAGCAGTCAGGGTCACTAACCACTAGACCAGATACTTGCAAGAAGGGCACAGTTGACGCAGCGGATGTGCAACCGACTGCTGCGCAGCGTGTGGAGGGTTCAATCCCCACACGGAACAAATAATTATGTACCTATAAGAGATCTGCAAGTAGTTTTTCGGGGTCTGGGTACTTGTGTACATGTCATTTTCTATGTTTGGAAGCGCACCCACGCCTACAGGAAGAAATTTCTAGTGTGGGGCATCTTCCAAGCACACATGCGCAGATGCATTAGGGTTGAACCATATCTGGCAGCACGGAATCGCCTTTTTCCGTCGCCCTTTCTCTTTCTGTCGCTTAGAACTGCCATTTGCTAGACCGAGACAATGAGACAGCACCCGGCTGCAGCAAATGGCAGTTCTAAGCGACAGAAAGAGAAAGGGCAACGGAAAAAGGCGATTCCGTGCTGCCAGATGTGGTGTAACCTTAAAACAGGGCATGTCATATTCCCGACTGGCCGGGCACTGCGCAGCTTACAGGGTCTCGATGTTATGTTGGCCTCCTTATGAGTTTCAATAGTAATTGAGGATCTGCACCGAGTGGGCAAACTTACACAGAGGTGTGATCAGAAGCGCCATACTGTGACGTCCTGAAAAACGAAATGCAGAATTGTTAACGAGTTTAGTAATTGAGTGCGGGCTGAGGGCGAATCGCATCAATTGGTGGATCGTGTGGATAGCGGTCGCTGGTGGACCTCCAACGTGTACTCGTTTGGAAACTAAAAGCATTCTACCTCACTAGTACCTGCTGCAACTGAGGTCAGTGGTGGATGTAGCGCACGTTGGCAATCTCGGATTCGGGATCGTTCTCAACTACTGTGTGCATCTATCAATTAGTAAGCTGCGGCACACAGCACGGCGAACTGCTAGGTATGTTAGCAAACATATCGTGCGGTCATCATCGAATTATTCAGCAGTCATCTCAACTCGATCTTTGCCTGAGAATTTATTTATTGCATGAATGTACTGTCTATGGGCCTATGTTCAGCAGTGAATGTCTTACGACTTGTATGATGATGATGATGAATGTACTCTTAAAAGCAAACTAATTTGAATTATACCTGGTGTGTGCTATAGAGGAGTCGAGCGGCGGCGGCGGCCATGTGACCGGTAATCAGCGAGCATCGGCTACATCTACGTTTAATTAAATGTTTAATAGGTTTTAATCACTTGGTTACAAGTAATGTACATTCACGTGGCATATATAGCTATATCTAGCTATTTATGCGATACACGACGTAGGCACTTTCAGTCAAGGAGGGAAGGGAGGGACAGACTTGTCCATGAATAACCCTTTTGCGTTCCAGAGTCACGGTTACCTGATGGATAAGTCAGTTTTTGTGTTTTGTTTTGTATAAGGTATAAACATTCATGTTCGCATCAAAAATTAAAAATAAATCTCACCCACGCTTTCGAAGTCACACTCGGAGTTCGAAAATATCCGTAGAGAGGGGGGTTAAGGGGGGTTGGGTGGTTCAGAACGCGCCCCGCGCCCCGCGGCAGCCCCCCCCCCCCCCCCCCGCAGGTGCCATCGATCGGCCGCCTGGCAACAACTAGCTAGAGGTAGTTGTGAGCATTCATTTCATAATTTACTAAGTTCACTAATTGTGATTGTGATTTCTCCTGACATGTCAGAAACTTTAGCTCTCCGCTAACCCAGAGGAGTGTGACCCGGGCAGGTTTCTGACAGAGAACATCGCGGGAAGTCATTCATATCATACTGCCGTCCTTTAACTAGAGTGCCGTTAAGTACAAAAATCACTTTTTGAGATACGGGGGAAAAACGATAGAAAAAATTTAAATTGATGCTACTTCCTAACCAGGAGTCGTATTCGAAACTTTTAAATACCAAAAAATATATTTTAAAAGGCTCTTTTAGACAGTGAAGCTGACAGTCAAAAACGTTTCCATAAATTAGAGAAAATAAACATTTTTCATTTTGTTAAAGTAATCTTTAAAATATCTAGCTCTAAAATCATAACTATAATGCCGTAATGCATACCTTAACGGCATTTTTGCTAATGGTTTTGAACTAATAATTTAGTTATTTACCACACTTAAAAAAGTTATAACAATACTAACTTTAAAAGCCGCTAAATACGCTTAATGTCAATGTAGGTTAGCTAGGTTAGGTTAAACAAGTAGCCTCGTACCATGCTATATTGCCGCTAAGACACCTTAACGGCAATCAAGAGAAGTAAATTTCAATAATTATTTAATATATTTTTTGCCGTAGATATTTTTTTGTTTATTACATAACTTAAGTGTCGCTAAATACAAAACATTTCATGATAACGGCATTTTAGATTTGGATTACGTTTCATAAATTGATAGAGAATCAACAAAATTGAAGTCAAACGAGACGCAAGGGACTGTCGGACTTGTACTGGCTGAAATCCACGGTGATTTTTCAGTAGCAATTTACATTCCAAGGTCGCGGTTACCTGGAGAGAGAGTCCTGCGACAGGTAGCAGGCCTTGGCCCTCTAAGGGCCCCGTCAGATTGCTGACAGCTCTTTGAAGCGCCCGTGAAACACGACGCGCCAACGACCCGGACATTGGTCCATGAGACACTCGCCGTCTGCGAGATACCCATTAATTATCTTACGCGTCTGCGGTGGACGGAAATCAGTCACGACGTCAGTTGCCATGGGCGTCTCCGCCTTGGTTGGTTCATAAAGTGAAGACGGTTCTCTCCCTCACGCGTCCCGCCTCTTTCTTCGCTAACATGACTGCTTCACAGAAGGCAACTGCTTCCCATTTCATTTCATGAGGTTGACTGATTCACCGGCAATCGTGCGGTATCCCCAGATCGTCCGGATGGCAATGACCCTCAGACCAGCCGTGCCGGTCGACAGGAGCCCCGTGGAGGGCCATGAACCACACAATACTGGCGTACAGTCTACGGCGGGAGGCATTTGGCTCACCGAGATTGGGCAGGAGTCACTTGGAGGCGGCCTGAGCCTGATTCCGTTTTGGAGCTAAACGAAATGCTCCTTAAAGTTCCGTCGGCTGTCGAGGACGAGTCCTAGGTACTTCATCGTCAATTCAACGCCGATGTCAACCCTTTCTACCATATTTGGGACTCCGTAAAGTGGCACGTTCAGACGGCCATAAAAGCACACGTTCTCTGTCTTGTGCAGCGCCAGCTCAAGCCCCAACTGCTGGATCCTGCATTGCCAGGTCGTCGGTCACCTGATGTGATTATCCCGGCGCTAGGACAAGCGTCTGGTCAACGTAGCACACGCTGAGGTCACTAGATAGGTCACTTGCAGCACCCAGTCGTACCCGATGTTCCACAAGAGCGGCCCAAGGCCGATCTCTGTGGGACACCACGCGATATTTCTCGCCGGTTCCACTCTCCTCGATGACTGGAGTAGCTGAGGGACCTAGTTTAACTCCATGGCAAGGTGTTGAAGGCGTTGGTGATGTTTATTGACACCGCCAAGACGACTCTGCTCATGGATACTGTCCCCATCGTGAGGGTTCTTATGCGTATGATGGCGTCCCCGCTCCGACCCCGGTCCCCGCTCCGCTGCCATGGGAGCAGAAGCACCCAAACTTTTACTCTCGCAAGAACACTTTTTTTTTTGTTTTGGGGGGGAATCTTCAAAAAGCGCCCGGTTTTTGGGGATAAGACCGGGAAGTGTGGAATTTTTACCTCACTAAAACCCCGGTGATCACCATCAGCACAAGGAGGAAGGAACCTGGACCTCTTAAAAGACCAACTCCAAAACCCTCTTGTGCAGCGACGCAAGTATACTTAGCGGCATTTTAGATTAGTTATGTTGGATAGCGGCAATTTAGTATTTTATAATAATTCAAATATTTTGTTAGATTTTTAAATAAATGCCGCTATTATGAATTCTAACTGTACTATACAATGCTTAAAATGCAGCAAAGGGCTTTTAGCGGCATTTATGAATAGGAATCTTAAATAACGGCAATTTAGCTAGGTAACAAATTACAAATTTATTGTTAAAATCTGCAGTTAAGAAGCCTTAGCTGCGTTGTAGCTTTGCAATGTCACATAACTACGTTTTAGCGTAGGTTTAATATATGATTTGTGCCTTTAACGGCATTTCTTTTTTTCATATCTCGAAAACTATAAAAGCTATTGAAACCGTAATTAGACAGATCAATAGAGCTTTTTTTTCTGATAAAAATGGCATCAGAAAGTAAAAAATGCCAAAATGTCACTTAACGGCATTCTTGCTAAAGGACGGCAGCATACATGAGCCTACATAATATCCTTCAGCGCTAAGGGAAAAGGGAGGAATTGGCAGGAATTTTAAATAGAAACAGTAACTAACACTTCTTATAAATAAAGGGATTTAATTACAAATAATAATTAAGTATGTGGTCATTTATTTCCATCTGATTCGCCTCGTATTTTTAACTGACTCCAAAAAGGACTAAGTTCTCAATTCGATCGGTTTTTTTCTAGGGTTCCGTAGGTACCCAACCAAACGACAAAACGGGACCTTATTAGTCATTAAGTTACTAAGGTTTCACTGTCCGTCTATCTATCTGTCTGTCACCAGAGCCCTTATCACCGGGCACTCCGCCATCGCGGCGGTAAGACCCCTCTTTGAGGAGTGGCTCGGAAGTTTCAGGAAGTACCTACCTGTGTCTGATAAAGAGGGAGGAAGCATCTGGGTGTCACCACTGCGAGGGCCGCCCGGAGGACACGTTGGAGCATATGGTGCAGGACTGCCCCGCTTGGGCAGAGTACCGTGGTGTCCTCACGCAGGCGATAGGCGACGACCTCTCGCGCCCGGCATTGGCCGCGGCCATGCTGCGGGGCGAGACAGAGTGGGAAGCGGTCGCCTCCTTCTGCGAAGCAGTCATGCTCGCGAAGGAGGAGGCGGGACCCGCGAGGGAGAGGACAACGCCAGCGTCCACCCCTTAGGCCCCTCACCCACGCCACAGTGGTAGACGCCCACGGCGACGGACGTCGGCAGACGGCAGCGCATAATGGGCGACTCGCTTTCCCGCCATTGGACCATGCCCTGGTCAACGGCGTGTTGTCTTCTTCGCTCGCCTCAAAGAGTATCAGCACAATGACGGGTGCCCACCCTTTAGAGGGCCAAAAGCCTGCCGGGGTCGCGAGACACACGTATACCGCGAGACCGGTACCTACATAAAGGGCTACTGAAGGATACCGATTACCGTGGATTTTAGTCAGTACGAGTGTGACAGTCCCTTCCTTCTTTTACCACGTTTAAAAAAAAAGAGCCCTTATCACGAGTTTTCACTATTTTACTTTACAGTATTGACAGCGTTTCTTGTATGGAAAAGTGGAACAGCGCCTCTGGTGTGCAAAGAAGGAACAAATTTTTTTTCCTTGAAATTAATGTCAAAGTTCCAGTTTACTAAGTCGCCGTAGGAGCTGTTCTCCACCGTGTCCTCTGAACGCGAGCGGTTGGAGGTTAGGGAGCTCCATGACAGTGGATGGAATAATGGATGGGTCTTACCGCTGCGATTGCTGAGCTGCCCAAACTTGGGTTGTGAACTTGTGATAGTCGCTCCTACCATCAATCATAACAGTTCCTCTTTATATTCTAACTAAAAACTAGTAATAGACGGCAACAGTTGCACCCGCCCCCCCCCCGCGCGCCCCCTTGGCATGTATACGTGGTACAAGTGGGGCCGGTTATAAATAGATGTCCTCCGTCAGTGCCAAGGTCGGCGCGGGTCGATACAGGCGGGCGGAGGCGCATGCGGGGCCCGGAGGGAGGGAGGGAGCCCGGAGGAAGGGGGGGGGGGGTGGTCGCACATCTGCACAAGATCTACACTTCAGTTTTTCAGAAGGACATTAATAATGATTGTTATGCCGTGGAAATTAATCTTGGCTAAGATTGACTTCGGAAACATGAATTATTTTCAGATTCACTGAGTTTTAATAGAATTTTAAATTAATAATAGAATGGCACGTATAGTGGTGCAGTGGCTAACTGATCGATTGCTGCACTGCCTTTTACTGCTTCGTTTCCTACAAGTAGGACCTAGTTCCGGGTCTGGCTGTTTATGCATGTGATTTCAAATACTTGTAAACGTACACGTTTAAAAGTATCATGCGCATCCGCGTTAACTATCATGATGACATTACCTGACTTTAAAAAATAACGTCTGTGGCGGTGTTCCACACAGATACAGACCACCTAGGAAGGCGGACCCCGCCCGCCACGCTGGCCGCCACTTCGCCATGCCCTTACGCTATGATTAGCTGCCGTCGCTACGAGCGCCATGCCGGCTGGCAGACTGTACCTACCATAACATCACGCCTGTTTCCCTGGAGGGTTCAGAAGCGGAAACCAAACCCTCCAGCATAGAAGATAGCACACCTTCACTGGCCAAGTTCAATGTTCAAGTTCCCTGCAATAAACAGCTGCAGCGCTAACGACTGCACAAGCAAGGAGGCAGTCCCAGTAGACTAACCTTGATATTTTTTTGGGTTCTGGCCATATATGAAAAATATAAATGATGCGTGTCGAATTAAGAACTTCTTCCTTTTTTGTAGATCACAGGATGAACGATCATCGGCGATAGTGTGGTGCAGAGAGAGAGCCGCATGTCTCTCATGACTGCTTACCTCCGCAGCTGCTGGTCTACCCAGCTCCTACCTAGCTACCTGTCTACTAATCCTCGCATAGTAATTGGAAGCGTGCCTTTCACGTCAAACATTCGCGCCGGACAGTCTGCCCAAGACACAGCGAGCCGTAATACGCAAAATCGAACATAACTGGGCAAAGAATAAGGTCGATTTTAGAATAACATTGTGAAAAAGCTCGCGTGCCTTCAAACCATTAATATAGTATGACGCAAGTCGCAATTTAAGGATGCCACTGTCTTACAAAATGTTTAACATAACTTTGAAAAAAAACTGCGGTGAAAGCAATTCGTTTGAAAGCATTGCTTGCTGCTCACTGGCCACCGTTGGGCTCAGCCGGACCGGACATCGAGTTGAGCGGGTGAAGTCGCTGACAACATCTAGTTCAACTATAATGCTTAGTTTGCGTAATGGGTAAATCATTTTAAACTACGGAACTCTTAATTGTGCGTGGTCCGACCCGCATCTCGCCTGTTTTTATAATAAATATTGAACAGTGTCGCCGGTGACACCCTTTAGTTATCCAACGTCCGTTATCTTGCCAATTATGAACATATTAATAGTTAGCTCATAAATTTTAGAAATGATCTCACTGACTAATGTATCAACAGATATCGCACCAGAGAACTTGTACTGTACCTAAATTAAGTTCAGTGGTCCCACCATCGATAGCTACGCGCTACACATGATGCTACGCGTGTCGCTACTACGGGACTCGTAGCTGCTACGAGTACCTACGACCGATCGTGTTGACACACAGGACACACTGCGTAGCATAGCTCAGAGGTCCTAGTGTTCAAAACAGTAGTAATAACTACCTTGAACATGAGTACAATATACTAATCTAATCCCTTATGTGCACATGTAACAACGAACACCAAATTCTCAATCATTTCCTTCACTGTTTGAATTAAACAACGTTGGGACTAGGCTTCCGAAGACGATCCGAGTTGCTATATGTGTATAACATCTTCAAGTAGTAGATTATCTTATAATTTTGTAGATCAGTCCCCGGACGATTTACGTCCATCGACGAATCATCCAGTTCTTGCCAACAATGTTTTTTGGCACATCGTTCATATACCCTTTCTTCTCCCGCGGATGTACGGAAAGTTTCCCGAGTAAGGGCGACCACATACATCAGATTTTGAAATAATGAATGAAATGTGAACAACCCACACAAAACATGCACACACATTAAATTTGTATGAATTCACTGTGTTGTGTTCGGATAAAAAACGGATTCAGGATTCCTGATCAAGAAAACTGATGTATGTGGCCGGCCTTACACATGTGTGCTCACCCCGCAGCGACCGCGTGCTGTAATGTGCGGTACTACAGAACGGGTTGAAACGGAACTAAAATTTTTATTTCTGACAGCGTTTTAAATTTCTTTGATATTTGATGTAAACAAAGACCGCAGGTTTGTTAGATTTATTATTGTGCCATAAAACTAACGTAATAAGTGAAACAAAATAAATAAAATCATTCAAAGTGCTGGTAGCGCGAAGACAGTGGCGACTTCCGGTTTTCTACATTTTTATGTCAAGCTGTAATTGAAAGGTTTTCCTCGTCAAATTGATCAATTAAGATTTCATAAATAACAAGCACATTATATAGTATCGGAAATAAACTAGGATGCCCACACAATCAGGGTAAATATGCAATGTAATAACAATATAATTATGTAGTTGTTTTTCATGTACCTATAGTTGAGCTGATACTGCAATATTTTGCAGGGGGAGTGATAGCTTATTCCCAAACCAAACTACAAAAAAATCTGAGCGTGAATGTGAAGAAGAGAGTGCACTCCACAGCTTCGACCGCCTCTCGGCGACGCCTGCACACGTTCACCAATATAAATTGGGCGGATTAATTCATCCGAGGAGTGTCAGCCACAGCCTCCACACGGAACTCACTCGTGTTTACAGGATACTATGGTTACATTCACGTTGGGCTGCAACCACAACATCGGCTGACAGTTTTAACAAGCAAGTGGGATCTAGTCGTGAAGTTAGTTGGAAAGATAATTTGCGTCGGTTAGTAACGATTTGCTTCGTACAACTTGCTAATAACTGAACTCCTCAAATCCATAGCTAATGTTGGATGTTTGTCCCCAATTCATCAATCAACAAAGGTTTCTTACCACGAACGCACACAGCTCTCACCTAACCTCTGTGTGCTCGGATTACAACTGCGTCAATAGATTCCTAACCAGCCAGCATCGGTTGATATGCTAATTCCGGTTTTTTTTTTAAATAAATAACTGGACAGGTCCTGTCCGAATTGGAAGGAGGTCGCACGAGTTCGCGTGAAGTGGACAGAGCTGGCATAAAAAAAAAGCCTGCACCCTATGGTACATTTTTTCGTTTCCGTTTAGAAATAGCCGGCGTTTGCGTCAGTTTTGCTATTGAGTGAGATGTTCCACTGGGACGCACGTCAAGCAGTCCGTAATCTTGAGAACTCTTGGCACCGGTTCACTTTCCTCGCTATCATGAAAGCGACGACGGACGGAAGGAAGATAATCAGATACATATAATATAGGCTTTATGTACCACACTAACAGCATGTTAGCGATGTTCTACTACTCGGTCGAAACACTTTATCGTAAACTTGTAATTTATAAATCACAAGTTTACGATAAAGGGTTTGCTTTGAGTGCTTCGTTACAATGAAAACAATTTAGATATTAATATTATTTACGACACGGTTGGCGCAGTGGCTGAGCGACTGAGTGTTGCACTACGTGTGGTTCGATTCCCACTCGGAACAAAATACCTAATATATTTGTATGTGTGGTGTCAGTACAAGCAATATTGGTCGCGGGTAGCTACGCGCCCACGAAACATGAAAAACTCCTACCTTACCTACGTTTAAAAAAACCACTACACAGAACATAAAATTCTGTTCGCACGCAAAATCACTCAGTTACGTCAAATTCTGAAATATATACCTTTGGAACTAGTTCAAACAGTTTCCTTACAAAAAATATCCAATCAGTAATTTGTGCTCCGTCATTTGTCAAACGCTTTACATACATTTTCCTAAAATTCTAATTAGCGTACGTTTCCGTAATGACTGTCGACTGTCAACGGTCATATACCATAACGTAACGCTGGTACATACGTACGTGGGAAAGTTATTTGGCATGTGGACGCTGTAGGTATCGTTTAGAATTAGCTACACTTGCGTCAACGCCGAGCACCATACGAAGGGAACAACAGAAAGGCCCGTTCTTAATTTAAGATCTTAATAACAATGGAAAAAACACCTTCAAAAGGAGGTCCGTATATAGCATAGCGACGAATTCCCACTCTCTCTTACTCCCTGTGTCAATGTCAATCAACCAATCAACAGTCGCAATGTAGGGCATTGTTGATTTTAAATAATATTTGGGATCCCCTCATAAACCAACTATCTCAAAATCAAAATCAAATGTTTTTATTTCACATACGAGTAGGCCCCAGAGGGCATATAAAAAACGACGAAAACAGGTGCTCGGTTCGGGTTGTTCGATTCCATTTAGAAGAATCGGCAATGGTACGATTTTACGTTTATAAAACCATTATGATACCACATTTATACTATGTGTAAATTGTAACATTTATACTATGTATAAATTGTAACATTTATACTATGTGTAAATTGTAACATTTATACTATGTATAAACTAGCACTTTGCCCGCGACTTCGTCTGCGCGTGTTTCTAATTTCGAACTCAGTAAATTTAATTTCCGCTCACCCTCCTCATAAGAAAATCTAAAAACTCAATACAAACAAACAATCAATCGTAGTAGACAAACTGATTTTCCGATTTACACCCCATTAGGGGTTGATTTAAGAAATGTAAATAAAAATACGCATCCTTTATTCGATTGAGAGATAATTTATGCCCAGTTTAGAATTTATCGAAGCAAGCAGTAAATCCTTCCCTTAAAACTTAATCAACCCTTTTCAAAATTTAGGGGGTGATTTTCGAAAAACCCAAAAATGGAGAGTAGTTTTGAAAAAAGAATAGTGTCCATCTTTTTTATTTACTCACATTCGTACCAAGTTTCAAGTTTATAAACCCAAAGAATAAGATTTTGCATACAAAGGTTTTCACCCCTTTTCACCCCCTTAGAAGTAGATTTTCGCAAAATCCTTTCTTAATACTTATTTACATTATAAACTGCAACTATCATCCAAAATTCAGGTTTCTACGTTTAGTGGTTTAATATCCCCCCTTAAAACTTGAATACCCCTTTTCACCAACTTGGGGGATGAATTTCTAAAAAACCAAAAACACGTGTTTGATTAATTCTTATCTAGTATATAAATACTGATTTTTAAATTCATCAGCTCACGCGTTATGATTTTTCCATACAAACTTTAACAACACCTAGATTACCAATGGAGGGTAGTTTTAAAAAAAATAATGGTGCTAATCTTATTTACTTACTTGTGTTCTCATTCGTGGTAAGTTTCAAGTTTATAAACCCAAGGAATAAGATTTTTCATACAAACGTTTTCACCCCTTTTCACCCTCTTAGAGGAGGATTTTCGCAAAATCCCGTCTTATTGCCAATCTACATGGTAGACTGCAAATCCTGTCCAAAATTCAAGTTTCTGCGTTTAGCGGTTTCGGCTGTAGTCGTGTCAAAAGAAAAATCCCTGTTCTTTTATATATATAGATTGATCTAACAAATTGAGAGCAACAAGCATCCTATCAGTATTATAACTTCATTTGTAGTCAGTGAACCTTCTGTCCATGGGTGTTGCGGTGGTCGGCTCAACCTTGAACTTGTGCTCAAACGATTTACTGTCATCAATCAGCGACCAGACCCGGTGGGCCATGTGTTGAACACGTTTTGAGGAAAAATAAGAGTTAGAAAGGCGTGAGGGAGAGCCAATACTCCTATTCACTCCCTTGCTGGCACGAGTGGCGCTCAGCAGGACGGCGAGTATCGCAGGACGATTTTCAGCTGTTGATTAAGGATGGCGACTAATGGCGAGTCACGGTTAGACCAGGCCCTGGTCGACGGCGTGTCAAGCTGTCAGAAAACTGATGTCGTCATGAGCCTGCCGGGGTCGCGGGGCTGTGTTAAAAGGGTGATCATGGAACGCTACGCGTGGATAGATAGTCAACAAAAGTCTGACTATTATTCCTTCCGCTCCATCCAACTCATTGATTCAAAACACTCATTTGATTATTTTAACATCCCAAACTATTTCCAGAGAAGCGTATTGCCGATTGAAGTTCGGGCTTACATTACGTGCTATCAAACTCTGATAATGTTCTGACCTGCCCCCCTAGACAAGTCGCAAACGGTAATCGTTTACGCTCGGTTCTCCCCAATAGATTTTCAACCTTATTCCTTCGAGTCTTTAGTTGAAAATCTATTTAGGATATCTAAGCGTTAGCGACTGGAACGAACGACAACGCCATGAAATCTTCAATAGATTTTCAACTAAAGACTCGAAGGAATAAGGTTGAAAATCTATTGGGGAGAACCGAGCGTTAACGATTATCGTTTGCGACTTGTCTAGGGGGGCTGCACATAAAACGTAATCAGCGGGCGATAGCAAAACGTCGTTCTGTGGCGCCACTATCGCACCACTATAGCAACAGAATCGCTGCGTTTTCGGCACTAAATGGAATTATGGCCGGCTACCCTGTGATATATTGGCTATAAAAGCATCGGCGTTGGTCGCACTGCCGGCGAGTGGGGAGACAGTGGCGGACGACTCGCCCCGTCGTGCAGGCTCGGCTGCACAAACGTGCACATTATACACTATTGTATTCAAAGCTGTACAGTGTGCACTAAGTTGTTTGTAATTCGAAGGTGTTTATATTTTTATGTAGGTACAGACCAGCAAGTCAATCCAAACCCTATCTATCTTCCTGTGATAGATTTTCAACTTTTTTTTTATAGTTTTTCAGCCAAATTTTTTTTGGACTAGGTATCTTTATTAAAGTTATCAAAGGTTTGTTTGCATTGTTCCTAATGTTTATTTTATGCGAATGCAGGATAGCTAGATTTCAATAATAAAGAGTTTAATTTTAATAATCTTTCTCCGCTCCGGTCTCACTGCGACCTAGCTCCCAGCCCCCATCATCGCTTTATTTTATTCACAAACCGGTCGTTTAATTTAACCGCGCATTGTGTGACGAGCTGTTAACAAATAAACAATGAAATGAACGTGGCTGTGTTTGTCTGTCTGTCACACGCAGCTGGGGGTCGGTGGCGCGCTTCTGGTTGTTCCTCCTACATGGGCTGTAGCCGTACGCGTGGAGGAGGAGGACGTACGACGACTTCAACTGTTACTGATGTTTCTGAGTCGGATGTTGGCTGCGACCGCTCTATGACTCATTCGTCACCACACAATCATATTAATAACAATACACCTCCACGACCTCATCCCACCAGCCCCCTTCTATCATCGCACATCTAGACGCACGGCAAATTACCATCCTTCATCATCATCAGCCTATAATGTTCCCACTGCTGGACACAGGCCTCCTCTCAGTGAGAGGGAGTGGTCCATAATCCACCACACGGGCCCAGTGCGAGTTGGCAGATGTCATGAAATAAATTACCTACACAAAGTAATGCGCCTGGCGGAGTTCGAACCCACGACCTTCAACTCGTAAGTCGGGACCGATAACCACTGGGCCACTGTTTTTAATATTTCTGTGGGGCCACCACTGCTGTCTATCTTGCTTACCTCATTGCTATACCACCAATTCGCACTAAGCGTTTTCAAACGTCTTTAATAATGCGGACAGCGATTGGAACTCTCTGCTTGCGTCTGTTTCTAAACACGCACGCAACCCTAATATCTTCAAAGTTAGAGTTAACAGGCTTTTCCTGGCGTCGCTCCACCGTCGACCTTGTCTTCGTCACTCCTGACCTAGACTAAGGTCAAGAGCAAACCCATTACGCATAAAAAAAATACAACAATCAGTGTGTTTGTATGGAAGCTGCGGCAAAAACCGCGGGATTTTCCTACACCTACGTGCGAGCTCAGTACTCAGTGGTACTAAGTAGTTGTTAATTGCAGGTTGACGATGACATGGCCCACTGCCTAGCAACTACCATCACTACCGAACATGTTCAGATCGTAGGTACATACCTACATTAGGTGCGCAATATAAACGATAAGCTAATGATTCGTTTTAAATTGGCCATTTGACTTAAAAAACAAATTAGTCCGGATATTTTTTCATTTGTTACCAGTTTGTTACGTACTTCAACCAAAATTGACGGAGATACACAACGCTTTCAGCCAATGATATTCTGATTACTAAAATATCATTGCTTTCAGCAGAATGAATCGAGTTGTGATGCATTATATTGGTAAAATAATATTCATTGAGTTTACAGAAAAAATGCGTGTAGGTAACCTACCTACATTACCTTTCAAAACTCGGCATTTAGACTTGATACGAGTTTATTGATACTGTCAAATAGCCAATAGTCAGTAACCTACTGAATAGTTACCTGTAGGTCGGAGTTGCACAAGCTCCAATAAATGGTTTCCATGAAGACGCGGCGGTGCCAAGCGGGGCTGGCAGAGACGCTGGCGTCGCGCCCGCGGCCGGCCGTGCACACCATGGGAACGTAGCCAGAAGGACCACCCACTACTCAACTTTATAATTATGTTAGGAAAACCTACTCTGTCGCTCAGAGGGTACATATTTGAATATCGAAGATTAAAATATCTACGCTTAAAATATCGATGTTCAGAATATCGAAAATTAAAATATCGATTGTAACGAAATATCGAAAAATGTTACATCTACGCTTAAAACGTCGAAGATTAAAATGTCGACTGATTAAAATGTCGAATGATTCAAAATATCGAAAGACGTTATGTCGAAATTCAAAATATCAACGTTTAATACATCGCAGTTAATAATATCTAATTTCATAAAATCTACGTTTAAAATACCTACTAGTTGAAACATTGAAAAAAAAAATTGTCTGTAGGTATGAGTGTATTTATAAATGTAGGTAGATGTGAAATTATCACCACCTACCAAGGTAAGTTGACGGAGCCCCGCTTCGCGGGGCTCCTATTTCTGTTTGCAAGGTTTAAAGTAACCTAACACGAAGAGGATGGCGGGGTCTTTCAGACCCCGCCACCCTCTTCGAACCTAACCTGTCCAAGTCGGGGTGCCCCAAGTCCCGAGCTCGCTTCGCTCGCTCTTGAGTCCTTCGTCAAATAACTGATTACTACCCAACAAGGTAGCTGGACGGACTTCGGATGCAAGAGCGAGCGAAGCGAGCTCGGAACTTGGGGCACCCCGACTCGGACAGGTTAGGTTCGAAGAGGATGGCGGGGTCTGAAAGACCCCGCCATCCTCTTCGTGTTAGGTTACTTTAAACCTTGCAAACAGAAATAGGAGCCCCGCGAAGCGGGGCTCCGTCTACTTACCTTGATAGGTTCGATATTTCGGACATTCGATAACCTGCACTTCGATATTTAGATCTTTCGATGTAACTTTTGTAGATATTTAGATTTTAGATATATTGGACGTAGATCATTTAATCATTCGATATTTTAAACTTTCGATATTTTAATTTTCGATTTTATGGTCATTCGATATTTTCATTTTCGATATTTTGAACATCGATATTTTAAGCGTAGATATTTTAATCTTCGATATTCAAATATGTACCCCGCTCAGACCTGACTGGCTCGTCGTTTATTTTGATAAGATATAGTGGCTCAAGGGATTGTCTTAACAGGGTACCGCGATTCGAGAACTCAAAGACTGAACATCTGACTGAAACTGAAGAAAAAGGGTGGTTTTAAGTCAGTATATTTCCAACAGGCTCATAAAGGGCGGAAGCACTTATTTGATGACTTTCCACCAACAAAGAACAAATAGACAAGACTGGTGTACTGGTCCTACCGACCAAACTCATCAATTCCTGTTCGGTAATAAATACATAGATGTATACGTTTATTCAACCTTGTTCGTGTAAGCAAAGCACACGAGATGCGAGGGCAGGATGTTCGGCGCCAATTTGTTCGACAATTATTTATTGCCGCTTCTCCGTAAACGTTGGATACATCACTGATTCGATTCCCGCTTCACACACCGCGCATGTTTTTGTACCAGACCTTACTTTTCAAGTTTCAAGTATTCCTATTTCTTAAAAACTCAAAACGCTCACTTGTTTTGAGTCTTTGAGTAGTGACTTGTTCAGCTGAATAAAAAAAAAAAGTGGTCTGAACGAATGGTCCTTCTGTATGTGCGGGATGGTGGCGGAGTATATCGGGTGGTGACGCTGCCGCCGCGGGTATCCCGCACTCTTGCACAACGCAGAGGTGACCGGCTGTCTTCTGTGCCGGCTCCACTCCCCTCCCCGCGCCCCGCTCGCTGCCCACCACAGTCACATCCACACACACTGCCAACTGATAAGTGAAGCACTGGCGTGGCAACACTCTGGGTGACAGACCTTTTTCCACGGCTGATTTGTGTCGTTTCTGTTGTGTGAAGTTGAACTCATCTCGTCGATATATTTTGAAATCCCAGTATTTAATTATGCCAGTAAATATACCCTACCGATAAAAACGACGGTGAGTGAATACCTAATTCTCACACAAAGAAAGTGCTTTCCTACAGGAACTGATGATAAGCCCTTAGGTAGCAGTCGTGTTATGAACCTATGACACCTTATGACCAACAATTTTCATTTTAACTCAATGCGAAATACCTATACCTACAAAGTGCAAACATTTACTTAAATGAAACTCTTCTGGTTGTTGTTATGTCGACACTAGACATCATAAGGTAACTACGTTGATTTAGGAGCTTATTATGTATTTATATTCATTCTAAAGGGAATCTTTTGGGAGTTTTTCACGTTCATAAAGGCGCGGTGTTTATCAAGCGTTCAGTTTGGTTGGATGTTAAGCAGACAGCATCTCTGAGGTGGCCCCAGGATGTGGTATGATGTTCCGCTAATACACGAAGTGGATCTGTGGATTGTATAAGTGTTCATCCAAAACCATACACGTAATTTAATCGAACAAGAGATTGATCCTATTTGTTATCTTTTTTTTTAAATAAAAAAGTGCGAGAATTTCAAACAGCTAGAGCGCTCGTCTCTACCGGCGGCGGCGCCCCCGCGGCAATACCGGGCGTCCATGATGGATGTGTCGGAGGAAATTGAACGGCCATCGGAAATGGCCGCGTTCGGAGCCCATGGCCACCATAATTCATTTCTGTTCCACTCAACACTGATCATTCATTTTTATTCATGGGATGCGAGGGAGAGCACGATAGGACTGTCTGTCGCTTTCACAATGCAATCATTCCGTTTTGATAACTGTCACTTGGTATTTATCCCAGTCTATAGGACGACGCGACGTGGTGGCCACGAGATAATGATCAAGGATTTGAGATGTGTTCCTGTAGACGGTCTCAACCACGATGGACCATAATTATTAAAAAGGCAGGCTCCTTTGATAGATACGAGCGTTAACATCATGTTGCGTGATTGTGCATACAGAGTGTATAGGTATGTATCATTCGATTTTGAAAATCAATAGGTATGCCTTGCCAGGAATCGAGCCCATTGATTTAGAAGAAAATAAAAACATCATTCGATAGTGTCGCTGTAGGTGTAGTGTAGAGGACAAAACTCTGAACTAATGATAATAATTCGGCGAAGTTATTAACAATGCCAAATGAAGCTCTGAGCGCCGCAGGTCAGGACAGGAAGTATGTAGGTATATTATAAGTTCATGAACGTGTTTGTATTTCTGAGAGATCAGTAAATCACGCTTCATTGGCGTCTTTATGAACCAGTAGCGTGCCATTAAATTTTCAAGCCGAACTCCTTGTAACAAGGATACCCGTACTTGCTACTAGCGCGTAGAAGAATATTCGCACAAAACAACAGGTAAAATTAAAAAAAAACAATGAATTATAATTTCTATTTGTCAGTGACAGAGCTCATTTTTCTTTGTAACTCTTCGTCCGTATTTGTAAGCAAACAGCTTCGTCGTGCTTTCTTTCACAACAAAGACATTTAGGTAGGTACTGACTGGACATAAGGTTCGTATTGCGTTGTTCAGGGATGCCCAGTGGCATTTTTTTTTCTTTGCCGTATTGATAAAGTTAAAGTTGAAACACGTCTATCTCGTAGTAGGTACATTGAAAAAACATTGTTAGGATGTACGTAATGAAGTGAGATGTGCTAGTTCCTCCGTGTTGCTACGTGGCTTTGTCTGTACTGGGTAGGCAGGTAGGCGCGGGTGTGCGCGAGGTCGATGCACTGCGTTGTGTAACTCACGCCGCCGCTGGCTCCACTCCATGCGCTCTCAGTGCTAGCACTACTACACTAACCTAGTCGACAACACCTAATCTTTCATGTCGAATGATTTCGTGTTCTGTAATAAAAAGGTTGGCGACCCTCTTGAGTTTTCAAAGAACTTCGACACAGCGGGATGAGTACTAAAGTACTATTCGCAAATCTTGAATTTAAACTAGGTACTGTTTGTTTATTAAACAGGTAGTTCCCTTCACGTATGTCTCCCTGGTACTCGCTCTAGACTGCGCTCCTGGCACAGCTCCTAGTATTAGTTTCGCATCATGTAATGCTTAAATTTGCCTATCAGCTGTTCTTTGTAGTGACGATACTAGTAGCGCCATCTAGTTTGAGAAGGCGTAAAGGGCACGTCCATGGACTATGAAAATAGCCGGAGAGCCCAAAGTTGCCGGCATTCGTGTCAAAGTGGCATTTTTAAAACCCTCTGAAAACAACTTTTACTTTGAATAATGTTAAATGTAATTTGCTTAGTACGATTAGTACCTACTATGTATTCTGTGGCAGGATAAAATAGCTGTCTTGTAGATTGTGTATCTTCTTACTGATCGAATATGTATAGAAAAAACGGAGTTTGTTGCCCGTTTTTATTTTATTCTGATTAGTTTAGATGTAGGTTAGTCTTTCAACACATAAATTAAAAACAAATCAAGATTGAAGTAAGTACAAAATAATGTCTTTATTCGTCACCACATTGATTCATCACTCCCTGCCACTCATTCTTTAGCTTTTCATTATACAACTTTTCTTCTGCATCGACTACTATTTTGAAAACTTGACGCTTAACATTAATTCTAACAGCTTCGGGTAAATCCTTGATGGATTCCCCGAGGTCGACGAAGAACTGCACCGTGCGGTCATGATCCGGCTGCGGCTTCTGAGGTGCCGGGGCTGCGGCTGGTGGCTCGTCTCCCGCCTGCCTGACCTGAGCCGGACCCTGCTCGTCCTCGTTGTCGCTTGAACTGTCACTAGCATCAACACTATGTTGTTCATCAGCCACGTTATAATCAGAATCATTTGACTGATCGCTCTCTGAATCCGTTGTCGTAACAGTTGAGTTGTTGAGGAATGACATGAGTCTCTCGTGCGCTGGTCTGCTTGCCCAGTACTGCTCGTCCACTCGTCCAGCACTGCTGGCTCTCTTCAGAGACTGATGGTAATTTTGTCGGATGAGGAGCCATCTTTTTCTGCAGTCCTCAGCTGTACAAATAAAAGAATATTTTAACAACAATGTGTTTTTGAACTACAAAATACTGTCTACTTTCAGTTTGTTGGCTTCAAGTGTTGAAGAGAAAAAACCGGCCAAGTGCGAGTCGGACTCGCCCATTAAGGGTTCCGTAGCAGCAAGTAACATAATAATTTATGTATAAAAGTTCTTGTAGTTACAACCAACTACAAGAACTACAAGAACTTTTGAAAAGTAAATTGCTTTTTAATATTTATGACGTTCCTTTTAAAAAAACTAATTACTTGATCTCGTTCAAATCAACTTTCAATGGAAATTTGCATGGTAATGTACATCATATTAATTCTAAGTATGGGGGGTACAACCAAAATTTGGTTTTTGTTTTATTTTGTGTGAAAATCCTAATGCGGTTCACATAATTGTACATCTTATAACTTACCAAGTTTCAACGGGATAGCTCTTATACTTTAGAAGAAAAGTGGCTGTGACATATGGACGGACAGACAGACAGGCATGACGCATCTATAAGGGTTCCTTCCGTTTTTTGCCATTTGGCTACGGAACCCTAAGAAGCAGGGCCCCCGTAAGGTCTACTGGCGCCCGTGTGCAAAAAAGGATTTTGGCGCCCCATAAGGCATTTTGAATCATCTTTTTTTTATGGTAGGTCGGTCAGTGGCGCCCTGGGGATGTAAAGCTTGCCGCTTCGGAATTAAGTTCCGAAGCGGCAAGCTTTACATCCAAATCACACAAAAAAAAAAAAAAAGGTTGCACTCCAGGAGTGCCGGTAGAAGTGAAAACTTTTTTGTTACTATGTTTTATTTTTAATTTGAATGACGTCTTACTCATTTTCGATCAGGGTCACGTGACCCTGACGCGAGTTTTGGTCACGTGACCCTGACGCGAGTTTTAAATTTTTTACCCATTACAGAAAAAGTGTACAACGCCGCTAAAGAAGTTTTCACTTCAAAAACATCAAGTGCTACTCAAACTTCACACCCAGAGTTCCATACCATCTAAGAATTTTTGTAAGTATACCAATAATAAAAATGTCACTAACATAAGAAGCATTAGCTATTGAAAAATGAGAATGAATTTCAAAAGTGAGGGCAAGAAAAGCGAATATGAACCTTAGTTGAAGCGCGAGCGAAGCGAGCGCGAAATTTTTTAGCTTTTTGGAATAGAACAAGGCAATTTTTAATAGAAGAACGCAGTGAGCTCTAAAAGTTTAACGTTTCCATACTTCAAGTTTTAATCTAAAAGTGAGATCAAATATTTGAAGTCTTGTCTTTAGTAGGTATTTAAACTTAATCCTATTTAATTAAGTTCTCAACTTTTATTTAAAAAATATTTTTGTTTTTTTTTTTTCTGTTCCCTTATCTTTGGCGCCCCTAAATGATGGCTTTGGCGCCCCTAAAGGATGGCGCCCGTGTGCATTGCACACATTGCACATATGGTAGCGGGGGCCCTGCTAAGAAGGGTCTTGACAGACTGATAGACAGACGAAAAAGATGAAAAACCTCACAAATTGCTTCAATCTTTATTTCATCAGTGATATTCACGGAGCATGGAGACTCATGCATTGTTTTCAATCCAGCAGTTTGTCACTTCTCCAAGTCCAAGCCCCAGTAAAGTTTCCCCGAGATAAAACTAACTAAAATAGTAATTTAAGGAGCAAGAGCGCGCGTTGTTTCAGTTTGCTAGGTAAGGGTCGATTTATACTAGCGCAGAGTCGAAGCGCATCGAAGCGAATTTCTAAAACTGAACATAACAATTTAAACCTTAACTCCACAGCGTAACGCACACATTACTTCTAAGATTTTCACGATTCACGATTAGCGTTGTTCACGCGCAGACGCGCGAATCCTGAAGAATGCGCGCGACTTCTTAAAATCTTAGAAGTAATAAGTGCGTTACGCTGTGGAGTTAAGGTTGAAATTGTTATGTTCAGTTTTAGAAATTCGCTTCGATGCGAATGACCCTAAGAGAGATTGGACCAATGATATTATAAGTAAAAAAGGTGGATTGGACTCACGTGGCTGATTCATGATGATGCCGATCTCGTCCCAGACGCGGCGGCGGTGCGCGCGGTCGGCGTGGCGCGGGTGCTCGCGCACGTGCAGCTCCTCGTAGCCGCGCACGATGCTCACGAAGTGCACGTCGCGCAGCGTGTCCGCCACTGCGCCAGGCCACCGTCATCAGCACACGTGCTCGTCTCATTGTATTGTCAACATGCTTGTTAAATGTAAGGGTGCTCCCACATCTATCGACGCGGAATCGGCTTTTTCTGTCGCCCTTTCTCTTTCTGTCGCTTAGAACTGCCATTTGCTAGACCGAGACAATGCGATAGCACGCGGCGTCTGCGACAAAAAGAGAAAGGGTGACGGAAAAAGCCGATTCCGCGTCGATAGATGTGTGAGCACCCTAAGAAGCATGTCCATTTGTATCTATACTCACAGTCAGCTTCGTCAGTTTGCGACGCGTCGCCGTCGTCGCTATCCTCCGCGCTACACGACATGGCCGCCTCGCTCCCGTAACGTGACACACCTTCTCGAACAAAATACAACCAACAGGTGAGAAACAAACATATAGATACAATGGGCATCATAAGGGTGGTGGTACACGGCGCATGTAACCCGCGCAAGTTAACGTGCGGGTTACCCGCGCGAGTAACATGCGCAAGCTACTTGATCAAGCTACCCGCGGGGTGCTTGTACACGGCGCATGTAGCTTGAGAATCTTGAGGCGCGGGTTACATGCGCCGTGTACAAGCACCCTAAGCTACAAAGCTCATGAACAAAAAAGCTAAAAAAGACGCATTTATTAGAATGTTTCAGAACTTAAGCACCGATCAGACGGCACTATTCATCGTGCCCTAAGTCCCTTAGCTCCGATGGATTGGCTGGTATGATCGCTGTTAGGCTGTTAGTGTCCCTAAGCATACTATTCTGTGCCCTAAGTCCCAATAAATCGGGTCGTCTGATCGCGGTTAGAACGCACGCACAGTGGCGGTGCGGCGTTCAAAGTGAAACGACGCGACGTGTGAAGTGTAAATGGCTACGCAACGCGAAAGAGAGATAATACTCGTAAATATTCCTTCACCCAACATCTTCTTTTCTTCTTATTTTTTACCCGACTACGGCAAAGCCAAAAGGAGGGTTATGATTTTCACCGGTATTTATGTTTGTTTGTTCCCTCAGAACATCTAAACTCCTCCGATTCCTTTATGGCGCCCTCTAGGGGATGAAAAGTCGTAACCGAAAAAAAATTACGCACTATAGAAGTATCGACATGGGTATCAAATTAAAGGGCTTGATGTGCACATTTTAAAAATATGTAGGTATATAAAAATTAAAATTTATAAGTAAAGCCAAAGTATAGCTTTTAATACCTACTTTGCCTGTTTCTAACAGTGTCAATATGGGTGACAAATGAAAAGGCTTAGTACATTTGAAATTCACTCGCTACTTTGCTTTTACCTACTATTATATTTATCAAATAAAACCCCAAAAACGTGTAAATAATAAATAGGTAAGTTAAAAATAACTAAAAGCCGACTACGAAAAGTATAAAACAAGAACAATATTCATATTATTATTTTGATCAATGTGAAATGAATATTGTTCTTGTTTTATACTTTTCGTAGTCGGGTTTTAGTTATTTTTTACTATACCCGCTGTTACTGCGAGAGCGATTCCAAGTTTCTGATACTTCGAAAGCGTAGGCGCCATCTTCACTGCTCGACGTTTGTTTTTCTGTCAAGTGAGTTAGGGTGGCGATATCGTGTAGTGTGAACAAAACGCCCAATCTATCGAGGCCTGCTCACCGGCCCCTTGAATCGCGCCGTCTGAACGCCACTTTACCTTCAACAGTTCTTGACAAGCTTAGGTTCACTTATACGAATCTATACACGACACACGTACGTTGAGCGCGATGACTGCTGACGGACTGGCGCGATAGCTGGCACTGACCTATCAGAAGCGCGCGGTGCGGGCCGGCGCGGGCGGGGCGGGGGGAGCCACTCGGTGTACACCGCACCTCACCGCGATCTTGCATGATGCTCAATGATAATTATAAAGAAAGATACGCCATGTTCATACTGAATCACAGATTACACTGAATGGTGTTCAAAATTGTTGCGTTGTTATTATAGTAATTTAAAACTACGACAGCGATAGATAATGCGGAACGTATTAAGATAGAAAGAGATAGGGATAGTAAAGAGCAACAATTTGTCTCACTTTGTCCTCAACAATTTGTGCGTGCTAGTGCGATATCTACCTCTTTTTATTTATAATATCATTGATGATGCTTGTAAACTTTTCCTTGTAAAAGCTAAGGTGAAGAGTTCGTTTGTTTGGATGAACGCGCTAATCGCAGGAACTACTGGACCAAACAACCAGGCTTACCTTCGCATCACATACTTTTCACGAAGGACAAACAGCCTCGCAAAAACCTGCGGCCCGGACTCGCTTGTAATGGGTGATGGGCCTACCACACACAACACAGTTTGACAGCTCAAAAATGCGCAGGCCGCGCGCGCTCGCTGTGGGGTTGGCGCGTGCTACAGTTTCACCAACTGCATACGGGCCCACGCACGGTGGTCCGTGTACAAACCGGCTTGCACGGCAGAAGCAGAACTGTGGTGAAGCTTGTATGTACGTACGTGTGGTAGGCCCATAAGACTGCCTCTGTATACAGAGGCCGACTTGTTTACTGTACCTACCTATCTATATATATAAAATTCAGAACTGACTGACTGATCTGACAACGCACAGCCCAAACCGCTGGGCCTAGAAACTTGAAATTTAGCATTAGCCCTCCTTATACCACGTAGGTGAGCACTAAGAACGGATTTTGCGAAATTCGGCCCCTAAGGGGTTGTTTTTGGGGTTGATAGTTTGTATGAAACTTCGCTACTACAGGTGCTAGGAATTCCAAATTTTGCATGGGGTGTCTTTTCAGGACGTAGATGCTCACTATGACGGGATTTTGCGAAATCCGACCCCTGAGGGGTTTGTTTTTGGGGTTGATAGTTTGTATGAAACTTCGCTACTACAGGTGCTAGGAATTCCAAATTTTGCATGGGGTGTCTTTTCAGAACGTAGATGCTCACTATGACGGGATTTAGCGAAATCCGACCCCTGAGGGGTTTGTTTATGGGGTTGATAGTTTGTATGAAACTTTGTTGCTATAAATGCTAAGAGTTTCAGCATGGGGGTTGTTTTAGGACCTAGGTTCTCACTAAGACAAAATTTTATTGTGTTTGTAATTAGAGAACTCAACATTGCAAGGGGGTTCTATTTATGGGGGGGATTATTTTTAGGACCTAACGTGTTACCTAAGACGGAATATTATTGCGGGTTGATAGAATTTTTGTTGAATATTGATTTAGTTTTTCCAACAGCTGGGATTAGAAATTCATAAAGGCAAAGTTCGAAAATTACGCGGACGAAGTCGCGGGCGTAGTGCTAGTAGCAGTATAAACACATGGACCTAAAAAAAAAAGGCGGACGGAACTTCACAAAGAAACAATTGAAGCACCCATAGTAAGTCAGTGCGCTTGTCCACACAAGCCAGCGCGCACACATTCACACCATAGTAAGTCAGCCGTCGGCCATTACGCTTCGAACGACCCTCGCGTGTTAATCGGCGTTATTTTGTCTAATAAAAATCAAAGTTTGCCGTCATATTGTGTTGCAAAAAGTTGTCTAAACCATAGTAGTTCAATTAAAAAAGCCAGGGGATCAATTTTCATAGTTAAGCATGTCATTTTGAAGCTTATTTCTCGATTTTACGTCAATAAATTTAATAAACATCTCGAAATCAATCAGTGTTGCAACTATTTAAAGGTTCAAATTATTTTAAAATTGGGAGATTTATATTTTATGTTACTATTTATCGTTATTGTATTCTTCTGTATTTTTACAGATTTACCTCGGCAAATGATGCATGGAAAAATGATTGTATAAAAATAATAAGGGAGTGTAGACATGGAATAGGAATGTAGAAATGTAGGAATGGAACATAAAATAGCTTTAATTAAATATTTATAGCCGAAAAATACTTAAACATTCGTTTTCACCACTGAAATAAATTAGAAGGGATTTCTAGATGTGTCGATAGCAAAAGACAAGTCTACAAAAATTTTAATCACCAAAAGGGATTGTAAAACTTTATTAACATTAAACGAGTTGTAAATATTTTAATATCCAATGTGTTTAAATTATTTTTTTATTTAAAAAAAAAGATATCCGTAACAAAAAAATTGTAATTAAACTTAAGTTCCATGGAGATCTTAATAAAATATTGTTTAGAAATGGGTAATTTTTTCCTTCATCTGGCATCCCTATACAAACGCACACATACATAAGCATCCGCCATTGTGGTGCTTCACTTTTTTCTTAGTGAAGTTCCGTCCGCCTTTTTTTATAGGTCCATGTATAAACATGACTAACATGAAATGTCAACTCGTATCTATAATTTTGTGCGAATATCAAAAATAAAAAATTCGTTACATCACCAGACCACTAATATCTATTTATAATAATGTAATTATAATTCTTATACTCGTACAATCGATCAACTATGCTGATAAGTTTTCTCCAAAACTATGTATAATGAATTGCAACTCTGAAGCTCAATGAAAGTTCTAAGCTAAAAATAATGTGTGGTCCGAAGTCCGAAGAATATTTGAAGCTCGTCGGGCACCAAATGACGAGTGTCACGACACGTCACTCACTACATCTCCAATCCTCCAGGAACCACTCGACGACTAGTGTCCCACTCACAGATCAGTTCCACCAGGGCACTTATTATTGTTCGTGGGATGCATTCAGTGCGGCAGTATGTCACCGTCGTGGTCGGCGCCCTCGCAGTCGACCTTGTCGATGATGAGCGGCTTGCAGTCTCTCTCGTCGTCCGTGTCCGCGCAGTTGCTGAGGTTGAGCGCGTCCCGCTGGAGCGGCTCCTCGTCGTCCAGCAAGCGGTGCAGGAAGGCGAGGCACTCGCGCCGGAACAGCCGCTGCTTCTTAGCCGGTAACTCTTGGTAATCGTTGTGAATGCCGCGGAAGAAGTGGAAGTAGGCGGAGTTCTCGTCGGGCTCGAAGCTGTGGGGGCTGGGGGAGCGCGGGGTGTGCAGCTGCGGCTCCACCGTGAGCTGCAGGGCCGCGGCATGCGGGGGGCTGCTCAGTGCGAACCAGGGGTTGGAGATAAAGGGTTTCAGTTCCACGTGCTCGGCAGCCGGCTCGGGCGCTGGCGCCGCGCCCTCCGCGCCCCCCTCGCCCCCCTTGCGCGCCGTGTCCAGGAACAAGGGCGCGTACGAGTAGCGCGACGGCCTCCTGCGGACATGAAGACACTATTAGATGAGCAGGCAGCACGCGGGTGTTGAGCCGGCAGGTGCTGGGTGCACACTCACGTGTCGGTGGCCATGTGGTCGCGCAGGAAGGCCAGCTCGTCGGCGAGGTACCAGCGCGACACCATGCGGCCGCGGCCCGTGCGCACGCCGTACATCTCGTTGCGCAGGTGCCGCGAGTACGAGTTGCGGATGTGCGACCATTTGCGCCGTACGTCTGCCACTGCCAACACAATTTATTCAAAATATTAGTTACTTACTTACTACTTGAATTAAGTGCTATGACGTAACTTGTAGGTATAGGAAATGAAAAAGCGACCCTATTGCACTACCTATTGTACGTACGAGGAACTCATTTCATCCATCAAGTCCCCTTTTACTATCTATATATATAAAATTCAAAACTGACTGACTGATCTGACAACACACAGCCCAAACCGCTAGGCCTAGAAACTTGAAATTTGGCACAGGCCTTCCTTATACCACGTAAGTGAGCACTAAGAACGGATTTTGCGAAATTCGGCCCCTAAGGGGTTGTTTTTGGGGCTGATAGTTTGTATGAAACTTCGCTACTGCAGGTGCTAGGAATTCCAAATTTTGCATGGGGTGTCTTTTTAGAACGTAGATGCTCACTATGACGGGATTTTGGGAAATCCGACCCCTGAGGGGTTTGTTTTTGGGGTCGATAGTTTGTATGAAACTTTTTTAGTTCAAGTGCTAGGCGTCTCAAATCTTGCATGGTGTTACTTTTTAAGATGTAAATGCTCACCAAGGTGGAAATTTTGAGAAATTCGACCCGTAAGGGGTTGTTTTTGGCGTTGATAGTTTGTATGAAACTCTGTTACTACAAGTTCTAGGCGTCTCGAATTTTGTAAGGGGCTATTTTTAAGACCCAAATGTTCACTAAGACGGTTTTGCGAAGTTCGACCCCTAAGGGGTTTTTTCGGGGTCGATAGTTTGGAGCCTCAAATTTTGCATAGATATTCTTTTTTGGGCGTAGTTGCGGGTGTTTTGTGAAAATAGACACCAAGGGACTATATAAACTTCGTTTCTACAAAATGCTAGGAGTATTCAATTTTGGAAAGTTGTTCTTTTATGACGCAAATACACTGTAACGGTTAGCGGGTGAGTTGAAATAAGAGAACTCACCAACGTTTACAATAAATTTATTAATAAGGTCGTGGTTCACAGCCGTCACTTGGTATTTAATCGTTCCGTGGAAGTAGGCGCACTAAGTACTGTCCTGGCTTATCGCGTAGTGCAGGGACGCGATGGGCGAGGAGTTGTCCCGAGGTGAGAGAGACCCCAGGGACAGGATGGTGGATGCGCCGGCTGGTCAGCTGTGTGCGGCTAGGTGCTGTGTGTGCGCAGGCCTCGAACGTTCGGTAGCGTGAGTCAGCTGTCGAACTCAACGAACGTTGAGGATAGGTATTTCAAACCCCAATCTTGTTCCCTGGAATCAACGTCCAGCAGTAAATATAAGGTCCACTGCAAATCCTCTCTGATGATGACCTCGCAGCGTAAGCGAAAGCCTAGGACGTAAAGCGCTTGAGGCGTTTGTGAGTTTGGTCAACATCAGAACGGAGTTTACATGGCAGGTACACAATATTAAATTAGCGGGAAGCATTAACACAACATTATTTATAGGCCTACGAGCGTATGGAACATTCGAGGTTTAACAAAATAAAAACCTAACAAAGAAAAATTAGAACACAAAATAATAAGTCTGTAGGTAACTGCTCAATACAAAAAGATAGAAACACAATAGCTAGCAGTTATAAAGGTTTGGTTTGGCAACTTACCCTTAAACCGGGGTGAACTTACACAGAATTTAATAATATATCGAATTTAAATATTTATTATTTGACTTAAAAACTGTAAGTCTGGGACGAGCAAAATTAGATAGTCCTAGTATAGTGAGGAACTACGTCTACTACTACGTCCAGCGTTCGCGGTAATTATTTCTGTACTGTGTTACGTTCCAGCTGATTGCTACAAAATGCCTCGCTCAAAGAGAAGGGGAATTGGACTTTGCACGTGTGAGAGCGAGACAGCATAAGCATTGCCACTCACTTATCCGCAGCTAGAACATTCCACAGTTCTGTCACTACAGAACTGTCAAATGTTACTACCAGTTTAGAACTACCCACTTATAAATTACTTTTTGTCTCGACGTAATTCAAGAATATTTACTAGATACCTACAAATTCATATTAACCACTTCTCTGTCCGATGAATCACATGTGACTCACGACTATTGTTTAGGTATTGTGTCTGCTGCGCGGACAGTGAAAGTGTTAATGAACTATTTATAGTTTTGAAATGCAACGTTGGTAATCCACAACGTTACAATACCCCCTCGCACAGTCAAGGATTTTGTCTTCTATAATGACAAAATCCGCACGAAGAATTAGATCTAACTGTTGTTTTACCTATCAAAAAATCATCATTCGTACTTCTCACAATCATAACCAGCGGCAGCTATTGTATTCAGTGATACGAGAGATAGCTGTCGCACAATATAAAATATATAGGAATCCTGTTGTCATTAACCTGATGCCTTACAATAGTTTTCTTCAAAGATGAAAGTGTACTAAGCGAGAGAATAATGCAATCTTATGTATCGAGTTCAATAAAATATTATTGTTAAATTATTTCTTTTCCTTTTAACCATCTACCGACCGATACTAATCCACCTACCAGTTTTAAATTTTAATGTCCTTAATTGAATCTAAATTTGGATGATAAAATTATGTTTTTGGTTTAAGGCTTATTTATGGAGTTACCAACCGCTCCTGCAAAGGCTTATTTAAAGAGTTGCGACCGCTCTAAAGAAAACAACACAAATGGTGTAGACCATCAGTATTAAGTGAACAAGCTATGTCCTTTGGTTTTGTTTCTTTTGATTTATGGTTTATTTAAGGAGTAATCGACCGCTCCTGCAAGGGCTTATTTAAAGAGTTGCAACCGCTCTATAGACACAGTTGTGTTTTTATGATGCAAGGGCTTATTTAAAGAGTTGCTACCGCTCTATAGACACAGTTGTGCTTTATGATTTATGGTTTATTTAAGGAGTAATCGACCGCTCCCGCAAGGGCTTATTTAAAGAGTTGCTACCGCTCTAAAGAAAGAAAGCACAACCATGTAGAAAAAAAACACAACCATGAATTACAAAACCAAAGTGATCGATGGGTTAGAGCCACGATCAATATAATAAATACCTTCGGTGTAGGGCCGATAGGTATAAAAAAAAAATATAATGAATGGGGTAGGCCATTATTATGCATAAATAACTATAGGGTAGACCAAAAGTTATAACAAAGAAATAAAAATTGGTAGGTTAGATAGGTTCGGTATAGTAATAGGTATTCAAAAAAAATATTAAAAAGTTAAGGTTTAAAATTTACGGGTATATTTAACGAATGTCAAAATAATTAAGTTAAAGTTATAATTATTAAAGACTAACCAGAATGTCAAAGTTTTGTTAAAGCTATAATGATAAATGACTAACTAATATGTCATATTGGAAAGAATGGTCCATTTTTAGCAGTTCGTTTATGTAAGTCCCGTACCGTGACTAACGATGATTCGCCTCTAATAATCACTAAGTACTCGAGTTCAGACTTATGAAGCGACATAAACTTAAATGGATAAGCCATGATTTAAAAAAATTTTCAAAAGAAAAAAAAAATATCAAAAGTGTAGGGTAAGTGCCAAAACCAAAAAAAAAAAAAATTCAAAGACAAAAATAAAATTAACGGTTATGTATACTAACACTCCGTCTGTTACAATTTGAATTTAAAAATCTAATAACGTTTTGGTTGAGAACAATCTAGAAAACAAGCACAAAAAAAAACAATTGCACCGAAATGAAAATAAAAAAACACACAAAAGGAGTTAATGCAACCAATGTGTACGCTTTACAAAAGGTTAAGCTTTAAAAAGCAATAACAATTTAAAACAAATTGAAAAAACAAATTGACAGAATATTGACAGAATGAGGTAGGGTCTGCAATAATAATTATGTACTTACGTTTTACAAAAGTTAAGTTATTTCAAATTATTAATATTGAAAAAAAAATGAATTGAAAAAAAAATATTGGTATTGACAGAAAAGGTAGGGTCTGCAATAACCAATTAAAAAAAAAAAACAATTTACCTATATAAAAGAAAAGAAAGTAATAATTCTTTTATAGGCAGACGAACCCAGGTGAAAAGGTTGTATGTGCCTGTAATGGAATCCCGGCACCCACACCCTACAACCGAAACATAAAATGCTATGCGGTTGAAATAAGTGTGGTGGTAGTACTTCCCCGGACGGGCCTTCACAACGGCCCTACTACTGCGATGAGTTTAAAAAAATAATAATAGTCAAAAAGAAAAGTAAAAAAAAAAATCGTTACTTTCTTTTTTTAAACAAAAGAAAAAAAAAATTGTGTAGGGTAGGGTACACTTTGGCTACGTTAAACCAAAAAACGTTTCACAAAAGACAAAAAAAAACACAAAACACACAAAACACCAAAATAACACACTTACTACCTCCACAGAACAAAAAAAACCAAGCGACCTTAATAAAAAAACCACGTAAATGGGCGCCAATGTAACGGTTAGCGGGTGAGTTGAAATAAGAGAACTCACCAACGTTTACAATAAATTTATTAATAAGGTCGTGGTTCACAGCCGTCACTTGGTATTTAATCGTTCCGTGGAAGTAGGCGCACTAAGTACTGTCCTGGCTTATCGCGTAGTGCAGGGACGCGATGGGCGAGGAGTTGTCCCGAGGTGAGAGAGACCCCAGGGACAGGATGGTGGATGCGCCGGCTGGTCAGCTGTGTGCGGCTAGGTGCTGTGTGTGCGCAGGCCTCGAACGTTCGGTAGCGTGAGTCAGCTGTCGAACTCAACGAACGTTGAGGATAGGTATTTCAAACCCCAATCTTGTTCCCTGGAATCAACGTCCAGCAGTAAATATAAGGTCCACTGCAAATCCTCTCTGATGATGACCTCGCAGCGTAAGCGAAAGCCTAGGACGTAAAGCGCTTGAGGCGTTTGTGAGTTTGGTCAACATCAGAACGGAGTTTACATGGCAGGTACACAATATTAAATTAGCGGGAAGCATTAACACAACATTATTTATAGGCCTACGAGCGTATGGAACATTCGAGGTTTAACAAAATAAAAACCTAACAAAGAAAAATTAGAACACAAAATAATAAGTCTGTAGGTAACTGCTCAATACAAAAAGATAGAAACACAATAGCTAGCAGTTATAAAGGTTTGGTTTGGCAACTTACCCTTAAACCGGGGTGAACTTACACAGAATTTAATAATATATCGAATTTAAATATTTATTATTTGACTTAAAAACTGTAAGTCTGGGACGAGCAAAATTAGATAGTCCTAGTATAGTGAGGAACTACGTCTACTACTACGTCCAGCGTTCGCGGTAATTATTTCTGTACTGTGTTACGTTCCAGCTGATTGCTACAAAATGCCTCGCTCAAAGAGAAGGGGAATTGGACTTTGCACGTGTGAGAGCGAGACAGCATAAGCATTGCCACTCACTTATCCGCAGCTAGAACATTCCACAGTTCTGTCACTACAGAACTGTCAAATGTTACTACCAGTTTAGAACTACCCACTTATAAATTACTTTTTGTCTCGACGTAATTCAAGAATATTTACTAGATACCTACAAATTCATATTAACCACTTCTCTGTCCGATGAATCACATGTGACTCACGACTATTGTTTAGGTATTGTGTCTGCTGCGCGGACAGTGAAAGTGTTAATGAACTATTTATAGTTTTGAAATGCAACGTTGGTAATCCACAACGTTACAACACCAAGGCACTGTTTTCTGAAATTGGGGATTGTTTTAGGACCTAGGCAGCTAGGTTCTCACTAAGGCAGAATTTTATAAAATTCGCCCCCTTAGGGGTTGTCTTTGGTGTTTGTAATTAGAGGACTCAACATTGCAGGGGGGTTCTATTTATGATACAGGTTCTCACTAAGAGGATAATACGAAATTCGACCCCTAATAGTTAGGAATCTTAAATTTTTAGGATGTCGGTGTTACCTAAGACGGAATATTGCGAGTTGAAAGAATTTTTGTTGAATATTGATTTAGTTTTTCCAACAGTATTCCATATAGAGGGTGGCCGGGACTAGAAATTCACAAAGGCAAAGTCCAAAAATCACGCGGACGAAGTCGCGGGCGTAGTGCTAGTATGTCATAAAAATGTGAAAACTCATGATAAGGCCTCAGTCAAAAACGGTTTTCAAAGAACAATGGAAAGAAAACTGTGCATGTGCATACCTCATGCACGGTTGTTGTTTCTGCCAGAGTCGCGGGACTGGTTCATCAGATAACCGTGTCCCTGGAACGTAAAGGGCTGTCGAATCTTTCGATAGGCAGCCACCGAGGATTTTGTCACAACAAGTATGACAGTCCCTCCTATCCCGCCCCCGCCCTGGTGCGGACTCATTTGATAATTTTACCATGACAAAAAAAAAATGCACGGTTTTCGAATGCGACCATTCGAGACATGTAATTTATTTAAACGCGGATGCAACAAAGACCGTCAGATAGTCTACATCTAGTGATCTAGACTCTAGATCACTACTACTGACTGCATTATTTCGCAGATGGCTTAAAGTAGTTATCGTTGGTTCTAGTTGGGTCAAACTGCTGCCTCACAGCGGGCTGTAGTTTAGTTGCGGCTATTAGTTTTTCATAGTGAATTCAACGCATTGCCGACTCACGTATTCGATGTTCTTAGTATCCTTTCTAGATATTTGGAGAATAAACGGGTTATTTTTTATGAAATCTAAAAAAATGGTGTTATTATTATTTTTTTCACCACCCTATAATTTGGTCGACCGAACTCACCGAGCGACGCCGACGCGACTCGTAGCGAAACATGAAGGTAGGTAACTGGTAAGGCTCTATGTGGCTCTATACTTACTATAGGTACTCTTTGGTTCAGACGCCAGCACATCAACCTATAGTCTATTTATCTATACATTTATACTTCTATACATTACTACATACTTACACATATAAATAAAATTGGAGTGTCTGTTTGTAATATTGGATATTAATTATGTATATGCATACATACGGTACATACCTACACCAAAATAATATTTTTTTAAATTTTTGTCTGTCTTTCTGTCTGTCTGTTTGTTATGGCTAATCTCTGAAATGGCCGGGCCGATTTTAACGGGATTTCTATTGGCAGGTAGCGGATGTAATAAGCAGTAACTTAGGCTATTGGAAAAAAATAATCGTTTAAAAAAATACATTGTTGAGTTTTGACATCCACGCGAACGAAGTTGCGGGCACAGCTAGTTTATAATAGATTTTCAGCCTTATCTTATCACAACAGTGAAAGGTTAAATGTCCGATTGATAAAATTTGACAGATTGGGGTAGGTAGAGCTGCTGACGTCTGTACATGAAAGTCATGAAACTCGATACCAAGTTTGTCTTATTGTAATAATTGTTGGTGTCGGTAGGACGGCTCTCCGTACGGTCCTACTGACAACTGATGAGCGCATCACGTACCGGACCAGCCCATGGAGTCGGCGACCTGCTGCCACAGCTTCTTCACCTGCGAGTAGTAGCTGGCCACGGGCATGTTGTTGCGCGCGTACAGCAGCGGGCGCGCGCGCACCAGCCGGATCATGCGCCGGTCCTCCGCCTGGCTGCAGTCCACCAGCCGCCCCACGCCGCCCGCCTCACCCCCCGAGCCCGCGTCCCCGCTCCCGCTCTCGCACCCGCTCGCACTCGCGCCGCTTGCCACTGAGCCTTTCTTTCGTTTGCCGGCTGACATGTTAGTAATTTAGTATCAATCTTCGTATTCTAACGACATTAAAGTAATATTATTTCTAATTGCATTACAAAACGTAGGTACTAGAAGAAACAGTACAGTATGTACCGAAGTATAAACTTGTAGTATTTTTATCTAGATAGTGGACGCGTCACCCCGCAGCGAGCGCGTCGAACAGACACGCCGCCCCGCACGTCGGCAGACAGACACGCGCACTGGGACACGAGGCGCGCTCGTGCCGTCCTGCTCGCGCGTGCGTCCGCGGCTCAAGAGTGAGCGGTGCGAACTCGGAAACACGTGAAAAAGCAAGAGCGCAGACGCTCCGGACCGCCGGCGGACATTTTTATACATTCCACATCGTTGGTTATCGATTCACCTCGCCTCGGCCCGGCTGCCCGCGGCCGCGCTCGCTGGACGGCTCACTACTCACTATCTATTTACTTTTCAATTCCGATTTATTTTCGGTAGGTACCTAGGTACATACAGGCCTGCATGGTATAAATACGGTTCACCAACTTTGATTAGTTGATGCCAATAATAATTAATAAAGTAAGTTTAATAATAGAGTAGGCCCACAAATAATAATTATGGAAACCATAATTATCATTGCATGTTTGGTTACATGCAATGATATTATAAATAAAAAGAGGTTATAATATCATTGGTTACATGGTTAGGTACGTGTCAGAACGCACAAAATGATGAATTCAGTTACCCGAGTCAAGCCCGAGTTCAAAAAAAAAAAATACTTTCCTACGTTTGTACTTGAAAATCACGTTGATTTAGCAAAAATATAGGTACACACAGGGCCCCCGCTACCATATGTGCAATGTGTGCAATGCACACGGGCGCCACCCTTTAGGGGCGCCAAAGAGCCATCCTTTAGGGGCGCCAAAGCCAAAGAAAAAAAAACAAAAATATTTTTTTAATTAAAGTTGAGAACTTAATTAAATAGGATTTAGTTTAAATACCTACTTAAGACTTCAAATATTTGAACTTACTTTTAGATTAAAATTTAAAGTATGGAAACGAAAAATATTAGAGCTCACTGCGTTCTTCTATGAAAAATTGCCTTGTTCTATTCCAAAAAGCTAAAAAATTTCGCGCTCGCTTCGCTCGCGCTTCAAGTAAGGTTGATATTCGCTTTTCTTGCCCTCTCTTTTGAAATTCATTCTCATGTTTCAATAGCAAATGCTTTTTATGTTAGTTACATTTTTATTATTGGTATACTGTATACGTATACGGTGAACTCTGGGTGTGAAGTTTGAGTAGCACTTGATGATTTTTTTTTGTGTTTAAGTTCCGAAGCGGCAAGCTTTACATCCCCAGGGCGCCACTGACCGACCTACCATAAAAAAAAGATAATTCAAAATTCCATAAGGGGCGCCAAAATCCTTTTTTGCACACGGGCGCCACTAGACCTTACGGGGGCCCTGGGTACACACGGCTACACATCAAGCTATACAAAACCAGTTTATTGTAGACTCACTTTGTATGATCATTCCGAGCATACAACGCTCAGCTTACACTGGTTTTTTTTATAGCTTGATGTGTAGCCGTGTGTACCTACTACCTACATACCTAATTAGCTATTATTAAATGCCATCCTTCAAGTAGGTATAACACAGTTACACAGACGCCATCAGTAGGTGAACCTACCTCTGAGCCTGAATCAGTGCAATCTTGCCAATCGATCATTAACCTTCCACTGATACGGATGGAAATCTAATTCCTACTGTGATACGGACGATACGGATCGAATTTTGACAGATTGAGGAAGGTTGATGTGCTCCTGTAATAACCATGGTCGTCCATGGTCCATGGTCGTCGTACCAGTGCTTAGACGGTCTCGCGACCCCAGAAAGTTAGGTGACCCCAAACAGTCCCGTGACCTCTTGCGATAACCATCAGATAAAGCCGATTTCAGACTACGCTCTATTATGGTGCTATAAAGTACTCGTATATACAGTACAATGTGAACGTGTCCTTAACAATGTATGGAGTGCGATATTGATAATTGATAATAATTATTGTTGTGCTATGCGAGCTATATACTTTTTTTTAACGCCATCTAGTGATGAGCGGTGGAACCTTTTTAGAAATCAATGGAGGCGGCGTAGTGTAGTGTTCTTTTTGGTAATAGGTGGAGCCAGTGGTTCCATAATAAGGTTCGTTACACCATTAATTAATGGGACATTTTTATTTTAACTGCACCTCTATCTAGAAATTTAAGCAAACAATTTTTTTCCACCAATAACCTACTACTTCATTTATCAAATAAATGACTATACTATAAATTAACTAAGTACTTGATTAGGTAGGTACCTAAACATGTTGTATTAAAATCTGAAAGCAGCAAAAATCTATCTGAAAGCGATAAACAAAAATATTGATTTGCACAAAAATTATTCCCTTATAACCTAACCTGTTCGAGTCGGGTGCCCCGAGTACTAATACGAAATGTACTACTCGTACCGTTACTTGTTTTACGCCGCTTGAGGTTCTCAGCAACCGCAGCAGCAGCAGCGCCAGCAGAGCACGATGAACTTGGAAGATGGGATGGCACAAGAGTATCGACACAGGTTGCGTCCCATATACTAAAGGCCCGCCAATCTTCTAAGGAAACAAAGACATACCGTCCGGTCTCTTGCCATCGTCAGCGTGCCTGTTGGGTTCTAAAACAGCTGGAACGCCGACGGTAACAAGAGCTCGTCGAATTATGTCGTTAATGTTACCGTGGCGCGCAAAACGGCTCGCACTGCGGCTGCAAGACAGGCCATGGTGTCCGAGGCTGTTGACGGCTTCACCACAGTGACAGCTATGAGCTATGAGAGCAACAGCGAGCCGAAAGGTGGTATCGTCGAGTAAGGTGCCAATGCTCGACGACGACGGTAGTGCGTGAAGCCAAAGACCCTACTCCCATTTACCCACACCCAATAGGCGCGCACGCTCAGCAGTAGTAGCAGATGTGTTTAGTAAGTTATTCTGATCTCCACTGCACAGCGGCTCATCTCACTGGCTTTGGTAAGCTGGATTGCCGGGTACATCATTTTCCAAGCGTCCAAAGCCTCCGAGACGGAGACGTACGGCACATCAAAATCAGTCAGTGTGATGACAGCCAGGATATTCCTGAGTTCTTGACTAACTTTTCAGTGCCGTGGATACTGGACATCTCAAAATGCGAAAATAGTTTTTCAGAAATATTCGTAAACATTTTCATCGATTCATGCCAATGCGAATGTATTGAATTCGTTACATCTCAAGCGGGAGTCAATCGCTCAGCGACTACCGTGCCGTCAAGCGTTCCTTGTTAGCTGAGCCATCAGCCATCACCATGTTACCTTAAGAACATGGACTTCTTATTAATTTTCTGTATTTATAAATTAGGCCAAAAGTCAAGGGCACATTTTGCAACAAGTGCAAATTATGCGAAGTGCGCATTCTGGATCAAACAAAGCATACAATGACATGGTTAATAATAATCCTGACAAATTAACGTCTTTTCAAGAAAATCAAGTTAAATTAGTAGTAGAGTTTGTCAACATCTAAGACCCCCTCCCCCGCGCACTAGGCATATTGTAATGCACACTATTGCGAAAAAAATAAAGAGTGGTGCGCCAGTTCGAAAAGCGCTGGGTAGTATCTATAACGAAAGAAGTTGTCGCGAACAAGCTGATTCGAAAAACTGTTTGAATGGTACGCTAGATGTGTGCTAGTTCTAGTTAAAGTCTGGGTATCGCAATCCACAGTTGCGAATAGCAATAGCATAATATAAAATTCCAATCTGAATTTCGTCTGGGGATCGAACTCGCGACCCAGTGATTATACTAAGAACTACCTACCTACGCTACGATGATAAAACTGACACTGAGCTAATTGTCTAGCAGTCTAGGCAGCCTCGGTGGCTGCTTCAGCCACGCTGCCCAGTGCGCGAGGGGTCTAAAGTACTGACACGACAGCGGGACGGGTAGCGACCGAGCGGGCAGGTAGAGAGGAGCGCGGCCGCGGCGCTATCCCAGCACCCGCGTTCGTCCCCTACGCCTCACCCGGCCGCGTATTTACAAAGGCTATACTATTTTAGTCACGAGTCAGACTCTACTCGATGAGCTTTTGTTAATGTATATTACTCTACAATAACTTCTTATGCAGCATTTGGTGTAAGTTCATCCGTTTTGTCTGCCTTAATCAGACTTAATGAAGCTCTTAACCAGCCTAAGGTGTTTAAATGCCACCGACAGCTATTATGCAACTGTAGGATCACAGTGTACTCTTAAATAGGTCTTAATACGCTTAGAGTTACGAATAGGTCTAAAAGTGAGTTGTTATACAGTTAACTGTGCCACTTGGGGAGTACACACGGCCACACATCAAGCTATACAAAACCAGTTTGTCTTGGGCTCACTATAAATAATCTTTCCGCACATTGAACGGTCAGCTTATACTAGTTTTGCATAGCTTGATGTGTAGCCGTGTGTACTATAAAATTTATTAGAAGTAAATTCCGAGGTACTCAAGGGCTAGTGAGCCTCTATTCGACAAGGTTTTGCTCGTACGTAATGTTTAAAAATGACTTGCCAAAAGCTTAGCTTTTCGAGTGATATGGAACTAGATTTTGTCCGTACATTTTCTTTGATAATATCAAAACAAAAAGTTATTCCATTTGAGTCAATTGTATTACTGAGATAGATTGGGTACTTATTGTAGAGAAATATACAGAAACAAAAGTTCATCAAGTAGAGTCTGACTCGTGACTAAAATAGTTATAGCCTTTACAAATACGCGGCCGGGTCGCGAGCCGCGACCCCTCGTCTACGAGGCAACCCTCCCGCCGTCATTCATTTACGACGCAGATTTTTTAATTTTAACACTATTAATAACACTTTAAGTGAAGTAGAAATATTGTTTATTTCACTTGACCAATAGCCTTAGTTTACAAAATCTTACAACTATTATTAAATGCATACATATCTGAAACATACAGTGGCGACATCAACTTATTTTTTATAAAATAGGTAATCATTTAAAGTCTACGTTACAATATTAGTAGGTAATAATACCTACTACGATTAAACCACAATCGCAGAACGTAAAACAGCAAGGTGCCACAGTGCAACTTGTATTGTCATTTAGTTAATTACATGTTGCTAATTGTTATAAATGTGAAATTTCAGTTAATTATTTAGATTTAAATAAAATAATTCAGTCGAAAATATTGAAACGAGATCATTTAGGTATATACTTTGTCCCAGAGCCAAGGAAAGCAACCGGCTCCTCCGTCATAAGTAATTTATAATTCTACAAATATGTGACGTAGGCAGTAGATGCCTACCTTAATTTAAAAATAAATCTCGAAGAGAGAACGCGCACTGCAATGAATGTCGGTCAGCACTTGCACCGCGTCCTCTTCTCACAACTAACACTCACTAATGTTGATAATGTTTTGACATGCGCACAGCGCGGGTTCACTCGCTGTCGTTCTCGTCGTCGTCGGCTTCGTCCTCGTCGTCGGACGCCTCCTTCTTCACCTTACTCCGGCTCACCTTCACGGGTTTGGCCTTGGCCGCGCCTCTCTTGGCCGCTTTCTTGGGCGGAGGCGCTCCGCCGTTGGCGTGGAAGCATTCCAGGTCGCGCGCGTACTGCTCCTTGGCGACGGCCGCCTTCTCCTCCCAAGTGGTCTTATCATCCATAGAGCGCCAGAGCTCGCCCGCTTTCTTGGCCACCTCGGTCACTTTCATGCCAGGATGGTCGGCCTTGATTTTCCCGCGCTCGCTGTTCAGCCACAGCAGGTACGCTGACATCGGTCTTTTCGGTTTTTCCATCATTTTCTGTTGACAATAAAATTGAAATTATTTCCAAAATATGGTTAATCATAACGGGTACCTAAGTAAGTACCTTATATTTATACTTTGCATAGAATGCTATAAGGTACAAGGTTACATGATGAGTAGGTATCCCATTTTAAATCGTATAAGTAGCTGCACCACGTCATACGCCACGCCGAGATAATGTAAACATACTGTAGCTATAGCATCTAACTACATAACGAACGCGGTGCGCGCGGTGGCGATGGAACGCCGCGCGCCGGACCGACGCATATGACGCGGCGCGAGCTGAGTTGTGAGTGTCGAATGTTCAGTTCAGGCCAGAGCCAGACACATCACACAATTGAATCATTTTATCCAAGTAATACACAGCACAAAAAATAATTCAAAAGATACTTACGATACGAGTATTTTACGACAGCACAAGCAAAATTGGGAGAGTGTTTCGATTAGAGAAGCGCGTCGCACGGGCCCTGCTCGTCCGAGTCTCGCAGAGGCACTGGGGCGCGCGGGCCGCGGGCGCGGGGCCCTCGCGCGGCGCTCGCTCCGCGCCGCACCCCACACGGAGCCACTTCACCCGCTCCTCGGCGTACAATGCGCTTGTAAACAAGTTTTAACTTTATTAACGCTCTCTCAAACGCTCTTATTGATTCCAATTTATTTTTTCATTCCATGTTTGGAAAAAGCACCCACGACACTCGAAGAAATTCCTAGAGTCCCATTAGTGGAGCATCGTTTAAAAAAGAAAAGGATTACGAATTACGATCCAACTGCTGGGCTAAACAAGTGCTATCTGACAGAATTTAAACCGACTTTATGCAAGATTCAATAACGTTCGTTATTTCTAACTAGATATGAGCGCCGCGCCGGCGCGCCGCCGCCGCCGTGATATTCCCCGCGCCGCCGCCGCCGGCGACAGGCGTCGGCGTGCCGAACCCGAGCGGGCGGCGTTCAGTTTAATCTAACACGCTGATCAAACCGAACGCACGATAATAAATGCTGGCAAAATGGCAGCACTAGACGTAGACGTTTATAAAACGATACTCTTTGACATTACAATTTCTGTGTTGTCCAAGTTATCAGCAAACAAACACAGTTTTTGTAGGACCTATTTTGGTCAGTTGGTTGTTAATATTAGGGAAAAAAACGAACAGATGATGAGCACTCATCAAGGCTTCTTTTTTTTAGCGTGGTAAAATCATCAAATGAGTCTTCCCACCCCAGGCAGGGTGGGAGGGACTCTCAGACTCATACTGACTTCCACGGTTTCCTTCAATAGCCCTTTATATCCCTGCAGGCTTTGGCCTTCTAGAGGGGCACCGTCATCATACTGATGCTCTTTGAGACGCGCGTGGAACACAACGCGCCGACGACCCGGGCATGGTCCGTGGTCGGACAGCGAGTTGCCCTGTACTCGCCGCCCTCGCCGGTGGCCGAAGATCGTCTTGCGATGTCCGTTGCCGTGGGCGTCCACCACTGCGGCTGGGACGGAGAAGACGCTGTCTCCTACCTCACGCGGCCCGCCTCCGCTTTTGCGAGCATGACTGCCTCGCAGATGCAGCATGGCCGCGACCAATGCCGGGGTGCGAGAGGTCTCTGCCTATCGCCGCCGTGAGGACACGTCGTTGCTCTGCCCAAGCGAGGTAGTTTTGCACCGTATGCTCTACAGTGTCCTCCGGGTGATCCTCGCAGCGGTGACACCCAGGCGTTTCCTCCTTCCTCATCAGACACAGGTTCCCCCCGAAACTTCCGTTTCCGGTGAGGACCTGCGTCTGCGGTAGGTCAGGACCCCGTGACGCCTATCCAGCCACTCCCCCAAGAGAGGTCTTACTGCCACGATTGCGGCGTGCCCGGACGTCGGTTCCGACAGTCGTCCCTCCATACTGCCCTGAGATCGCGCCAGAGCTCTTCCCTCCGCGCCTAGACTTCTCGAGGCAGCGGGGATACGACCCGGCGCTGCGCCACCAGGCGCCATTTTAAACGCGCTGGAAGGTAGTCGCCTCCAGATCCCAGGGCAGCAATCGGGCAGATCCGGAGATTGACCGATTCGCCGGCGATCGTGCGGAATCCCCGAATCATATGGACAGTCATGACCCTCTGGCATACTCATCAAGGCTTACAGTAAAAATATAGCCACCAGCAATTTTTAATGTTGATTTGGATTTCTTTTTTTTAGTTTATCTTGCCAATTCAATTTGTCTCGTCAAAATTATAATATATCTTTAATTATACGTAAAACATTGTTCTATTTCTTCTCTTAAATTAATTAATTATAGTAGTTAAATAAAAGTCACGCCGCGCCGCCGACGCCGCCGCCGCCGGCTCCAAAAAGTCGGCGCGCCGCCGCCGACTGATTGACCATCGGCGCTCATATCTATTTCTAACTGATGATAAGTTGATTCATCAACTTACGTAGCTACGCCTCTGAGTTACCTAATGGATAAGAAAAAACTTGCATTCCTACTTTTTTTTAGTTGAGCCATGTTGAGTAGTTGAGTACGTATCACACCTGCGTCAAGCGGTAGGTCAGGACGCCGTCACTCCTATCCAGCCACTCCTCAAAGAGGGTTACCGCCGCAATTGCGGCGTGCCCGAAATTTTGACCACTAGGTGAAAAGTCGACCAGCGAGGCTAGTTCGAGACGTCCGCCTGACAGGGCGTGTAATGGTGCTCCCACATTGCCGTTATAAAATGTTTGTAAACATTTTATAACACCAAAACATTTACTAACAAATGTTAACAATTGTTGCACTTTGTTAGAAACTGTTACATGTTATAAGTGCTCCTACATTGATGGAAAATGTTTAAACATTTTATAACATCTAGTATTGGCTCGCAGTTTGGTTTCGCCTTCTGAGGGCCGAGGACGTCTACACGAAAATGGAAAATCACCCTTATAAAATGTTTACAAACAAAAGATAACACATGTTTTATTTTGTTATAATTTGTTTTGTTATAAAATGTTTACTAACATTACTAAACATTTTCTAACATGAAAATTTATTTGTCATTAAATGTTTGCTAACAAATGTTTACTAACGTTATTAAACATTTTCTAACGGCAATGTGGGAGCACCATAACCGTGCGTCAAAATGTAAACTTCGTCGATTATAAAGAAAATACATAAATCTTGATTTGCAGTTTCGCTTTGCGTACCTAATGGAAAAACAAGTAGGTAGACTTGAAATCAATTTTGTTTTCGTAAATATTTTTCATTTTTAACTAGTAGGTACCTTAGATTATATAATGTCGAAGGTACTTATATAAAGTGTTTTTTAATATTATTTTCTGATATTTTATTCTAGAACACTTGCATTTTTTAATTAACGCCATCTGTTGCTCAATAGCTGTATGCAGATTTGCTAAGGAATTAGAGTTTACTGTTAGTCGATATGCGTAGGTACTATCGATATTAATTTATTAAGTCGAAGACTAATTAAAATATCAAATTATAATTAATTTCGTATAATGACTTGTTTATGAATTAATTAATGGACTGCCTCGTTGAACAATCGATTACAAGCCCGACTGCTATTTCATAGTGATCTAGGTACTCAGGAGCAGCCACGGAGCCTTCAATTTTTAAATGTGTTTAACAAAACTGGCCGCATCCATAAGAGATACTCATACTTACTGAAAAACTTTTTAAGGAGACTTGATACTAGGTACTATTTTGGTATCGCACGCTGTCTACAAAAATTAATTAAAATAAATTTTATTTATACAAGTTTTTACCAGACAGGGTTAGAAAAAATTATAGATCCGAGGCTGCGCTCAGTGAAGTGAAGCATACATTGATTAACGTTATGATGATACGACCACTATTGTTGGTCTTCGAAGATGGTATGTACGGACACCATGGCACATCAACCTGCCTCAATCTGTGAATGTCGGTCGGTTTATTTTTAATATTTGTTTTATAAATATTCCTGACTTGTCCTTTTTTTTATAGGTACATTTTTAGGGTTTTTTTTCTTGCGAACACCAACATACTAGGTACTAATACTATATCGTACGTATCGTTCACACATAAAATCTCAACTGAGATCTCAACATGAATGATGTAACAAAGGTTTGTCATAATTCCCTGCACTGCTATTACATAAAAATAAACACAGCCTTGGGCTCTTAAGAGGAAATAGCACGACCGTTTTTCCATACAAACGTAGTCCCCTGTTTTCTCTCTGGATAATGCCAGTAGACAATGATATTATAAGTAAAATAATATCATTGCCAGTAGAGCAATAATTTTTTTTACAAAAAATCTATGACCACTATTGGCATGTCTCTATGTTTTCCTTTTTTCCATAAATTAATTATTAAAAGAGATATGAACATTCAAAATCCTAAAAAAAATGGCTAGATTTTCCGCTGTGTTCAAATATCCAGAAAACAAATTTGACGAGATTATAAAAAAAAGAAAACATAGAAACACGGCCAATGCCTTTTTTTATTTTTTAAGGAAAAAAGTAGTGAAATCGGTTAAGTTTTGGAGGAGTAATCAGGGGACTACGAATCGTTGATTTTGTGCCGTTTAATAAGGTATTTTCGGTCCAAGCTGCTGTTGTCTCTATCGCGCTCTGTAACTCTGTTGTGGGCACTGCGCGACAGCAATAGATTTTACAAATACCTATTTTTCAATTCTCCAGCCCTTGCTGTTTCCTCTTAAGTTTGCTATTCACTAAACTACTGACAGCCCTCAGATCAAAGAAGTAGGCAGATAGAACGCTCAGAACACGCGAGTGGTTCCACCAAAGTTAATACAAAATCAAATCGAATAACATTCCATAATGTTTTCTTTGTTTTTGAGAACAACTTTTACAATGGTTAAAGACACGTGACGGCATATTTTGGCAAACAACAACAACGACACGCAGCTTGGTACGACGTGTAGCTTGGTACAGTGATTCGATTTTGATTTTGTATTAACTTTGGTGGAACCACTCGCGTGTTCTGAGCGCTCTATCTGCCTATTTCTTTGATCTGAGTGACAGCCACACAAGAGCTTACCGTTCGCGATGTACGATCGGTTGGATCTCAATTCTCAAGAGCACATCGTACAGTCCAGTGACGAGATTTCTTACAGGGAATAGCTTAAAGTGTCCAATGTCCATGGAGTTTGTGGCCCAACCCCGAGCTTCTCCACAGAGTACGGCCTTGGAATGCAATGCAACTATGGTAGGTACTTTCACAGTGGCACCATATTTATATCAATGTGTTATTATTCTTTGATTATGATTTATTTAAAGGTGCCTGTAACTGTAGGTATTACAACGTCTTAAAACCAGGCTTGTTCCAGTGAGTGAACGAGATGGCGCTAGACGACTTTTATAGATCTGTCACTTTCACTCGCCGGAATAAGCTTGGTTTTAAGCGTACTGGCAATTAAAGGTTTCAGTTTATAATAGACTAATGTCTTTGATGCAGGTTGGGATTGTTTAGCCGACCCTTTTGAAAAGACAGGCAGATGATAATTAATATGTATTATTTCGTAGATTACCTACTCTGCCGATGTTGGCAATTGAAACACAATTATATTATTAAAAGTTTAATTTTGTTCTAAAGGTCTGTTACGGTATCGTATTATTGTAAATTATCTAACTTCTATTAATATTTAAGATAGGTAGGTACGTACATACTCTTCCATAATAAATATACTAATTTAACATTTATACAAATCTACTCATTAATAAAATAATTTCAGTCATTTTCCTAAACATCTAGATTCCATAATTAATCTGGAATTGCTACAATAATGCTATGATGCCACGGTTCGTCCCACCAAAATAGTGTGCCTAAGGCCGGCCACATACATCAGTTTTCCTGATCAGGAAGTTTTCCTCATCAGTCTTCCCGTAAAAATTCGATAAACAGATCAGGATTCCTGATCAGGAAAACTGATGTATTTGTCCGCCCTAACACACTTACACCGCCCGGCCGAGCGGTCGAGCGGTGCTTTCACCGCCACGCCTATAACTTGCCAGTGTCTGTGATCAAACTTCAAAGCTATCCGCGCGGACAGGCGCGTAAACCGGCTTACCGCGCGGGGCACCCCGCTAGGAAATCCGCTTTACCACTACCACCCTCCGCGGTGGTGCGCAGAGTCGTGTATGAACCGCCTTAGCCTCTATCCACCGACATGGCAAGGCGGTGCCGTAACTTTTGTTAACCACAGTTGCAGTGCGTACTAACCAACCCAACTGAACTGAGTTTAGCAATGTGCGCGCACGATAAGGAGTCCGCTGCTCACGTGTACCGGTGTACACTCAGATCAAAAAGGTGTACGTATCAAGGAGTGTGCATACCTTTTCAAAATGTTCGCGCACAATTAGTTTCTGTTTGCTTGAGTGTGCCGACCAGGAGCGACCATTATGGTGTGCCACACACTCGTCACACGGCCGCTGCACCGGTGGGGTCCCATCATTACAAATACTAGTGGGTTGTGTGAGAACTCTTGCGTAGACTTCTCGGTACAACGAGGTACATACTGAACACTCTGTATTTGTATGGTATGGTACTGATAGTAAACGCCGGAACTAGAGCAGACACTGCGGCACCGCCACACGCCAACTCAACGAAATTTCATGAAGGAACGCATTTCGACCTTCGTCTAGCGACATCATCTGTTATAAATCTAGACTTAGTTGCCGTTACAGATACCTCAGTAATACAAACTTTCCATTCATCACTAAGTCTAAATGTCATGATTCTTAATATTAGAGCTGTTGATGTCCACAACGTCATTACTTCCTGGTGGATAATAACTAGGGCTAGCAAATATTCGATAGTGGATGAAGGCCTTTACTCGTCAGGAAGCGTGAGCAAGCCCTTCGTTGGCATAAAGTGATTTTTTTTTCAGCGCCGTGACATCTGCAAACAAGATGTTCCAGCATGATTGTTGCCTTTCAATTTCAACACAATTTTACGAAACATTTTCATAAAGATCATCAACACTATTTTTTAGTTAGACTTCCTTCAAGATCCATTGTCGCCGTGCTTAGTGCACGCCCATGTTAGCGACCTATGATTGTGTGCAAGCGTAATACTCATAAGTCAACTGAAAATCGTTAGCTGTCGAAGTTGCCAGTTGAAAGTGTTAGAAAATAAGCGGTGAGAATGAGCAACAGTCGAGTGGTGACATGGAGCTGGGGTAGCGACCTGAACGAGGTAGCAAATTGCGACATCGTGGCGCAGTTGATTTGAGTCTTGGGACTGGGAGTGCTGGTCCAACAGTAATCAGCTGCAGGGTGTAATAGCTGACGAGTGCTGTAGTCACGAGGACGACGCACGAGTGTGGAGCTCATGCGCTGTGCGCGGCGGCCGCGGCGGCGGCGGCGGCGTACTGCGCGTACCGCGAGTACAGGCTCGCGAGGCGGCGCGCGCACGCGCGGCGCGCTCAGGACGGCTTGCGCTCGTCGTCGCTGGGCTCGCTGGACGAGGAGGAGCCCGCCTCCGCGGCCCACAGGCTGGCGTAGCTGGCCTGCTCTGCCAGCAGCGCCTCCTCCGCCTCGATGACCGCATTGAACAAACTCTTCTTTATCTGTACACAATAACAAACAAACTAAGCTCGTTTTTGAAGGCGGATACATGGAAAAAGTTTTTTTATTCAGCTTTAAGCATGATGGGTATCCGTTATTCTGCTAATAAGCAGCCTCGTGTGCTACTTGGGTACCTTTTTATCATCGTTGGCAGTCGTATTTTAATATATCAATTTTATCATCCAAGTGTGGGAAGTGTTCAAAACCCTCTCTACATGCATAATTATAATTACATAATAATAATGACATACTATTAAACCCGGGAATCTAACCCAGGCGTCACGAAAAGTTAAAAATAATTTAGGCGTGTACCTTGATCTGCGTCGGGAAGGGAAATCGCTTGGTGGACTGGCACATGCTGTTGAAGAAGATGTCGAGCGGGTCGGGGTGCGCGGCGGGGGCGGCGGCGGGCGCGGGCGCGGGCGCGGCGGGGTCGGCGCACGCGCGCTTGGCGGACTGCGCCTTGCACAGGTAGTCCAGCTTGCGGTCGATGACGGTGAGCTGCGAGCAGCTCTTGCGCTTGGGCGCTGACTCGGCGTCCGAGTCGGAGTCGGAGGACGAGTGCTCGGCGTGGCCGTTCTCGGCGGGCTGCTGCGGCGCGGGGTAGGAGGGCGAGCCTGTCGGCTTCTTGCGGTTGCTCATGTAGGGCTGCAGGAACTGCATCAGTCCCATGTACTTCCACGGGTAATTTTTCTTGGCGGGGTTGGCGGGGTCCTTGGCCAGCATCTCGCTCTGTCTCTTGAGCGCGTCGCGGTAGCTGTCGCGCAGCTTCTTCCATTTCAGCTTCACTTCTTTTACTGAAACAGTTTATATTTGATTATAATCGGAGGCTCTAGTGCTTAGTACTGCGCACTTATTTTGACAGTAACATAAACAAAAATACCTACGTTCTAGCTATTAGCATGACTTAAATCATTTTGCACTCAAAAAGAATGTTAACACGAAGTACTACGTACTAGGTTTATTAAGATATCCTGATTAAATAAATAAATATACAAGAATTTTTCGTTTAAAGATATTAGATAGATACATTGTTAAGAATGTTATGACTCGTTGCAATACTTTTATCAGAGCAGTTGACTTATAAAAGAGCATTTTCAAAGAGCAACTTGAAACAATTACTCTTGAATATCTATTGCACTTATAAAAGCATCGTACGAGTGCATTATTACTTAGCAGTCTGACTTTGCACTGACCCCCTTATTAATAAAACGAGAAGTAAAGTTACGCCAAAGCTAATCCTTAAAAAATGTATGGTCCGAAGATTATCCTGGTTGTAACTTTAGTCCACTTTTATTAGTAAACGTTGTTTAAACTTTTGGATACAACCGTTATAAAAGTACGCAATGGCTGACGGACCGACTGCAGCGCAGCAAGCCGCCGCCGGTAGGCTTTGGCCCTCCAAGAGGACCCCGTTATTGTGCTGACAGCTCTAGCTCATCAGCATCATGCACCATGCCCGGGTCGACACCTGGGCATGGTGCATTACGGGACAGCTAAATGCCCATTACTCGCTGTCCGCATGCCCTCGCCTATGGTGACCGGAGATCCGCCTGCGCTGGCTCATCCATCAAACCCACTAAACGCCATAACTCTGTCTTTTGATTCAATATTCCGCAATAGTCCAACTCCAACCAGGGCTGGGGGTTGTCCTTGGATATACTGGCATAGTACATACAGGGATATAGCCGCCGCCTCATTTCACTTAAACGCTTAATGTGCCTCTGAAAGATGGCTTCGGTTCCTTGCACGCCCACCAAAAGTCCGGGATCCCATGATCCCTAGATGTCAAAGATACAGTATAATAATAATTAGTTTTTTTTTCAGACACAAGTCAAGACACATTTTTAAATTATAATATAGTGTTACTAGGGTTAGTAGTAGTGCACATGAATCATTAGGAATATTGCTATTTTGTCTGTCTAAGATCTGCAGAGAGCAATTATAAGGAATTACACTTATAAGAGCAGTCGTAAGATCGTTTTAAGTATTATTGCTCTCAAACCATGTCAATTGTGAAGAAAATTTCAACAAATAGTTGACTATTCATCTCTAATAATAATAATAATCTTTATTGGGACTTATGAATTAGGCTGGTGGTGGTTCTCTAGCTAGTTAATATGACTAAACCTAACATGATACACTTGGTGCCGGCAGCAGGCGCGCGGCGCTGCCAGGCGCCAAGTTAGGCAATGGTTTCCTTGTATGTGCCTCTAATATCACAACAATAGAGTGCGCGCAGCCGGCGGCGCAGGCGAGCGGGGCGTTCGGGGCGTGCGGGGCGCGGGGATGGCTCTCACCTGACGACAAGTCCGTCTCCTTCATGACCTCTGCCCAGGCGGCGTCCTTCAGCTCCTGGTCGCGGTACTCGATGGCTGTGGTGTTCCACAGACACGGGTACTTGCGAACGGTCTCGATGAAGTGCTCCATGGCGCGCAACGGGCTCGGCGCGGGCGGTGCGGCGGCGGCGGCGGGCTCGCGCGCGATACTGAGCGCCGAGCGGGCCGCGCGGGGCAGCTCGGGCTGCGGCGCCGGCCGCCGCCCGCCAGCTGCGCGCCGCTGAGCCCCGCGCCGGCCGCACCCGCCGCCCCGCGCCGCTCTTGCCTGCCGACCACGACCACTCACACGATTATTATCATGTTTTTTTTTTTTTAAACCATTTCCCAGTAGTCAATAATATACCTACGCCAAATTGTAGATCGTGCTAAAACCACGACCTAGCTTAACACAGACATTCTTGACTCATGTGCCTCAAGTACGTGGTAAATTATAGGTACAAAGATATTTAGGTAGGTAGGTACCTAACCTAGCTACAAATTGCATTAGTACAGCCGCAGGTAGCAACTGGTGATGAGTACTGTCTACAGAGTACAGACATTCTTTCCTTTCGACACAGGAAGTAATATACAAGTGAACGTTGGTCACGTAACAAATTACCGTGACCCCAGAACAATAAGGGCTATTGAAGGACACCGTGGATTTTATTTGATGATTTTACTAGGTACGATAAAAAAGGATTATTCCTAACCTGACCCTCAATCCTAACCCGGGTGCGGGTTAGGTCAGGAATTTGAAAAAAAAAGAATTTTTGAACTGGGCGTGGATGGCTATTTCCGAAACTACCTATGAAGAATAAGTATCAAAAAACAATCAAAGGAGTCTTGCAAGGCCGATTTGGCAAAAAATAAAACTGCATAATTTTATTTTGGAAAATCAAACCTATAATCCTGGCCAGGAATCAAACCCGCTGATTCTGGAAAAAATCATAACCTGTATTAATAATGGAAATTCAGTTCCTTGATGCTGTCTGCATGGATCCGTATTCCATTCATTATTTATTATACGCCATCTAATTACTCGATACGTGTTTCGCCCTCCACGGCATTAGTAGAGTACCTATCCCAAGTAACAAAATCGTGTCTAAATACGGAGTTACCTAGTACCTACTAGATATTATCTAATAGAATTCTAGTAGCATTGTCTTCCTTATGAGTATAAAATATCAAAGTGCCTATATGCCATACTGTGCCCTAAGCAATGTTCAAGAACGCTTATAGACAGTTTAGTAAAAGTGGGCACATTCTTGTAGCCTCTCTTAAGAAGAGTTAAGAAAACATGAGTAGTGCCCGCTTTCTGATGTCACCACCAGTGATGCTATCAATAACTATTGCTTCAACAAAGTTATTGGTCTGTTAAACGTACCTAGTTTAACTCTCGCTGTGTTTGGGTCAGTTCAGACCGAGGCGCGAAGCGACGTGACGATGCGTGAAGAGGACTGTGGTTTCACGCTGCGCCGCGTTGCACATCGCTGCGCCGCCATACACCGCGATACGCATCGCGGCGTCGCCGTCGCAAGGCTCATCCAGACTACACGAGGCCGCGCTGCGCAGCCAGACGCCCGCGCCGTGCGGCGGGCGCTGCGGAACGTGTTTACATTAGTGTCCGACCGAAACCGACTTTTCAGCCGAACCCGAAACCAAAACCGAACTTTCGGCCTCTTTTTCGACGACACCATTCGATAGTGTTGCTAATAAGGATCAAATTCTGGAATAATAATGATACACGTCAAAGGCAAACTTATCGACATTTTTTATCATGGTAAACTCATCAAATGAGTCCTCCCACCCTGGGCAGGGCGGGAGGGACTGTCAGACTAGTACTGACTAAAATCCACGATGTCCTTCAATAGTCCTAAACTTTACGTTCCGGGGTCTCGGTAACTCGTTAGTCCTTTAAACGTAGTAGGTAGTAACTTTCATGAAAATCCTTGGAGCCGTTTCCGAGATCCAGATTATATATAAAAAAAATATACAAGAATTGCTCGTTTGAAGATATTAGATTAGATACGAAATTACTGAGATTTAAAAACATTTTTATTTCAAAGAAGAAATCGTTAACTCGGTTGTCGTCAAAATCGAAGATCCTGATACGTCTGATGTCAAATTCTTAGAGCCTGGGATGGGAAAACAACGGGATGCGCGTGACGATTCCAGAAGTTCCAGATCTTTAATTCTTGTAATTCAACTGCCCAATCAAATGGAAATGCCCATCAGACTAAACAGTCTTGCTAAGACGTCATTCCTGTATACCTTTGCATAATTATTATCGTGTAGCTGGGCTCTTGAAGTACCACATCAGGCGTTCCAGATCTCAATTTTCATACGTCAACAGAGAGTGCTCATTAGGCTGAACAACTCTTGTTAAGATGTCATTCCTATATATTTTATAGTGTAGCTGATGGGCTCTTGGAATTCCACATCCGGCTCCACATAGTCCATACGACGCCTGCGAATATTTCTCCCATAGGCTGCACGTATAAAAGCAGTAATATCTGGATGACCGAGCTTCGCTGGGTTTTTAAAATATCTATATCTTGAGAACCGAGGTTTTCTCGAACCTGGGACAAATCGATTCTTTGAGCCGAAAAACCCCTAATCTGTAACTTTTATGAAAATCCTTGAAGCCGTTTCCGAGATATACAAGAATTGCTCGTTTAAAGATATTAGATTAGATTAGATAGATAGATAGATAGACTATTTGTGCCCAAATAAGAGTTCATCATCCGCAGCCCGTCTTCACCCACTGCTGGGTATAGGCCTCTCTCTGCTTGTGCCAAACTTCACGGTCTTGCGCCAGCCTCATCCAGGACACTCCCGTAATGGCAACAATGTCGTCTGCCCATCTCGCAGCCGGACGACCAACCCTTCTCTTTCCGTTTCTTGGACGCCACTCTGTCACAGCCTTACTCCACCTGCCGTCACCGCGCCTTGCCAGGTGTCCTGCCCAACTCCATTTGAGTTCCATAACTCGGTTACCAATATCGAATACTTTTGTTCGTCTCCGGATTTCGATGTTTGGAACTCGGTCTATTAAACTTATGCCGAGCATGGAACGCTCCATGGCTCTCTGTGCTACTCTGAGTCTGTACACAGCCTCCTGTGAGAGCGTCCACGTCTCAGCACCGTACGTCATGGTTGGCAGAACACACTGATTATAGAGACGGGTCTTCAGGCATTGTGGAATTTTGGCTGATTTCAGGATGTCGTCCAATTTGCTGAATGCAGCCCACCCCAGCTGAATTCTTTTCGAAATCTCCGCTGTTTGGAGTTCCTTGCCAAAGGAAAGAATATGGCCAAGATAGACATAACGGTCAACCTTCTCCAACCTTTCACTTCCGACCTTGACAGAAGGATTTGAACTGCTGGAAAAGTTTGCCATAATCTTCGTCTTCGCCATATTCATCCTAAGTCCTACTTCAAAAGAGGCATTATAGAGGTTTTGAAGCATCTTCTGGAGATTCTCAAAGTCTTCAGAAAAAACAACTAGGTCATCTGCAAATCTTAAGTGAGACAGGTAAGCACCATTGATGTTAACACCGCAGTAGTCCCAATCTAAGGTTTTAATGACGTCTTCAAGAACAGCTGTGAAGAGTTTCGGTGAAATGGTGTCGCCCTGTCTCACTCCCCGTTTGATTGGTACAGGTTTAGATAGGGTGTGCATGCGAACCTGCAGAGTGGCCATGGTGTAAAGTTCCCGCAGCACATCCACGTAACGGCAATCGATGTGGCAGCGATGGAGAGCGTGGAACACAGCCCAATGTTCGACACTATCAAAAGCCTTTTCGTAATCGATGAAAGCCATGCACAGGGGTCGGTTGTATTCTTGGCACTTCTCCATTAGCTGCTTTACCGTGTGGATATGGTCGATGGTCGAATAACCGCTACGGAAACCTGCCTGCTCGATGGGCTGGGCTTCGTCAAGCTCTCGGGTAAGCCGAGTGGTGAGGATTTTTGTGAAAAGCTTGTAAATTTGGGAAAGGAGACTAATGGGACGATAGTTTGTTAGTTTTGAAATGTCTCCTTTTTTGTGGATGATGGTGACTATAGCGTTTTTCCATGGTTCCGGAGTACGGACATCATATAAAACCCTATTAAAAAGCTCCACGAGGACCTTTTGAACTGGTTCACCACCCGCCTGTAGCAGTTCAACAGTAATTCCATCTTCGCCAGGAGACTTATCTGTTTTCATGTCACAAAGAGCTTTTATGACCTCACAGTGTAAAATAGGTGGTATGAGTTCCGTGTCTCGATGTTGAATAGGTGGTGCCCTAATATCGTCCCCGGAAAGAACTGGTTCCACAGATTTAGAAGCGTAGAGGTCTTCGTAGAACTTCTCAACAATAGACATAATTTGGGCCCGGTCCGTCACCATGTTATCATTTTTATCCCTGAGTTTTATAATCTGTTTAGAACCTATGCAAGTCTTCCTTCGAAATACCTTTGGGCCTTTGTATGATTTTATTGTATTGGCAATTATGTTATACTGTCTTAAATCTTTCCGTATTGACTTCTTTATTTGTTTATTTATTTTATCTATGTCCTTTTTATCTGCTGCAGTATGTAGTGTCATATCTCTTCTCTTCTCAATTAAGTTTAGAGTTTCCGGTGCTAATTTCTTTTGTGCCCTTTTAGATCTCCCTAGGTGTTTTTTCGCCACTTCGGTGAGCGTTCTACACAACATATCATTTATGTGGTCTACATCCAGATTTTCCTCTTCAAGTCCTTCAAATTTATTTTTGAGTTCTACTCGGAAAGTGTCTTGCAGTAAAGCGATTTCCTGCTTCTCATATCTTCTTGTGGATGTTATCATCTTAGCCCGTTCACTCTTCAAGTCAAACCTAAATGTAGCTCTCAATAGTCTATGGTCGCTTCCAGCATTGAAACGTGAGAGGACAGAGACATCGGTGACTACGTATTTATGAGAGCTAAGTATATAGTCTATCTCGCTCTTTGTGTTACCATCTGGACTTACCCAAGTCCACTTTCTCGGCGCTCTTTTCTGAAAAAAGGTATTCATTGCGAACAGTTGCTTGTGTTCTAAAAAGTTGACTAGGGTTTGTCCTCTCTTGTTACGCAAGCCAAGACCAAAGTTCCCAACGGATTTTTCGTTACTTAACGATTTTCCAATCCTGGCATTGAAATCACCTATGATGGTGGAGTACTGGCATGGTGTGTCCTTGAGGGCCTTGTCGATGTCGTCATAGAATGACTCCACTTCTTCGTCGGGATGGTCAGACGTTGGGGCGTATACTTGAATGATCTTCATGGAGTATCGTTGGTTAAGTTTGATTATCATAAAGCAAACGCGTGTGGATACACTTTTGATATTAGTCATTGCCGAAGCAATAGTTTTTCCAATCAGAAATCCAACGCCGCCATAAGTGGAGTCCTCGTGGCCCCTATAAAAGAATAAGTCACCTGAAGTCAATTTGATAAGATCCTCACCCTTTCTTCTCACCTCAGATAAACCTATTATATCCCATTTGATGTTTTCTAATTCATTCTGTAATTCAATTAATCGGTCGTCCGTTCGCAGCGTCCTGGCGTTGTAACACGCCAGGGTCAGAGTCGTTGGATTGTGACAGCGGGGCGACATCCAGAGATTCTTGGCACCCTCTGCCCCGCCGTTACCAGAGTCGCTGTCAGAACTCGGAATAGCGGGGCTGCTGGGAACTGAGGGCCGTGGTTTATTAGCACTATTCATACAGAGGGGTTTAGCCTTAAAACACCACGCTGGCCAGTGCGTCTTGGTGAGTGTTTCGTCAGAGCCTCGTTCGTCATTCAGCAGGGGCACCGCGTGCAGGAGAGGTTGACTTGGGTAGCTAGATGTGATGCCACCCCTTTACCCCCAATAAGAGTTACAGTAGTTGTATAAACGTTTGTAATGCTAATATAGGACTACCTTCAAAGAATGCTGTAAGACTGCTGTTATAATGCTTTGATGTTTTACTTGGGTACAGCTTGGCCAGAACGGATTGAAACGGAACTAATCTTTTTGTTCCTGACAACGTTTTGAAATCTTTGATATTTGATGTAAACAAGGACCGCAGGTTTGTTAAATTTATTATTGTGCCATAAAACTAACGTAATAAGTGAAGAAAAATAAAATCATTCAAAGTGCTGGTAGCGCGAAGACAGTGGCGACTTCCGGTTTTATAAAGTTTTTTGCCAAGCTGTACACGGGATATATCGTCGTTGTACACGGGCACAGAAATATTATACATAAATCTATGTACACGGGCCGGCCTACACATTGATTCACATAAGAGCGCAGTATTACTGCTAGGTATGAACTACACTGTCTACTAGGTGTGAACTTAACGGACCGAGTATTGTATTTACGTCGTCTAAGGGGGAGGCCTATGTTCAGCAGTGGACGTCTACCGGTTGATGATGATGCTGATGATGATACGTCGTATACGTAATACAATAGGAAAAGCAGTGGTAGCCCAGTAGTCATCAGTCCCGACTTACGAGTTGTAGGTCGTGGGTTCGAGCCTCGACAGGCGCATTGATTTGTGTGATTTATTTCATCACTACTGCTATCAAAACGTTGTTGAAGGAAAACATCGTGAGGAAACCAGCATGACCTAGAACCAAAAATTCAAAGCCATGTGACATCTACCAACCCGCACTGGGCCCGCGTGGTGGATTATGGCCCACTCCCGCTCACAGAAAGGAGGCCTGTGTCCCAGCAGTGGGAACATTATAAGGCTGATGAAGATGATACAATATTGCGCTCCAAAACAAATATTTAAACTGACATGGCTCAGCAAGCTGCCCAACTGAAGTGGGACTGGGCAGGACATGTTTACCGCATGCCAGACGATTTGTGTGGGCCAACATAACACAATACTGGTGGCTGAGACAGTGAGGCGAAGCAGGCGAAGTCACGGCGGAACACATAAGTGACGTAGGCGTAGATGGCGGAATGAAATGTACCCATAGGCCATACCATGGGTTGTCATTACGATACTCGATCATCGATATCGACCGCGTTTGGCGCTCTCATTGGTTGAGAGGTTGAGAGTTCATACAACCTTGTAGCGGGCCAATGAGAGCGCCAAACGCGGTCGATATCGATGATCGAGTATCGTAATGACAACTCATGGTATGGGTTCTGGCAGGTCCCGTCGCGTCGCACAGTATCATTGACATTTTAGTTCAATTTACTCTTTTGTTCCAACTCAGCGCTATTTTAACCCCCGTTAAAAAAGCGCTCGTTGCAAATGGGTCTCGGGTGGTTGTAGATTTACGGTACGTAATAAGAAAACATTTTAAGCTCGGTACTAAATTAAATACTGTAATAATCCTAAACCTGCTTAGTAGTGCCTAAACCTGAGAAATACTACCTCTATAGAGAGATTTATTGGGGTAACATAAGCCGGAACCACATTATTTAACACGCCACGCGACGCAACGTGTCGACACCCGATGTGCAGTGAACGCGTGTCGTCGCGTCGGGTGTTCATAGTGTGATTCTGGTCATAGAAAACAATACATTTGATTTGACCCAACACGCATCACGTTTCATCGGGTGCGTCGGGTCATCGGGTGTTAATAATGTGTTTCCGGCTTTGTTTCACTCATTGCATTCACTATTAATAATCTGTCGTCACAAAATGTCATAATGACATTGACAGCCTTGACAGAAAACTGAACCACGAAGTTTGACACTTTGTCATATGTTTGGCTCGGTCGCATTTTAAATATTTGTCAATAAAATTGAAAAAGTTTAGCTATTTCAATTAAGAAATGAACGACGAACATTTAATCTTTAATTCTATTCATTAACTGAATGGTTTGGTTAGAGAAAGTGACCGGGTTTAATACTTGTGATTGAGCAAGGCAGGCCTTTGTTAATCGTATCGATGAGGTCTAAAGGAGGCTTACGCTGGTGAGCCACTGAGCGGTCGACCAGTGGACAGGAGTCAACTGTGCGCGCCATGGAGGGTCAGGCCGATGCCGAGCGCGATAGAGCCCTGTGAGTAGAACCTTGGAAAGCGCTTCGGAAAGACTAGTGTCGTTTTTTATTAGAAGTGTTTTTTTTTGGTAGAATTTTTTATTTGTGCTAGGAGGGGTTTATTATAGACCGAAGCGCGAAAAACCAGGGGTTGTGAAAAAACTCCGCCCCTAAGATGACCCACTGACCAAGAGTATAGATTAGAGTAATTTAAATACAAAAGTGATGGGTCTAACCCTGTTTTCAAGCAACAATGAGGTCAATAAGATATTTTTAAGGTCTACCTTGAGTGGTTGCCCTAAGAATCCCACTCTAAAGTCAAAGTTAGGTTATTATGCTGACTGGAAAGAGCCTCACATAGGCAGCCTCTTATTTCTTTTCCCATCATAAAATAGAACAACATTTATTTCCTAATTTATTAATAACCCTTATCACACATATATATTACTATGTGCTATGCATTCCCCTTACTTAACAAGGTTTTAATTTGCAGATCAGGAGTGGACAATACTGCTGCGGAGGGTGATGGAGACCGGGCACGGTACAGGTCAGCTACTGTGATGCATTTGTTTACTTGTGACATAGCTACTGTGTTGTTATGTTTGGGTTGATGATAAACTTATAAAGGTATAATGCACACTTTCAGTCAACTATAGATGCTATCATTGCTACTAGTTGTAAACAACTGTGTGGTCTAATTTACAGGTGTAGTTACCATAACTTCAAATAAAACAGGAAAGTCGAAATTTGCAACTGATGGCGTTTGTAATTATACCTTCAAACATGTGCTACTGAAGTTTTGTGCTAACAATTTAAAACTAACTATTCTGAAAAGTTTATATGAAGTATAATATTATGCTTAATTAATTAAACAGAACAAAAAATATTCAGCATCTTTTAAATGGCAACTTTAGCAATGGCGGTACAGTACTGCAGTAGGTAACGGCATGCCAGAGATGCCAACAATGATGCCAGTGGAAGCGGGGGATGCACACTTGCACACTGTTTTAGAGATAGGTTATAAATAGTTTAAACACGGTACAGTGTCTAAGCTTCTTATATCTCTATTAAAAACCTGTGAACCTTATTTGTCTGCAATAACCAATCTTAAAAAAAAAAAACTGTCTTCCATTTTAAACTAAGGCACATCAACACTAAACAGAACTAAACACTAAAAGGGGAAGAAAAACATCATGCAGAAACTGCCATATCCTAGAACCATCAAATTTGAAGACATGTGACATCCAACCCGCACTGGGCCCTCGTGGTGGATAATGGCCCACTCAGTTTCACAGAGAGGAGGCCTGTGTCCCAGCAGTGGAACTGAAGACAATGAGCATCGGGTAGCGTGAGCTTCCGAGACATGCTTTGTCGTGGCACGGTACACCATGTCATGCAGTGGCGAGGTGATAGTATGCCGCGGTATCAATATGGCTAGTAAGCGCTGAATGACCGCAAAATCCTTTGCCATCCTGTCCTGGCCTGCGTTGACCTTAAGTCACCAGTTACTTTTGCATGAATTTGAGATGCTGACACGAATAAATATTACTAGATGCAGGATACAGTTGTCAGAAAGCCGACCCGAATATAGTTGGGGAATGGCTAGACGATGTTTATTTAGAACACACGCAATTCCGCAATTAGAGATGGGTTCAATAAAAATCAGTAGGCAGGTGAAAGTATCAAAGACGGGCATAGAGTACAGTGAGGGATGCGGACATGCGCAGCCTGATGGTGCGCTGCGCGTCGCAGTCGTCCCTGGACGAGTCGTCGCAGCGGCCCGCGAGCAGCGGCGCGGACGCGGCGGCGCACGCGGCGCACCCGGCGCGCCTGCTGGCGGCGCTGGCGCGGCTGCGGCGCGACGCCGTGCTGTGCGACGTGCGCCTGCACGCGCGCGCCGCGCCCGACGCGGAGCCGTCGGCCGCGCTGCCCGCGCACCGCGCCGTGCTGGCGGCTGCCTCGCCCTACTTCCACGCCATGTTCACGCAGTTTGACGAGAGCACGCAGCCTACCATCACTATACAGGTAGTTCCCGACTGCATTTAACACTCGAGTCCACCTCCGTTTTTGATAAATGTAGTTCCCCGTCGTACACGGACCAAATAATGTAATAATATTTGTATGATATATCATGTACCATAATTATACCATATATACCATAATGTTGGTTGCAGAACGTGGAGCCGCACGCGCTGGAGGCGATCATCGAGTACGTGTACACGCCTGACTCGCTCGTCATCACCGAGGACAACGTGCAGGTAGCCTAACTGCAGCGAAGATCTATAATATATCTGTCGCAGGGAAATGATGAAAACTGAGGGAAAGGGATTTGATCAAATCCCGGGAGATGTTAACATAACAATACGATTTCATCATTAATTCTTTAGACAAATCTAATGATTTGATCAAATCTCTAAATTGGTTCAGTGAAATGACAAAAATTACTTTTCTGTGGTATTTTAAAACAAAAATTAAATCTACTCAAATGTTAAAAACTTCTGGTAGGTTTAAAAAAAATAAGCAGGATGGGCCGCCATCCTCTCGACTCCGAGTCGGGTGCCCCCAGTCATTTCTACGATTTTTTTATATAACGTGCGAACCGATGAATTTGAAACTAAGTAGGTATATAGAACACTCACAGTCAGGGCCCATTCAATTTATACCAATCAAATCTTCCCAAGGGGCCCCGGCTGTGAGTGTGAATGAGTGGATTCTAAACTACTGGGCTTGTTTCTTTCTTTTTAGCTTTTTTACCCAGTCGGGGTTTTGTTTTTTTAAATATTTATTTTACTATTTTTGGTTTTTGTTAGCATTTATCAGGCCAAATTAAATTGAAACATATAAGTTACCTATATTTTGGTAAACCATTTTTAAAATCCTTTAATTTGATACCCCCTTGATAGAATGTGAGAGATTTAAAAAAATAATATGTTTAGTTCGGAACCCTTTGCACACGAGTTCGACTCCCACTTGGCCAGTTTTATTTACCCAGTGACAGTCTCACGTTTAAGACGAATCTAACGACACCTCTCAAGTTAAAATCCATCAAGCCGTTTAGACTGCAGAGCAACACAACGAAACATACATACTTACATACACTCGAAAAACATAACCCTCCGGGCGCAGTCCGGTAAAAAATAATCAAACACATGCTTTTGGGTTTTTCGAAAATCACAACCTACATTGGTGAAACTGGGTGAATACGTTTTAAGGGAAGCATTTTTCTGCTTGCTTCAATAAACTCGAAACTTGGCCTAAGTAATCTCTCAATCAAATAAAGGATGCGTATTTATCTATATTTAAAAAATCAACTGCTAACGTGGGGAACATAGGAAAATCAGAGCTGAACCATTTTTAGATTTTCCAAAAGTATCCTTTAACGACGGGGCATTTAAATTTACTGAGTTTGAAGTTAGAAACACGCGCAGATGAAGTCGCGGGCAAAGTGCTAGTTAATTATAAAATAAATAATTGAATAAATAAATGTGTGCGGCGGCAGAGCCTGCTGTCGGCGGCGTCGCTGCTGGCCGTGTCCGGCGTGCGCGCGGCGTGCTGCGTGTTCCTGGCGGCCGCGCTGGCTCCGGACAACGCGCTCGGCATCCGCGCCTTCGCCGAGCTGCACGCCTGCGCCGACCTGGCCACGGCCGCCTCGCGCTACATCGAGAGCCACTTCGCGGAGGTGCTGGACACCGAGGAGTTCCTGGCGCTGGAGCCCGAGCCGCTGGCCGCGCTGCTGGACAACGACCGCATCACCGTGCCCGGCGAGGAGGCCATCCTGGACGCCGTGGTGCGCTGGCTGCAGGCCGCGCCCGGGCCGCGCGCGCCGCACCTGGGCGCGCTGCTGGAGCACGTGCGCCTGCCGCTGCTGGCGCGGGACGCGCTGCTGGCGCGCGCCGCGGCCGAGCCGCTGGCCAGCGCGGGGCTGCGCGTCAAGGACCTGGTCATCGAGGCGCTGTCCTTCCACCTCATGCGGCCCGAGCGGCGCGCGGCGCACGCGGCCGTGTGTGCACGTGCGCGCCCGCGCCAGCCGCCGCGCGCGCCGCGCCAGCTGCTGGTGGTGGGCGGCCAGGCGCCCAAGGCCATCCGCGACGTGGAGGCCTTCCAGCTGGACGCGGGCGGCTGGAGACCGGCCGCCGCGCTGCTGGCGCGCCGCTGCCGCGCGGGGCTGGCCGTGGTGGGCGGCCAGGTGTACGCCGTGGGCGGCTTCAACGGTGAGTACTTTGTTCTGGAAGGCCTCCACCTTCCAGCTGGACGCGGGCGGCTGGAGACCGGCCGCCGCGCTGCTGGCGCGCCGCTGCCGCGCGGGGCTGGCCGTGGTGGGCGGCCAGGTGTACGCCGTGGGCGGCTTCAACGGTGAGTACTTTGTTCTGGAAGGCCTCCACCTTCCAGCTGGACGCGGGCGGCTGGAGACCGGCCGCCGCGCTGCTGGCGCGCCGCTGCCGCGCGGGGCTGGCCGTGGTGGGCGGCCAGGTGTACGCCGTGGGCGGCTTCAACGGTGAGTACTTTGTTCTGGAAGGCCTCCACCTTCCAGCTGGACGCGGGCGGCTGGAGACCGGCCGCCGCGCTGCTGGCGCGCCGCTGCCGCGCGGGGCTGGCCGTGGTGGGCGGCCAGGTGTACGCCGTGGGCGGCTTCAACGGTGAGTACTTTGTTCTGGAAGGCCTCCACCTTCCAGCTGGACGCGGGCGGCTGGAGACCGGCCGCCGCGCTGCTGGCGCGCCGCTGCCGCGCGGGGCTGGCCGTGGTGGGCGGCCAGGTGTACGCCGTGGGCGGCTTCAACGGTGAGTACTTTGTTCTGGAAGGCCTCCACCTTCCAGCTGGACGCGGGCGGCTGGAGACCGGCCGCCGCGCTGCTGGCGCGCCGCTGCCGCGCGGGGCTGGCCGTGGTGGGCGGCCAGGTGTACGCCGTGGGCGGCTTCAACGGTGAGTACTTTGTTCTGGAAGGCCTCCACCTTCCAGCTGGACGCGGGCGGCTGGAGACCGGCCGCCGCGCTGCTGGCGCGCCGCTGCCGCGCGGGGCTGGCCGTGGTGGGCGGCCAGGTGTACGCCGTGGGCGGCTTCAACGGTGAGTACTTTGTTCTGGAAGGCCTCCACCTTCCAGCTGGACGCGGGCGGCTGGAGACCGGCCGCCGCGCTGCTGGCGCGCCGCTGCCGCGCGGGGCTGGCCGTGGTGGGCGGCCAGGTGTACGCCGTGGGCGGCTTCAACGGTGAGTACTTTGTTCTGGAAGGCCTCCACCTTCCAGCTGGACGCGGGCGGCTGGAGACCGGCCGCCGCGCTGCTGGCGCGCCGCTGCCGCGCGGGGCTGGCCGTGGTGGGCGGCCAGGTGTACGCCGTGGGCGGCTTCAACGGTGAGTACTTTGTTCTGGAAGGCCTCCACCTTCCAGCTGGACGCGGGCGGCTGGAGACCGGCCGCCGCGCTGCTGGCGCGCCGCTGCCGCGCGGGGCTGGCCGTGGTGGGCGGCCAGGTGTACGCCGTGGGCGGCTTCAACGGTGAGTACTTTGTTCTGGAAGGCCTCCACCTTCCAGCTGGACGCGGGCGGCTGGAGACCGGCCGCCGCGCTGCTGGCGCGCCGCTGCCGCGCGGGGCTGGCCGTGGTGGGCGGCCAGCCCCAGTACTTTGTTCTGCGCCAGCGCCAGCCGCCGCGCGCGCGTATATTTGTTAAAACTGATGATTTTTCTCGTGTCGGCTATCATAAAAGAATGACCGGTCGATGTACTGCGCAGGCACCCTGCGCGTGCGCAGCGTGGACGTGTACGACGTGGCCAGCGACAGTTGGAGCCCGGGCCCGCCGCTGTGCGCGCGCCGCTCCACGCTGGGAGTGGCCGTCATCGGACACGTGGTGTACGCCGTGGGCGGGTGAGTGGCCGGCGTCGGACACGCGGTGCCCGCCGCGGGTGTCGAGTGGCCGGCGAGCGACACTGACGCGCGCGCCCGCAGGTTCGACGGCGCCACGGGGCTGAGCTCGGCCGAGGCGCTGGACACGCGCGAGGGCGTGTGGCGGCCCATCGCCGCCATGTCCACGCGCCGCTCGTCCGTGGGCGTGGGCGTGCTGGGCGGCAAGCTGTACGCCGTGGGCGGCTACGACGGAGCGTCGCGCCAGTGCCTGCACACCGTGGAGCGGTACGACCCCGCGGCCGACCGCTGGGAGCCCGTGGACGAGATGAGCGCGCGCCGCTCGGGCTGCGGCGTGGGCGTCGTGGACGGCGCGCTGTACGCGGTGGGCGGCCACGACGGGCCCGCCGTGCGCCGCAGCGTGGAGCGCTGGAGCGGCGCCGGCTGGCAGCCCGCGCCGCCCATGAGGACGGCGCGCCGCAACGCGGCCGTGGCGGCGCACCAGGGCCGCCTGTACGTGGTGGGCGGCGACGACGGCGCCGCCAACCTCAGCAGCGTGGAGGTGTTCGACCCGGCCGCCGACTGCTGGTCGCTGCTGCCGGCCGCCATGGCCGTGGGCCGCTCGTACGCCGGCGTGTGCGTGGTGGAGCGGCCCATGTGAGGGCGCGCCGCGGCGGGGGCCCCCGGCACCCCGCCGCGCGCGCCCCGCCCGCGCCCCGCGCCGCCCGCCCCGCACGCCCCGCACGACCCGCACGACCCGCACACTCCGCACGCCCCGCACGCGCCGCCCTCAGACCACGATTCGCACGACCAGCACGCGCGCGATTCGCCCGAGCCGGGGTGAGTGCGCCAAACAACTAATTCAAGAATGAATCGGTAACACTCCGGCCTTCTATATCGACTATTATTTCTCCCTGTAGATACGAAAACGTGAACTTGTATGCGAACGTTGGAGCTGGGGTGGCGGGTGTCCCGGCGGCGGCGATGCCCTCGGGGCCGCCGGGGCCCTCGGGCTCGATGGGGCCCCCGGGGCTGCCGGAGCCCTCAGGGCTCGTGGGGCCCTCGGGGCTACCGGGTCCCTCGGTACTAGCGGGCCCCTCGGGGCTGCCGGGGCCCTCGGGGCTGCCAGGGCCCTCGGGGCTGCCGGGGCCTGCGCCTCAAGGGCCGGCGCCGCCGCATTGGAGGCCCCTGTATGTGCAGCGACAAGATTCCGACCAGGTATTTATTTATTTTGTCTGTTAGGACAGGTATGTCATGTATGGGCCTCTCTATCTGCTTTTTTCATTAATTAAACAGTAGGTATTATTCTTGTTTGGCTAACTTAAACCGTCTATCGGGATCTGATGATGATATCTTAGAGAAATCAAGAGAACTTTTCAATAAATACGAGCACATTAACGGCCATTGCTACTATCGCACATCTATGCGTTGTTTAACTTTAGAATAGAAAGTTATTATTGGAAGTCGGTGACAAAAAAGTCATGGAAATAAAGTCACTGCGTTTTTTCAAAAAGTTTTAAGCGGCTAGCTACCTAGTACCTTCAGAGAGCTCTCGCGCGCTCGTGTCCACAGGAGAACGTGTACGCTCGCGCGGCGCACGCATGCTCGCGCGAGCAGCTGTACGAGCCGTGCGCGGCACCGTGCTGGTGGCGCGCGCAGACGCTGGAGTTCCACTCGCGCGCGCCGTGCTCGCGCACGCACACCGTGCCGCGCGCCGGCCGCGTGCTGCGCGTGTGCGGCGTGCGCGGCGTGCGCGTGTCGCGCCTGTCGGCCTCGTGCGCGGGGCTGGCGGGGCTGGCGGGGCTGGCGGGCCCGGCCGGCGCGCCGTGCGTGCTGCTGCTGCCGCGCGTGGGGCTGGAGGCCGCGGCGCTGGACGCGCAGGGGCTGGACGCACAGGGGCTGGACCCACAGGGGCTGGAGGCGGTGGGGCTGGAGGAGGCGGGGTTGGAGGTCGCGGGGCCGTCCACCGAGTCCACGGAGTCCGACGACGACTGAGCGCCGGCCCGTGTTCGCAGGACTGTCTCGGGTAGCTTTCGTTATCTCTTTATTGTTACCCTAGTATTGTAGAACTTGTAGATATAAAGTAATGATGCTACGAATACTTATCTTTTTGTGATTACTTCTGTGCATACCTGTATATTTTTGTTAATGTAAGAAAGTAAATAAATATGTGTGAAATCATAAGGTGACATATTTTCTTGCCCTACAAATAAGGCTTCTAAAACACAGTTCGAGCGTACCCCAAATAATAAAAAAAAGATTTATATCATATCATGCATAAAATAAGATTAACAATTTCATAGATTGTTTCCATTTCATTTCCATTTGTTTAAATTATTGTTTAGTTTTAATTTTCACAAATTGCAAAACAAAAAAAGTATTATTTAACTTGACAATATCAATTTGTCAAGTTAAATGTATTATCATTTTATAACCGATTTCCAAAAGGAGGAGGTTCTCAATTCGGATGTTTGTTATTTATTTTTTTATGTTTGTTCGGGCATAACTCTGATAACTCCGTCGTTTAACAACCGTTTTGAAAAAATATTTTTAATTGGATAGGTATACTTCCGGAATGGTCCCATTAAAATTTTATCGAAAGCGGACTAGCACGTTGAATAGTGAAACTAAAATAGATAGAATAAAAATCTTTTTCAAAAAAAAAGTGTAAGTAACCGACTTCAAAACAACCAAAAAAAAGATCAAAATAACCTATTGAAAAACTTTTCTTTCGAAAGTCGGTGACAAAAAATCAATGATATAAAAAATAAAGTCACCGACTTTTAAAAAGTTTTTTTTTAATATTATTTTTTTGTTCGTGTTGTTTATTTTTAACAATATCCCAAATACATATTATTGTAATTAGATTATTGAATTGAAAAAAAGGAAAGGCCTCCTCCAGAGGCTCCAGAGAGTCGGAGTTATTTGTTATTTAAGCAAAGGCTGCAAAGTTGGGTTTTCGCGCGAGTACTCGAATTAAAAACTGAATGAAAAATCCAGAATGAAGTGGTCCCGGAATGTAGAATGGAAATGCATTAGGTCCGGACGGAATATCTGTTGAAAATAATGCGGATTCTTCAATTAGCTGTTGTTGGAAGAAGCCATACCTCACGAAGGATGTTCGCTAGTGGCCATTTAAAACAATAATCTAAACAACAGGCTAAGTCCGAGTCGGACTCGTGCAACCAATTTTCGGAGGTTTCGGAGGAACCAGTTTACATGGTTTTATCATTCTCTTATTTATTCTCGCCGTGAATTCAAGGCACAAGTCGTGCCCTCCACAGTCACGGGATGCTCTCAATCGTTCGTGAAATCTGCCGCAAAATGGACGTAGAAGCTGCTGCAGCAATAACTTTGTTTGCTGAATTTACTGAGTAGGAAATTAAGAATATGATTAAAACTGTCTTTATTAATTATATAAAATTAATTTCAGACTTGCTATGGAGAAGGAGCTACCAGAATTAAATTCAGAATAAAAAATACATTACATATTACCACGAGCTCTTAACGCAATTCAGTTTCGGATGTGGAAAAGAGACAGAGCTATAGAAGTCGTCTAGCGCCATCTCTTTCCCACAGCCTAAAGACTCGCGATATAAGAGTTCATGGTAGGCTACAAGACCGCCATGATTTTGGTGTAGGCACAATAAAGTACATATTATATTGTATTCTATTAGCCCAAGTCTGAAGCAGCTGACTGGCAGTGAGTACTGTTCACATTTGAATTGTTTGGATCCAACTAGATCCTAGTTAATGATGATTGTATGTACAAGTTGGTACCCACTGGATTTTGTAAGTATTACATTCGTCCGGTTAGATCCATAGAGCGCGTGAGCCGTGCGCCGGCGGCGCGGTGCAGTGCGCGCCGGAACGCCGCGCACGCCGTACGTGCGCAGGCGCAGTGCGAGTGTCGCGAGTGTCGCCAGTGTCGCCAGGGTCGAGTGCGGCCGCGGGTAACGGCACCTGCCAGCGCGAGTGCACGGCCGACTCAACAATAGCCCGCACGTTTCGTGGCCCTCATTTACTGAATGCTAACATAATAGCCTGTAAATAGGTTAAGTACGTGAACAACACACATATTTGTTGATAACTTTATTGTAAATTGCGGTCACCGCTCACCACCGTCCACCGTCACTAGTCCCATCGTTCAGTAGACCTGACGTCGTTGCAATGAGTGATTGATGAACATTTTAAAGCATACTAGGTACATAGACAATTAAGTACAGTACCTACAAAACAGAGCCAGGTACCACTTGTACAGGGCTCCCTGGCGCGCGCAGAGCTACTCGATGTGGGCCAGCACGAGCCACAGGCGCCACGCTCCAGCGGGCGGCCTTAAGCCCCTTCTACACGATCAGACCTGACCGCCCCACAGAGGTGACCTTGGTCCGGTGGGTGTGAAAATCTACAGTGTAGATGTTGGTCGGGCGACCAAATATGGGCGGAGTTAATCGACCTTTAGAGACCTTGGTCGGGAGCGCATCCGTCCCGACCACTGCGTTCGCGGTCGGACCCGACCGTCAGCCGACAGCGTTCCAGACGGATGGGTACTGTTGACGCGACCGAGGACTCCTCTGTCAGCGGTCGGGTCTGATTTTGTAGAAGGGGTTACGATGACGATATCAAGACCATGAGAGCTCATTTAATTCTTATTAGTATCTGGTCGACCTAGCTTAGCTCGGGAAAAATAAATTCATAGAAAATAAAAAGTGATTACCTACCTAGATCAAAATAAATGAGACTGTAAACTTCACTGAAGTGATAACAAATTAATAAAATAATAATTATTGCTTTGAGAAAAACTTCTATCAAAGAAGTTTATAAAAAAAAACATGTAATGACATAATACTTTGTTTAATTGCGATATTGGAAAACTTATCAACACTATCTAAACTTGAATACACTTAGTGTTTTTTTTTTTAACCTCATGGTTAGAAGTAGGTGGACGCATAACGTCAATATTCAGAATTAATGAAATCAAAATACATAGTACTTACTTTAATATTCTGCTTCGTCATGTATATGTGTACAATAATAAAGTAACTAAGTGATCTGGAGTTTGAATCCACGGCCATCAGCATAGCAGTACGCGCGTCAGCGATCGGGGAAGATATTAAAAAAAAATGTTAAATCCGAAAAGCCAAGTGACAAAAAAAAACAAAAAATATAAACCTATAGTATGTTTACTAAGGTATCATTATCATCAGCCGGAAGACGTCCACTGCTGAACATGGGCCTCCCCCTTAGACGGCCACGCCGAGCGATAAATATATAATTCGCCACTTGCATTAGTGTTTACCTGGGATTTAAACCCATGGTCTCCACCACGATAGTCAAAGCTTAAACAAATCGGGCTAGGTACCTAGACCTCGGTTCGTGCGCCGAAATTATAAGCATATTCTTCCTCTAAATCTTTATGCGTGAAAATACGGCAAAATGAATTTTCCCAGATATGGGACCTATCTAGATTGATTTTGCGCCCCTTTAACCCTTAATAGGGCCAGATGAACATTATTCCCACATCATTTTGTTGTCGTAAACGGTCAAATGTGTCACTGTTCCCACAAAATGTCACTGTCATTTTCTTATTTATGAGGTAACCTACAACATGAGCCAAAAGACACGTTTCCAAAACGAACGAAGTAAAAAAAAGGTGCTGTCAAAGTTTTACTTTCAATATTTTTTCAAACGGATAACAGATTTTCGTGTGATTTCGGATAAAAATTGTGATAATGCCGAAAAAAAATCCGGTAAGTGTTGACTATTGATTTATTTTATTAGATAAAGGGTCAAGTTACTTGTTTATGTAGTTCATTATTATGAAAAACAATGAGTGACTGAAATTTAGCACTCAAAACTATGTGGGAAATATTAGCTTGTTGCCCGTTTAGGTAAACAATATTTATTATATTGTGGGAAAGGTTTTCCTGCAAGGAATGTTTATGTTTCACAATCAGACTGATGGTAGTGTTTTTTTCTTTCAGAAACATCTTCGCGATTCAGATATTGAAGCCCAACTGTCCGCGCTGTTATGTTCGTCAGAGGATGAGGAATTTGATGATGAAGCAGTTGGTTATTTTGTCTCTGACTCCTACAATATCGATTTTGATCAGCGTTTGGATGAAGTACAAAATCTTTCTACAGAAGCATTGCACAGTTTATTGGAGGGTGAGCCAGATTTATCACTTATTCAAGATACTACTACTTCACAAGATGTCACTATGGCTGAAGTCCATGAGGAAGCTATATGTTCAATCCCTGAAATTTCTGTTGCTGCTTCAACATCAACTTCTCTTCCACTACCTGAAGTGACTGTGTCTGATGAACAAAATAATGCACAAACTACATTGTCTTTCTCTCGAGATACATTTAGACCATTGCAAGATAAATCAAGGAATTGGTCCTTTATACATGAAAATGGTACTTGGCCTAGTTTTGACAGAGAAATGCAAGTAAAAAAGAGGTACACTAACAGAACTCAACCACTTGAATATTTCATTGATTATTTTCCAGAAGAACTAATTGATATTATTGTTCAAAACACAAATTTGTATGCAAATTACACACATTCTAAAGCTTGGACAGATGTCACAAAACAAGAAATGAAAGCATACTTTGGTTTGATTATACTTATGAGTATAAATCCGTTAGCCGATATAAATACATATTGGTCAACGGATGAGTTTTTCAGAAACCCAGTCATTTGTAAAGTGATGCCATCAAAAAGGTTTAAAAAAATATCTCAAAATCTACACATATCAAACATTACAACAGAGGCACCAAGAAACTCTCCTGATTATGATAAATAAGAAAAAATTAAACCTGCTATTGAAATACTGAACAAAACATTCAAAGATAATGTACCTACAAGTTTCTGCATTCAATTCAATAGATGAGAGTATGATAAGATTCAAGGGGCGCAGCCACATGAAACAATATATGCCCAAGAAACCTATAAAGAGAGGATATAAATGTTGGGCAAGGGCTGATTCAAAAACAGGGTACTTATATGAATTCCAATTTTATTCTGGGAAAGTCGATAGTGGAACAGAAGAGAACTTAGGCGCTAGAGTAATATTAGATTTATGTGAATCTTTGCCAAGCAACACATTGGTAGCATTTGACAATTTTTTTACCAGCCTTCCATTATTAGAGATTTTATTTGAGAAACATATTTATAGTGTTGGAACCGTAAGAATAAACCGCAAGGGTTTACCAGATTTATTGACAGGAAAAAATCTAAACAGTGAAGAGAGAAAGGAAACAGTCCTGAAACCGGGAGAATTTATATACCAGTGTGATGGACCAATAACTGTTATCAAATGGAAAGATACAAAAGATGTTTTTGTTGCAACTACTGCATTCAATCCTCGAGCTGTGGAAATGATTGAGCGGAAACAAAAAGATGTTACCAAAAAAAAAATGTTTTGCCCTCTTTCAATCAAGAAGTACACTGAGTTTATGGGAGGAGTTGATCATTTTGATCACTTTAGAGCTTCATACCCACTTGGGCGCAAATCTCGAAAGAATTGGCATCGACTTTTTTGGTTTTTGCTGGAGGCAGCTGTGATCAATGCATACATTGTTTATATGACAACTCATTCGGAACGGCGAAATACTCATAAAGAATTTCGTCTGCGATTAGGCCGGGGCCTAATAAATAATTTTACGTCACGAAAAAAAATTGCTCCAGTATTCAAAACCAAAAAAGGAGGTGCCACTGCAGTACCTGAGGAACTAAGAAAAGCGGATGTTGGAACACACATGCCAGAGCTATCTAAATTTCGGAGGTGTAGGATGTGCAGTACACGTGCAAAGGAACAGCGCAGCAAATACATTTGCAAAATTTGTAAGGTCTCTTTGTGCGCTGCTCCTTGCTTTGAAATGTTCCACAAATAAATAAACATTATTTTATTACATTTATTTGTGTTTTATTTACATAAAATAATTATCCTGTAATAAAAATAATCACAATATATTAGTTTCTTGCCCCTACTATTGGATGTGTATGTAATATATTTCTCATAAGTAGGGAAATAATTTCCCACATAGCACTTACATGTGTTGATCTAAATGGGCAAGAGGAATTATTTTCCCACACATTTTCCTGAAAAACTGAAAACACTTGGGGAGCAAATGATTTACTATCCGACAACACTATACACCCATAATGCCAAATTGACTGCGTTTTTTTTTCAAACACCCACAGTTTGCCCATGCCCTATTAAGGGTTAAACCCCGATGTTCCCATCGAAATCGTTAGAGCCGCGTTTAAATATTGGTCGTTTAAAATAATAATGGGAAGTGGGGTTAATGTCTGTCTCTCTCTCTCCCTAATTTGGTGGTCAATTCCCAAAGTGGAAGGAGCTGCAGACAATAGGAAACTTAGTTGATATCGTAGGGCCCCTTAAAATAATCACAAGGTGAATTGTGTAAACAGATATTATTGTGGTGAGCGCGCACGGTGCAGTGTGCGCCGTGATGCGGAGCGGCGCGCGGAGCCGCCATGAGGAAGTTCATGCGCACGCGCGCACACGAGGAGCCCCGCGCCGCGCCGCGTGACCCGCCGCCGCTCAACGGGCACGCGCACAAGAACGACGGACACGCCGGTGAGTACAGCGCCACTGACTGCTGGGACACTTGCTGACTGCTGCGGCGGGCGGCGGGTTTTGCACACCTGGAGGTTTTTAGCCTCCAAGTGTTCAACTCCAACTTAACACTTTCACTGTCCGCGCAGCAGACACAATACAGCTAAACAATAGTCGTGGATCACATGTGATTCATCGGACAGGGAAGTGGTTAAAAAAACAAAAATGTGTGCGGTCCAAGCACCATGGAGAAAAAAGGCCTAATAACTGTTTATTGTAAAGTAGTTTTAGCAGTATCGAAACGTAAATATTGTGGAAATTCGTAAATGGAATTCCTATTCTATCCCAGCAAAAACATTTCATGTAAAATGTTTCCAAGACGACCAATTCATGTTTGCCCTTTGAAAAAGACATCAGAGGGGTATTACAAAGTCTTAAAACCAGGCTTATTTCGGCGAGTGAAAGTGACAGAGTTATACAAGTCGTCTAGCGGCATCTTGTTCACTCAGTGAAACAAGCCTGGTTTTAAGACGTTGTAATACCCTTGCAGATCTCATGTTTAAATGCCAAACTTCTGAATATACAGCTTGGCTAGAACGTCTTGAAACGGAAGTAATCTTTTTGTTTGCTGACAACGTTTTAAAATCTTTGATATTTGATGTAAAAAAGACCCAGGTTTGTTAGATTTATTATTGTACCATATCAATAACGTAATAAGTGAAAAAAAACATTCAAAGTGCTGGTAGTGAGAGCACAGTGGCGACTTCCGGTTTTCTACTCTAATTTGCCAAGCTGTACACGACCTAAGTCTACCGTCCCTAACTTCACAAATTCTACATACAAGCTTGGAAAATTAGAGCAGAAAATCGGAAGTCGCCACTGTCTTGATACTTTTGTTACTATTTTTTTTTTGTATTAATTATTTTTAAAATCAGTCATTATAATAAGCCACATGGCTATAAACCAATAGGTTCACCGATCTCGCAGGGGTCTGATCCCTTTCTTCCACTTGACACAACCAAAACGAACGCTACCGGGGTGGTGTCGTATGGAATCTCTAGCCCATATGACACCGACTATTAGTGAGGTTACATACAAAGTTCTTGAATGGAAACTCCAATTAAGTTCAAGCAGTTTCATTAATGAGGTACGTCATTTGATTTTATACTTATAACATATCTAATGGATTCACCACGACGATGGCGTCCCCGGCACACATCAATCGTCCCATCCTTTATAATAATTATGTCTCCGGTAGTTGTTCGTCAAGATAACTTCGTCCATAATCGCACAGACAAAGCCTTCAGTTTCCCCGAAGAGGTTACCGAAACGTAGCCAGGACACGGACGCTAGAAAATCTCCATCGGGCCGCTGAAGAGCCCGATAGAAGCGTCCGTACCTCCTTGCGGGCTTCGGTCTGAGTACCACAGGCCACAGGTTTGCGCCAGTTCTCTTTAGCCATAGACGGCGGGGTGCCGGCTGAGTCCCTTGTCCACTGTGACCACAGCTCGGTGCATACCCACTTCCATTTTCAAAAATATTCTCTGAGACTGCACACCTCGCGGTTGTGGAGGGACTTAACATTTCAAAAGCCTCGACCCCCGCACTTCCGCGGGATGTACAGCCTCATCACCAATGATCGTGGGTGATGCAACCGGTTTGCGGTCAACAGCGTACGAACTCGTATATCCAAGGCGTCAAGTTCAGTTTGAGTCCATTTGCGTATGCCGAAAGAGGTAACATTTAAATCTATAACTATCACACAACCCTATCTAGTCCCAAGCTAAGCAGAGCTTGTGTTATGACTTACTGATACATACTGGGATCAGGGATATACTGGGTACTAGACAACTGATAAACATACTTAACTTATACATACATTTCTAAATACATAAATATTATACAACATGTAACGGTAAATGCGCAAAACCTCTCGTGGGGTAACTCAGTCCATGTTACTGAACAATGTTTGTTCCAAGACTTTTGGAAAAAAAATAAAATGATTTTTCATACTGATGAGACCGATCATATTTCCGAGAATAACATTATTTTTTAACCGACTTCAAAAAAAGGAGGAGGTTATCAATTCGACTGTATTTTTTTTTTTTATGTTTGTTACCTCATAACTTGCGACTGGGTGAACCGATTTTCATGATTCTTTTTTATTCGAAAGCTGGTGCTTCCCGTGTGGTCCCATTGTCACCATTTCAAGATCTGATGATTGGAACTTGGAGAAATCGAGGGCAACCCTCAAATTTTATTAGCTGACACATAGTTTTTCGCAAATCTTATGATGTAATTCAAGTACTTGCGTATGGAAATCATCATCTCATGTAGCTGAGCTGATGATGGAAGGTACAACTTCTCAAGTAAGAAAATTATGCTTGTGTTCGCATATCGCAGGCGTCGCGATGTTTAACTTAGTAGTTTATTTACTTGCCTATTTACGTGAGTACGGCCACTACGGCGAAGCCAAAAGGAACGGTAGACGCGTCATCGACGGCGAGTCATGTTCCACGCGCGCCTCAAAGAGCTGACAGCAATCTAAAGGCATATCTTATTCGACCACTAAGGATAGAAAAAAAATTGTCAATTTTCCTACAAAACTTTCATTTGTGAACCTATTCTGTTGAAATTAAGTAAACATAATTTTGTAGTTCTGAGAACACTACTATATTCGCTGTGTGCGAAAGTACTATGATGGCGAATAGTAGAAGAGCCGACAGCTTTGTCTCAGAGTAAATATTTGTCTTTGTCAACTGTCAAAAACGCGCTAATCTCAGGAAGTATACTGGTTCGAATTGAAATAGTAGATTGTTATACAAGGGTGGAAAGAAATCAATTCCCATACGAGGTATTTAGACGCACGAGCGAAGCGAGGGCGGCTATAGTCCGAGTGGGAATTGATGACTTTCACCCGTGTTGAACACTCTACTTTTCATTTCAAATATAAGGAAAGTGAAAAATTGTAGTTTTTCTAAAATATTTGTTGATAGTAATAACATGAGTAGTACCTATTTAACAGCCTTTATTAATTTAAATTTCAAATATGGAACACACTGCCCGCGTCACCGCCGCGGGTCATCCCACTTTAATAGGTATTTTTTTTAATTCACATTGGCCGTATACACTCACAAGACTGCAGCATTTTTTTAAATCGATATTTTTCTTAATTATGTAAAAAAAATTATAGCCGACTAAATAACAAATTTTAGTTCTATTTTTAAAATTCATTCCCGCCCTAGGGAGGGAATGAATTACTATGAGTCTTTCCCGCCCAAGGGAGGGAAGCATCGTTTTCGACCCGCTGTTCTGATCAGACAAACACTACTTTCCGAGTATGAGAAATGAAAAAATATTTTTGTGTTGGATAATCCATTTATCGAAGAAGGCTATATATAGGCTATAAAACATCACGCTGTGACTAATAGGAGCAGAACAGCAATGAAAAATGTTGCAAAATCGGGAAAATCTTATTGAGAGCTTCGTTGCGTGCGCTGCGTAAACGGTTTACATTCATCATCATCAGCCTATTAATGTTCCCACTGCTGGGACTGGGACACAGGCCTCCTCTCTGTAAGAGGGGGCGGACCATAATCCACCACGCGGGCCCAGTGCGGATTGGTGGATGTTACATGCCGGTTTCCTCACGATGTTTTCTTTCACCGTTTTGAGAGCAGTGGTGATGAAATAAATTACACGAAGTAAATGCGCCTGCCGGGATTCGAACCCACGACCTACAACTCGTAAGTCGGGGCCGATACCACTGGGCCACCACTGCTCTGGTTTACATTACGCAAGAATTATGTATGATTTAATTGTTCCTTATGAAACGTTCTAAAATAAAGTCCGCGGCAGCATATGTCTATTTTTTAAGATTAACTTCACCATAACCTGTTTTATGGAAATCAAATTGGTTTTAAAATAATACATTTCTTGCGATGATGTTTTTATGAACATATTAATAATCCTTACACAAATGAATACGTTAATCATTACAAGCATTACTGGGGATCACCGATTAGCCCGTAGGTAATGGAGTTTACATGCCCCGGCCGCGAGCTAGCTGGTAGCCCGGCGAGGACTTACCCGAGTCGTAGTCTTAGTGCAGCGGTCTCGTGTACTGGACGCCTTGCTGACATGATTGTGTGTTGTTGCAGATGGCGGCGCCCTGCACGACGAGCGGCACTCGGAGCTCTCCAGGTGAGTCCCCCCCCCCCCCCAGCACATCTCTCCCGCATAGCTCTTATCAAATCCTCGTAATACGGTTGTTGAACATGTTTTATTAATGGGAAACGATCACATTTAAGATTTTTAGGGTTCCGTAGCCAAAGGCAAAAAACGGAACCTTTATAGATTCGTCATGTCTGTCTGTCCGTCCGTTCGTATGTCACTGTCACTTTTTTCTGACACAAAAAAGAAATAATAAACAATATGCGAGGTTCACCATCCCCATCATACATAGAACTCAAAATAAAATAAATAACAAATGAATGAAGTAAGTAATCATTTTATACGGCAAACTTATGTTAAGATGTTAAGTTTGCCGTATATGATTACTTCTTGAAATCATTATTTCCCAGAATTTGATTGTTGTAAACAACACTATCGAGTAGTGTAGTGCGGGGCAGTGGTCCAACTGCTCTATCCAACTAGTTGGACCATGATTCTGTACTAGGGGGCATTTGTCCAACTTTAAAAGTAGTTGGACCACAGCACCTTTTGAGAGTTCGTGGTTCAATTCATTTAAAAATAACTTAACAACCCTAAAAGCCTCAACTGCATCTATATGTGTGTAATTGTGTATGATACCTACTGGTTTACGGTTACACTGAACCACATTACAGTAAATAGGTAGGTACTGGCTTAATCCACATGTTTTGCGATAGTTGAAAAGTTAAGTTAAATTGGGATCCAAATATCTTACAGTGTGTCTTTAAAATGTATATTCTGAACAGCATTAGAGAAATTTAACTAACAGTCAAAATTGTGAGATTTTTATTTATTTATTTATTTGCAAAAATGTAGGTACAATCAAGATCTTAACACTAATGTGGTCCAATTACATTTTACCATTACATATGGTGTGCAAATATGTCATAATATTACAATTTATTTCAGTTTAAATTATACCTGTATATCTGTTCATTCGTACATGCATTCATTAAAGTCAAAGAAAAATAAATAGAATGTCAGATTATTTGAGAAATACAAAGTCATAGTAATTAATAATTATAATGTCAGGATTCAATAATATTTTACAATACATTCAATGAATTAATAATTATCATTTTATTTGGAGTGCCCTTCTGTACGATATGACATAAATTCTTCTAAATCATAAAAACAATTTTCTCTTAACCACTGTATTAACTTTCTTTTAAACATAGGTAAAGGTAAATCTTTGAATACGTCTGGTAATTTATTATACACCTTTATAGCCATTATGCTAGAGTTTCTTTTATGCAACGCTAGTCTACATGGAGGTACGCGGAGCATATGTTTATGTTTGGCTTTATTTCTAGGAGCTACATTTCTATCTATAACATCCTAATGCTTCGTAAAATAATCTGGATTTTTTTTCACCAGTAGGCATAATTCTTTAATATACATGCACGGTAAAGGCAAAATATTAAATTTTTTGAATAAGGGCTTACAGCTATCGGTATACCAGGCACCACAGATTGCACGCACACATTTTTTTTGAACTCTGAACGCCCTTATGATATCCACCGAATTGCCCCACATTACAAGTCCATATTCAAGTACTGACGAAACGTAGCCATGATATGCGCAAAGAGCAGCTTCTGTTGATACTGTGATTCTTACTCTTTTTAATGCATAGACAAAACGATCGAGCCTGTCACAAACGTAATCGACATGCTTCTTCCAGTCACAATTTTGATCTACTTGTATACCAAGAAATTTAGTGCTTTCTACTCGTTCTACAATAGTGTCATTGTATTTAACATTAAGTAGCAATGGTTTTTTTTTTGTTGTTTGGAATTGAATCATCTTAGTTTTTTCCATGTTAATTTTCAGGTTATTATATTGTAACCATTGTATGATGTCGTGTAGAGCTTTGTTTATTTCTTGTTCATATGTACTCTCGTTGTCACATTTCACAATGAGAGTTGTGTCATCAGCAAATAAGATTGTATCATGACGGGTGCAGTTTGGGATATCATTCACAAACATGTTGAACAAAAACGGTCCTATAACGGTGCCCTGAGGAACACCAAAATTGTTTTGCAGAAACTCACTCCTTAAAACCACATTTTTATTATTTATTATATTAGATATTTCCACACATTGCTTTCTGCCCCTTAAATAGTCTCTTAACCAGTCGTTCGCTTTACCCCTTATTCCATATTTTTCTAACTTGTACAACAGTAAATTGTGGTCTACAAAGTCGAAAGCTTTGCTCATGTCTAGAAATATCGCCACAACTGGTATGCCATCGTTTATAGCCTTAGTCACAACTTTCATCAAGTTGAAACATGCCAGCGAGGTAGTGCTATCTTGCCTAAATCCAAATTGCTCATTATTAAGAAGATTTTGACTTGTCGCAAATTCTTGAAGTCGCTTGAGCATCACTTTCTCGAACACTTTCGATAAGATTGGGATCAACGTTACAGGCCTATAATTATTCATGTCCGATCTTTCACCCTTTTTAAAAAGTGGCTTAACTATTGATGTTTTTAGAATACTTGGAAAAGCACCTTCCTCAAAGGACAAGTTTATTAAGTAGCTCAGTGGTTTACATATATATGGAGCACTTATTTTTACTACTTTTGTTGTGATGTCATCACTTCCCACCGCATTCGTGTCGTTTAAATTTTTAATGACTCTAAATATTTCCATAGCGTCAGTTGGTTTAAGGAATATCGTCTGTGTATTACATGTCTCAATAGTTTTGTTTATGTTGTACCAATCATGCTTGAAGTCGTTATTGTTTGTCAGCTTTATAAAAAATTTATTAAATTTGTCACTTATCTTTTTAGGTATTATCGATCACAATGTATTTGAAGAAAAGGAAATAATGGTATCTCAAAAACGAATCTAAAAAAGTCAAAAGAACTTTTTAATTATGCTCAGTTTTTCCAATATAAACGTAAACCAGAAGGTACCATCACACAAGAATAGATGTTGAGGTATTTAAGATTGGTAAGTTATTTTTAAATGAATTGAACCACGAACTCTCAAAAGGTGCTGTGGTCCAACTACTTTCAAAATTGGACAAATGCCCCCTAGTACAGACTCATGGTCCAACTAATTGGATAGAGCAGTTGGACCACTGCCCCGCACTCTAATGATACAGGGTGTGATTCTTATTCCAAAATAAGCTGGTTCGATTCCTGGCCAGGATAATTGAATTGTCTAAAATCCAGTAATGCAGTTTTAATTTGCGTTAATTCCTCCTTTTAACATTTTTCGATATTTCTCATAGCTTCGGTTACTACTAGCCATCCACGCCCAGTTGAAAAATTCACCATTTACATTATTTTTCCTGATTTTCTTCTTTATTATAGTATTTTGCACCTACTATGTTTATTTCTCTGTATCACCATAAGGTAGACTTGAAGAAAATGCCCAGTCATGCGTCAGCTACTTGAACTAACATCGATTAGCAATTATGAATAAATAACAAACATAATGCACGGGAGATGTTTATCATCTGCAAATGTATAGGTAGGTTGTTTTTATTATTCAACCCTTTCAATACGGAACCCTTCACTTTGTGCTCTCTGTCACGCTCTTGGCCAGTTTTTTGATAAAACGAGCGCGACCTATCTGTAACTATTGATAGAATGCTGTTCACAAAAAAATGTTAATTTAATCCAGCGTTGTGAGCAACTGGTTAGTTGGATGGTTCAGTAGTTCTGCTAATATTACCACGTTCACACTTGCGGAGGACTGTCAGACTGACGAGATAGCTAGCCTTCGCAGGTGTACACCGGGCCGGAGGCAGGTATGATTCACGCAGATGACAAGCGTCAGGAGCTGACTAACGTGTGTGTGCGCGTGCGCAGGTACTGGAGCGGATCGGAGACGTCTGGCGCGCTGTTCGAGGACGCCGCGTTCCCGCCGGCGCGCGCGCTGGGAGACGCGCGCCTCGCTCGCCGCGCGGCCTGGCTGCGCCCGCACGTGAGTACAGTCTGCAGCTCAGTCGTCACACGTCCACCGGCGAGGCTGGTCCTCTAATGTTATGGCACACTACCTACACTGCTAGCCTTGAGTGATCCCTGACCAGTGCTGGGCGCTGTCGTGTGTGTGTGTAGATCGCAACGGGATCCACTTCCGGCGCGCCGCGTGTAACGCATAGCAATGCCTTCCTTGCTACTTAGCTAGTAAGATTCTTATGAGGCGGGTATCTAGCATTGGACGACTTCCGGTATGATGATAATTTTATAAAGGTCACAGAATCAAGCAGACTGACTTAAGCGTAATTATCAATAGACGATAGTTCTGTTACAGTTTAATTATAATAATTATTACCATTTGACAGTGTTACTTTTATAGATCAAATTCTGGGAAGTAATAAAATAAAATAGCTGAGTTTTATGTCATCATCATTAGCCTATAAATGTTCCCACAGCTGGGACTCAGTCCTTCTCTCTGTGACAGGGGGTGAACCATAATTCACCACGTGGGCCTAGTGCGGGTTGGTGGATGTCACATGTCTTTGAATTTTTGGTTCTATGACATGCTGGTTTCCTCACAATGTTTTCCTTCACCGTTTTGAGAGCAGTGGTGATGAAATAAATTAAACAAAGTAATGCGCCTGGCTGGGTTCGAACCCACGACCTACAACTCGTAAGTCGAGGCCGATACCACCCGGCCACCACTGCTCTATGTAATTGCTACTTTACACTCACTTCGTTTCAACACACTTTGTTTCACTGGATTTGCCGTCTCAACAATCGCACTGTAAAGAGCATGCGGTTAACTTATGTTCTGAAAACAGTAAGTAATTGCCTTGACGATTGATAAGTTTTTTTGTAAACTGTACCTGTTGAGCAATTCATACTGCAAACATATCTACACAATGATAATACCGTGTCGCTGTTAAGTGATGTTATAGGTATAAAGTACGTTTAATATGTGTCATTAATAACGGCCACAAAAAGTGTTTGACTTGAAATAGAAATCCGTGCGGAGAGTGACTAGCGGGTACAGTTCACGTAGACGTGCCGAGCGCGGCAGGTCGCGGCTGTCCTAGGAAAGACATCAACGCGCGCACGTCTCGCGCTCCGCAGCCCGCCGCCGCCGCCGCCGCCGCACGCGAGCCGTATCAATAATTTCGCCGTACATCGGCACTTCATTTATTCCATATGATAATTACGTCAGCTATGTCACAATAATTTCTGATCGGTGAGTATTGTCTTTCAGTCGGCTATCAGAGTAACGGAGCTCGGCTCGAGAGCGGTTGTGAGACCGTCGACATTAGAAATGTAGAAATTAAGGTCGACAAACCACTAGCGGCGACTGCGCTGACTCATCGACACCACACCGTCAAACACAAAGATATGTTCGGTGTTACAATTGTTTGGATCAACATTTTCGCAACACTTAGAAGTATATAAAAGTTAGTAATGTTTATCACCATGGTGTTCTCTTGCTGCAATAAAGGCTCTGCAACTCGGGTATGTCCTTCTCAAAGTGGAGATGAATCCAAGAACATGTAAACTGCGAGTGCTTCTTTATCTCTCGACATAATCATCCGTTCATTAAAGAAAGACAAGTGATGCATTTTGTATTTGTCAGCAGCGTATTGTACGAATGTCGAGTTGTCAGCAAGTATTGAGCTATATGCAGGTGCTGAGGTGCACAGGTGCAGTGTGGTGGTGCGCGTGTCGCGAGGCCACACGTCGAGCTCGCACCTGACACAACATGCAAAGAGCGCCGCGGTCGCTACTTCAAATTCTTTAATTTGCAGTATAAAACATATTGCATTGAATTGAATTTCAAAGTAATTCGTATGAAAATAAAATTCATTTTCATACAAACTTTAATCCCGTTTTCACCCTTTGTCCAATAAAGGTGCACTATTTTTTTTCCAGAAATCCCTGCTGGGCTGAATTAACTTAATAGTATATTAGTTCGTGGTAGTGGTACCTAGTGCAGGCTTCATGTCGGCAGGATCAGAACCATAGTACACTAGCCTGTTACGAGTATCGAACTTGCGCAGATACAGCCGCTAGCAGATCAACTCACTCAAATCTGTCCAGTTTTCCCAAATGAATATGAATCGTCTGTTTTGGCAATAGAGTTTCATCTCAAGCAAAGTTACATCCATAAAAAAATGTCGGTTTGGTGCAGGATAATGTGATGGCGTGTGAACCTCTTTCGTTGGACCAGCTCAAGATCAGTGTCAGCATGTGTTGGTGAACTGTCACAGGCATGTGGTTCCTTGAAGCTGGTCGTGATTGCTTCCTGAACACGTGCTCCTGCGCGCGTCGTGACCAAGTGTTATGTACGACTTTCTCCGCCGCCGCAGTGGCCGCGACCGACGGCACTCAGCACACACACAGCTCGCTGTGAGTTCAATTGAACATGCATGCTCAATTCAAGCCGACAACACTATCGGATGGTGTAATAAGTGTGTGATTTTTTCCAAAATTCGATCGATCGATTCGAATTTGGGTTCGACTCCTGGCCAGGATAATTGAATTTTCTAAAATCAAAGATGCAGATTAGTTTTCGTCAATATCGGTCTTGAGTTCCCTTTCAACGTTTTTTGATATTCCTCATAGCTCCGGATGTAGATATCCACGCCCAGTTGAAAAATTCACTCTGTATAGCCTGTCACACATATGATATAGAATACATGATATGAAAATATGAGCTCAGCGTCAATATCATCTGTGTGTTATTCGGTATAATTTGCATTTCAATCACATTTACAAGAAATATAAACAACGTCGAATCAGATATAGGTTACCAAGGGATGATTTAATTCATAAAATAATTAATGCTATTGGATTTAACTAGGTACCTATATACCTTACGCTTATTTAATCTAAAATTGTTTGGTGTAACGTTTGAGACATCCTGTCTTACTACAGAAGTTCTATAGGTCGATTTGTAGTTACACTTTTTCGTTTTCTGTATTAATGAGAACAGCGCACTTATCGTATGTAGACACGGTAATATCATCACATTAGCACGCACGCCTCGCTCGCGCCCCCCCCCCCCCACTCGCTCGTGCTCCACTTGTGACGTACCGCGTGCGCTCGACTGCTCGCGCTCGTCAGGTCACACATCTCCATGATTGTTCTCCGCGCCGCTCTTACGATTGTTTAAGTCAATATACGATTACGTATATTTAGACGCTAGACTCCGACAACGTGCTCTGGATATGCAAAGGTGCTATGGTTGTAGCTCGCCTTCAATCATGAAAATAGCCTCAAATTATATTAGGCCACGGCGAAATTAAGATACCTAATATAAGAAATTAAATACACAATAATATACGAAATACATAATATACACGGACAAACTGTGGACCAAAGTAGCTCAAAACTGGAGCCCTGATACAGTAAGACGGGGTCGAAGGAGATGGCGGGACCAACTGGACAGGTTCTGTCCAAATTGGAAGGAGGACGCACGAGCTCGCGAGAAGTGGAAGGAGTGGAGGCCTGCGCGCATTTACATAAATGAACTAGCTGTTGCCAGCGGCTTCACCCGCTACAACTCGAAAACTATCCCACGGGAACATAAAATCGGGATAAAAACTATCCTATATGTTAATCCAGGTTATAAACTATCTGTGTACCAAATTTTAGCCGAATCGGTTTAGTGGTTTTTGCGTGACAAAGTAACAAACATCCATACATCCATACTTACAAACTTTCGCCTTTATAATAGTAGTAGGATGTATCGCAATTATCGTCGGTTAGTGCGTACAGATACCAATCGCGTAACTCTAATCAAACCATATTAGTGCTACATTAACTTAGATTTACCATTTCTTAGTTCAGTAGTATTTAATATAATCTTTTAAACCATATGTTTGCGTATCATTAAAACCAGTGCTCGTTAACCAGTAACCAAACCATTTACCAGTCCGATAAAACCAATAAAATCAACAAACCCAGAAATTAGTGCTAAACCAATCAAGCAGTAATTTCTACAGATGCCTTTGCCCAGGAGTGGGACAGAACAGGCTAACAAAAAAAAAACATATTTAAGAAATTAACATAATAATTATAACAGCATGTTTTTTTAGATATCGCGTTTCGCCAGGAAACCACGATGTTGAAAGAGCAGATTTGGTTGGCTCGAGAGGACATGACAGAAGACCAAAGAGTATACCTATATTTTGTAGTAAACAGTAGAAAATATTTGCAGATGGTGGATATTATAAGATTTATTTCATAGTTAGTGAAAAGTATCATCATCATCATCTTCCTGCCATTATCCTATTTTACTTAGTTAGTGAAAAGTAGGAATAAAAATTTACATAGCTTTACTTTGTAATAATCAGAAAAACGTGACCTTGCCTAAAGTTCAAAGCATTGTATACTTGATAAATATTGTTATGGCTGTCGTGTAAACCTTCGCACATGCAATTATGTCGATATACCTAAAATATAATTTGTTTTTAATATTTCTGTGGTTACTGCTGACTATAGTAGCTAACGGCTGTAGGGTTGCCACTGCCATCCGTCCGGGTTTCCCCCGAGTCTTCCTCCCTGGCACTCACCGCAGCGTGTGCTTGCAGGAGCTGTGCGCGCAGCCGCGCTTCCGCGGAGACGACGGCGCCGACGACACGACCGACCAGTGAGTACACAACCAGCATCGAGAACAACATGTTGTGTTGATTGGAAGCTCTTTTTAAATGTGTCGACGGCACAGTCGGTGCGATTCCCGCACAGAGCAAATATTTGTATGATCTACTTACGAGTAGTCGTTTCGGGTCTGGGCGTTTGTGCATGGGATTTTATATGTTTGTAAACGCACCCACGACTCTGTAGAAATTCCTAGTGTGGGGCAAAGTACTTACTTTTTTAAATTAGTTTTTGTGAGTGACTTGTTTCGTTACATTCTGGTGGTGCGGGTGCAGGTGGCAGGTGACCCCGGGCGTGGGCGGCGCGCACGTGTGCGTGGCGGCGGCGGCGCTGGCGGCCGCGCCGCGCCTGCTGGACCGCGCCGCGCCGCCGCACTCCTTCCGCAAGCACTACACCGGCTCCTTCAGGTACCGCAGGTGTCCCCGGGCGGCGCGCACGTGTGCGTGGCGGCGGCGGCGCTGGCGGCCGCGCCGCGCCTGCTGGACCGCGCCGCGCCGCCGCACTCCTTCCGCAAGCACTACACCGGCTCCTTCAGGTACCGCAGGTGTCCCCGGGCGGCGCGCACGTGTGCGTGGCGGCGGCGGCGCTGGCGGCCGCGCCGCGCCTGCTGGACCGCGCCGCGCCGCCGCACTCCTTCCGCAAGCACTACACCGGCTCCTTCAGGTACCGCAGGTGTCCCCGGGCGGCGCGCACGTGTGCGTGGCGGCGGCGGCGCTGGCGGCCGCGCCGCGCCTGCTGGACCGCGCCGCGCCGCCGCACTCCTTCCGCAAGCACTACACCGGCTCCTTCAGGTACCGCAGGTGTCCCCGGGCGGCGCGCACGTGTGCGTGGCGGCGGCGGCGCTGGCGGCCGCGCCGCGCCTGCTGGACCGCGCCGCGCCGCCGCACTCCTTCCGCAAGCACTACACCGGCTCCTTCAGGTACCGCAGGTGTCCCCGGGCGGCGCGCACGTGTGCGTGCCTGCTGGACCGCGCCGCGCCGCCGCACTCCTTCCGCAAGCACTACACCGGCTCCTTCAGGTACCGCAGGTGTCCCCGGGCGGCGCGCACGTGTGCGTGGCGGCGGCGGCGCTGGCGGCCGCGCCGCGCCTGCTGGACCGCGCCGCGCCGCCGCACTCCTTCCGCAAGCACTACACCGGCTCCTTCAGGTACCGCAGGTGTCCCCGGGCGGCGCGCACGTGTGCGTGGCGGCGGCGGCGCTGGCGGCCGCGCCGCGCCTGCTGGACCGCGCCGCGCCGCCGCACTCCTTCCGCAAGCACTACACCGGCTCCTTCAGGTACCGCAGGTGTCCCCGGGCGGCGCGCACGTGTGCGTGGCGGCGGCGGCGCTGGCGGCCGCGCCGCGCCTGCTGGACCGCGCCGCGCCGCCGCACTCCTTCCGCAAGCACTACACCGGCTCCTTCAGGTACCGCAGGTGTCCCCGGGCGGCGCGCACGTGTGCGTGGCGGCGGCGGCGCTGGCGGCCGCGCCGCGCCTGCTGGACCGCGCCGCGCCGCCGCACTCCTTCCGCAAGCACTACACCGGCTCCTTCAGGTACCGCAGGTGTCCCCGGCGGCGCGCACGTGTGCGTGGCGGCGGCGGCGCTGGCGGCCGCGCCGCGCCTGCTGGACCGCGCCGCGCCGCCGCACTCCTTCCGCAAGCACTACACCGGCTCCTTCAGGTACCGCAGGTGTCCCCGGGCGGCGCGCACGTGTGCGTGGCGGCGGCGGCGCTGGCGGCCGCGCCGCGCCTGCTGGACCGCGCCGCGCCGCCGCACTCCTTCCGCAAGCACTACACCGGCTCCTTCAGGTACCGCAGGTGTCCCCGGGCGGCGCGCACGTGTGCGTGGCGGCGGCGGCGCTGGCGGCCGCGCCGCGCCTGCTGGACCGCGCCGCGCCGCCGCACTCCTTCCGCAAGCACTACACCGGCTCCTTCAGGTACCGCAGGTGTCCCCGGGCGGCGCGCACGTGTGCGTGGCGGCGGCGGCGCTGGCGGCCGCGCCGCGCCTGCTGGACCGCGCCGCGCCGCCGCACTCCTTCCGCAAGCACTACACCGGCTCCTTCAGGTACCGCAGGTGTCCCCGGGCGACGCGCACGTGTGCGTGCCTGCTGGACCGCGCCGCGCCGCCGCACTCCTTCCGCAAGCACTACACCGGCTCCTTCATGTACCGCAGGTGTCCACGTGTGAACCTGACCCCGACGCTACCGCAAGCGATGACATCAGGGAGCAACACAAACTTGAATAATTTATCAGTTCAGACCTAGAGTTAAATAACATCACAGTAATAGTGTTACCCGATGTGGATCAATTTATACCAACGAACAACACTTACTCGATGATGAATATTTTTCTCGCGCAGTAACAGAAAGGGGTGTTACTAGTGGACCGCGTTGGGAGCCGGTGCATAAATGCCCCATGATGGTGATATATCATCAATGCCCGGGGGACTCATTGATGATATATCATCACGTAAATAAAGGGGTATTACTTGACGGTAATTAACGCATTCCGTAATGTTTGAAGACTTTATTCTGCAACCTGTGCGCTGTGTCGATGTGGAAGCGTGGACACTGACTGTGGACTGACCCACAAATTCAAGGTCGCTCAGCCCGTTATAAATAAATACGAGTACAATTAGTTTAATTCAAGTAACAAGACTCGTTTAGATGAAAGAACACACATGCGGATTACAAACACAAACAAATAAGGTTTTGGCGCCCCCGCTCTGCGCATCAGAGACGGTACCCGCGGCCTGCGCTCCGTGGCGCGGGGTGGCGGACGAACAACAAGATCGACACGAAATAAATGTTGCTCTAAACTTAATTGATTTATAGTTTTTATTCCTCTTTATTTTCTTTTTAATGTATAGATCAGATAACTTAACAGCTTGTGGGGCCAGTAAAGTAGGTATTGTGCGTGTTCCAGGTTCCGGTTTTGGGTGTTCGGCGACTGGCGCGAGGTGGTGGTGGACGACCGACTGCCGACCCGCGGCGCGCGGCTGCTGAGCTCGCGCACCGCCGGCGACGACTTCACTCTGCCGCTGCTGGAGAAGGCCTACGCCAAGTGAGTAGCGGAGGAGGCGCGGAGGAGGCGCGGAGGAGGCCCCGACTGTAGCGCGACTGTCCGCAGGCTGCACGGCTCGTACGCGGCGCTGCGCGGCGGCAGCGTGGCGCGCGCGCTGCAGGAGCTGTCGGGCGGCATCGTGCAGAGCTTCTCGCTGCGCCGGCAGCCGCGCGCGCTGACGTTCCAGGTGCTGAACGCGGCCGTGCCGCGCTGCACGCTGCTGGTGGCCACGGCGGCGCGCGGCGCGGCGGGCGGCCTGCTGCCGGCCACGCCGTACGCCGTGTGCGGGCTGGCGCGCGTGCGGGCGGGCGGCGCGCTGCTGCGCCTGCGGGCGGCGCGCGGGCGCTGGCGCGGCGCCTGGGCGCCCGGCAGCGCCGAGTGGAGCGCGCTGGCGCCGCACGACCGCGAGCTGCTGGCGCCGCGCGACGCCCGCGCCGGGGACTTCTGGTGAGCGCGCCTTCCTTAGGCCCCTGTCTGACTGGGCGGTGCGGCATCTGCATGCTGTGTACCGTCAGTATACTGTGTTGGCCAGATCTTCCTGATTTATCGGTCTACGTCGGCAATTATTCAGACGCGTTTAGTGCCGTCACCGTGAAATAATGTCTTCATCAGATGAAACCTAACATACGATAAAATAATACATTACTATCGAGGTCTATAATGCAATCAGCGCGACCAGCAAAGTAGCCATTATTAGACCGCGGCAGTAATGTACTATTAAAACGTTGATATGTCAAAATAGCTGCATAAATAGTATGTATGAGTGATACGTACTTAAATAAAACTACTTGCCAATCAATTTAGTTTTATTGGCAATTAGTCCACGCTTTTTACTCCAGGTCCTTCTTGAATATTCCGGTAACTTGTGGTTATATAAAAGTTCATATTTTTACTCAAAAATGCATGTAATGTGGTCATTATTTTGACAACCTTGTTTGAGCAAAGTCGCCTTTGCCGGAGTGTTTCAAGGAGCGGCCAGTAATGTTCTTGCTGGCCGCTCTACAGGTCGGTAATACATTGCCGGCCGCTATTTTGACGTTTCGACGTTTTAAAAAGACAAATGCAAAAAGATTTTATTTAAAACACAGCTGTTTGTATATAAAGAGGTAGGCACAAAAAGATTGTATTCCATATTAAAAAAAAAAAATACAAAGAAGTAACAAAAGCGCGGTTCAGCGAAATTTTAATATTTATTTAGTGACTATTTTTTTGCTTTAAGTAAGTGAAGAAAATATACCTAACAGTCAAACACCGCATTAAAATTATCGCAAACTATTAGTAAGTAATATGAAACCCGGAAACCCGGTGTTGAATTTTAGTAACTGTACTTTTCATATTGTTATTTTAATTAATTTTCTAGTTAATACCTATATGTATTTTATTTAAATCACTTGCTGGTTTTATTTAGATTAGGTACTTGCATTTTTGAGTAAAGCACTATACAAGCCTTGGCCCATTATGACTCTTCGCTGGTCACGCTATGATTGCCTCGAGCTAGCCTAGCTACGCTCTAGGCCTTCCAGCTTGGCCATCATGCAGCCCTTGCTGTCCTCACTGTAAAGGCCTCGGCCTCCGGCCTCGGCCTTTATCTCAGCTCGTCCATCAAGTGGTGCATGCTGACCGCGCTGTGTCGGCCTGGAGCTGCGCTAGGCTGCGCTGTCGGCCATCATCAGCGCGACCAGCAAAGTAGCCATTATAGGCCGCGGCAGTAATGTACTAATCCACCTCGCAGCTACTAAAATAATAAACAAGGCTTTTTAAATTGCCATTTTCAACGACGTTGCGCGCTCGGTATTTCGGATTCTACTGGATGACCGTACCGCCGCGCAGTATGCTCACTGACATGCTTTCGTACAGCCCGCGACAGTCAGCAAGCGAGGTAGGAAATAATAATATAGGCGCGCGGTGACGACCGTCCGCCCAGTCAGGAGGGGCTCACTGCACATCACACCACTGCACGCTCACTCTTGAACTCCACAAATATTCGAGATTTCCTATAAATTATATTAGTAGTATCTTAGAACACTTCAATTAGATGTAATCTATGCACAGCAATATTATACTGCTATTTAAAAAGTAGATAGAGGTAGTAATTTTATTTAACAGCTTCTGCTATCCGCGGAGGCTCCGGAGACACTGTTTATTGTGTCCTTGGGAAATTACAAAAAATAAAGTACAGATTTGAAATCAGGATGCAAAATGAGGCTTGATCCATAAAAAAAAAGCATTCCATCAACAAACACACTGTTGTGCATCGATGACCACATCACAGTTTGGTTCTATAACATGTCATAGTTGGCCACATCGGTGTAAAGTAGTGTCGTGCGGCAGGATGTCGTTCGAGGACTTCGCGCAGAGCTTCAGCCAGCTGGAGCTGCTGCACGTGGGACCCGACGACTGGCTGCTGGAGCCGGCGCTGCAGGCCACGCGGCCCTGGCGCGCAGTGCTGGCGCGGCGGCGCTGGCGGCGCGGACACAGCGCGGGCGGGCCGCCCGGCGCCGCCGCCGCCGCCGCCAACCCGCAGTTCGTGCTGCAGGCGCCGCGCAAGTGCCACGTCGTGGTGGCCGTCATGCAGCACTACCACGTGGGCGCGGCCGCGCGCCCGCTGCGCGCCATCGGCTTCGCCGTGTACGAGCTGGGCGAGGGCCTGCGCCGGCCCGAGGAGCGCCTGCGAGGGCGCACGCCGCTCGACGTCACGCACGAGTCGCGCGCGCGCGAGGTCGTCACGTTCTTCACGCTGCCGCCGGGCCGCTACCTCGTGGTGCCGCACACGGGCCGCGCGCACACCGACGCCGCCTTCCTGCTGCGCATCCTCACGGACGAGCTCACCGACGTGTGGTGAGTGCCGCGCGCCCCGCCCCGCCCCGCCCAGCCCCGCACTCACCCGCGCGCTCCCGCAGGGAGGAGAACGAGGACAACGTGATCGTGCGCGACGTGCCGGCGGAGCTGCGCGACGCGGCGACGCCGCCGGCGGTGCCGGGCGCGGCCGACGAGCTGGACGCGACGGCGCTGCGCGCGGCGCTGCGGCGCGTGTGGCGCTCGTGCCTGTGCGCGCGGCCGTCGCTGGAGCTGTGCCGCGCGCTGGTGCCGCTGCGCGACCCCGCGCTGTCCGGCGCAATGCGCGCGCGCGAGCTGCCGGCGCTGCTGGCGCTGCTGTCGTGCTGGCGCGCGGCGTGGCTGTCGGGCGGCGGCGCGCGCTGCGGCAGCACGTCCTCCTACTCGCTGCGCGCGCTGCTGCGGGCGGCCGGCGTGACGGCCAGCAACAAGGTGCTGGAGGGCCTGGTGCTGCGCTACGCGCGCGGCACGCGTCTGTCGCAGGAGGCCTACGTGATGGCGCTGGCGCGGCTGCACCTCGCGCACGGTACGCTCCACGTTACGCTGCGCGGCATGCGTGTCCAGTAAATGGTTGAGAAGTGTACACGTCGTATTTGTTACAGAGCGGTACCGCAGTCTCGACACTAAGATCAAGTCCAACCCGCTCTCCCTAGAAGAGGTTCGTACCAGAAGTGTGCGAGTACTTCGCGCTTCCTGTTTGCCACGTGGCACACGTTGCGTGCTGCGCTCTCTAAGTGCTCATATGACGCTTTTGGACTTATTTGCGATGCCTAACAACTAGAAGTGAGCCGGCGCGGCAATCCTGTTTTTTTATTCTTATCTCCCTTGTCTATAGTGCGGTGACAGACCGTACATTTACACATTGGTAGCATTAATAGTATAAAGAGAGAAAGTAAGTTATATTCATACAAACACACCGCGAGCGGCTTGTATGTGTGCGCCATAGTATCTATGCGTCGCCGCACGCACACTCAAAAAAATCTCGAGGGGATTCGAGGTGCGCCAGTCAGGGCTAAGTCTGCATGAGGTTCGCGCGTCACGACTTTTCGGCACCGCTAAATGAATGAAAAGTGTGTGATAATCGCAGGAGAACGTATCGTATTATATGATTCAATATAAATTTTATTGCATTATTTATGTTTGTATTACTTAATTAAAAATAATTATAGGTCCTTTATGTGTAAAAATACAACATTATGCCGATTAAAAAAAATAAAAAAGTGACTAGTATACAACGTGTAACATTTTTAATAACGCTAACGTAACAAAAGCGTAACAACTTGCCCGACCCTTGCATTTATAGGTATCGAATTAAAATTTAGCTAAAACTTACAACCCTGAGACAGTAGGCAATTATATCGTGGATTGGGTCGGAGATAACATACTTCCTCTCTTTATACTATGTTGGTAGCGCCTTTAAGACATACCTATAGTTGTAAGGATCATTTTCATTAAGTCGAATTGCACCACATCGCATCACTGAGCAAGCGCTTGATGCGTGATCTCGTTCACAGATGATCCTGATGACGATCTACTCGTGAGCGACACCTGCCGGCCGCGGGACACATCGCGGCACGGACGGCACGCACGGAGCGCAACGCAAACCATTATTCACTGGCAAATTATTATCGACTTTGTTCTCCTTTAAATATCGAGAGGTATTCCCAGCTGTGGCCTCCAGTGGTCTCCTAGAAGCGGTGATACCTCACTGCCACTACAAGCAGGGCGAGCTCAAAACCACACATTTAAATTGTTCATTGTAAAATCCACTGTCGGTAACATCGACGCATTGACAATAACAATGTGATGCAAAATAATATTCATAGTCTAAAGTCATGTGTCCATTTACAGATATCATTATTTTCCTAACTTCAAATGGTTTGCCAACTTCTATCAACTTTAGCTTTATAACAGATCACTTTGTGTAGGTTCGGACGTTAGCACACCAACCTACCTCAATCTGTCTTTCTGTAATAGATTTTCAATCTTATCATAACAGTGGAAGGTTAATGTCCGATTTATAGAATTTGACAGATTAGGGTAGGTTGACCTGCTGGCGTCTGTACAGTTTTTTTTTTGTTAATGTTAGTGAAGTAGAGCCGAGACTATTCTGGGGTAGGTATAAAGTATGAGCCAACTACGTGTTCGATAGTGAAAAAAGCTTTGCGCTGCGCTCCGTGGTATATACCGGCCGACCGGTCGGTATGATTGGACGTTACTTACCTAGTTAAAATAATTTGTAAATAAAAGTAAGTAATTATTTATTGGTCCTTATGTCGACCGCGAATATGTTCTACAGATATAGTTCGATGACCAAAGATTATCCGATCCAAATGAGCTGCGGCGCACGCCACAGCGACCAGTACAAAGAGAGGCGCGACTTCGTGTGATATTGTTCCACTAGTTGGTGCGCACTACATCCACTGGTGCTATTTATTGATATGATCATACTGATCTTATATGTGCGCAACATGGAAGCTCAGAGTTCGGTGAAACGCTCCGCCAGCCGTTGCCAAAATTTAATTTTCCATAAACATTAGTTCGGAGGCGTTATTCTCAGAGGTCCACATTTCTATTGTAGGTACTTCATATACCGGGGGGTCCAAAAAAAAAATTCAACATACTTTTAAATTCATTCGTAACAGGTCCATTAATCCAAAGTACAGCCCTTTTAAAAGAACCCCGGCCGCCCCGGGAGGCGTTTGACTCATAAGTAAGTGTTCGTCAGTGTGCACTCTGCTGGCAGCTCAATGAGGTGCACGTGGAGAACCACGCGCCGTTCACTTATATCGGCGAGTAACTCGCCGTCCGCCCGCCCTTTTCATAAATACGAGTACACTTAGTAAACAAGCATATTATTATTATAAATTAGAAGATTATATTCAAGACTAGCGGCCCGTCCCGGCTTCGCACGGGTAGACATATACAACGTGTAACGCGGTTGAGTGCGCAAAACCTCTCGTGGGGCAACTACTCAGCCCAATGTTACTAAGAATTTTGGAAATTCACAAAAAAAAAACATACTGATGGGCCCGATCAGTTTCTCATTTTGTATGAAAAAGCATTTTTAGGGTTCCGTAGTAAACAAGGAACCCTTATAGTTTCGCCATGTCCGTCCGTCCGTCCGTCCGTCCGTCCGTCTGTCCGCAGTTTAGCTCAGAGACGCACGGTACTAGAGAGCTGTAATTTGGTGTGAATATACGGATTTGTTGTGCCGAAAAAGTGGTAAAATAAAATCTCGAAAAATATTTTTTTTTAGGATACCTCCAGTACTTACACGTAAAGTGAGGATTTTTTTTTTCTCGCGTACCCCTTAGTGTGGGGTATCATTAAATAGGCCTTTAAAAAATAATGATAAGTTCCATTAACAATATTTTGATAAAAAAATTCGTTTGTGAAATATTAAGCTTTAAAGTGCTAAATTTTGCTCGATTCGAGTGTCCCCCCCCTCTACCAGCTAAACGGTTATGTTTAGGGGTGTGAAAAAATTCACAATAGTAGTACATATAACGAAGTTTAAAAGAAAATTATCATGACTAAGTAGGCTTTACAACTTTGAGAGTAATTGTCGACCAACTTATAAAATGTACTTGATATCATATTTTCTTAAGCAAAATGTATCGGAGACAACTGCAAATGTAAGTTTGTCAACTTTATTTTTACAGCTTTTATAGGTATGTTTTTTGGGGATAGGTAGGTTTTTATCGTCAACTATTTTTAACTAAATTCAAAAAAAAGAGGAGGTTCTAAATTCCTTGTAATCTTTTTTCTTATGTATTTTCCCCGATTTCTCAAAGACTCCTGGACCGATTTTGAAAATTCTTCTTTTTAAAATTAAATTCAGCGAATCAGTTTAGTTAGTTCGCATAAGTATTTTGATGGGCAACTACGGAACCCTACACTGTGCATGGCCCGACACGCACTTGGCCGGTTTTTTATAATCATTTATTTAACATTAATTTTTATAAACATTATTTTAAAATTTTCGTGGATGCAGCTGTGAGTTAACTCTTCGTATGAAGAGCGTTGTCGCTCTCTGAGCTGAAAAGTTTCCACAAGGGCAATATGAATCCTGTTATATTGATTTGTTATTGTTACTTGTCTTTGCAGTTTGTTCTAGTTTGTTACATATTGTTTATTTATTTAAGTTAAACATATTTGTTGATAAGTATCGTTAGATGAATTCACATTATTAATGGTCGCGGGGGTGCTGATATTGACCTATTATCGAATATTATTTTGAGCTCGCTTAGTGCATCCTGTTGATCACAGACAATACAAGCTCGTCTTGGTGGGGGCACTGCCGTGCCCCCAGGTATTACCATTATGTATTACTTACCTAAAATATATTGTATACATTTATAGACCAATGCATGTCACCCTCGCGGACTATACCTACCTAGTATTGCTCGTTTAGAGGGAGGCGCTTACTCAAATCAAATATAATTTTATTTGAGTAGTGTGTCATCTAGGAACTAAACTTTGTCCTCATTAGAATGTTACTGTGATGAAGTAACGCTAATGAGAGTGATTATATAATGCATGGTCGCCGGTCGCCGACGCGGCACCGTTCAATAAATTTACTACCACATCATGTGTGTTGTTGTATGTTATTTATTATCAATCTTTTCCCTCGCCTCATGCTCACCAGGGTTGCCACGCCACCCATAGGTACTTACCTACATTATAGTCATACTAACATCACTTTTACAGCTTGGCCAGAACGGATTGAAACGGAACTAATCTTTTTGTTTGCTGACAACGTTTAAAATCTTTGATATTTGATGTAAACAGAGAACGCAGGTTTGTTAGATCTATTATTGTGCCACAAAAGTAACGTAATAATTGAAAAAAAAAACATTCAAAGTTCTGGTAGCGAGAGCGCAGTGGCGACTTCCGGTTTTCTTCTGTTTTTTGCCAAGCTGTAGTTCTCGTTGTGGAGCATACGGTGCAAGACTGCCCAGCTTGGGCGGAGCACCGACGTGTCCTCACGGCTGCGATAGGCGGAGACCTCTCGCGCCCGGCATTGGTTTCGGCCATGCTGCGGGGCGAGACGGAGTGGGAAGCGGCCAGCTCCTTCTGCGAGGCAGTAATGCTCGTAAAGGAGGAGGCAGGCCGCGAGCGAGAGAGGACAGCGTCCTCCCTCCGCCCCAGCCGCAGTGGTAGGCGCCCACGGCGACGGACGTCGCTCGATGATCTCTGGCCACCGTAGGCGCGGGCATGCGGGCAGCGAGTAAAGGGCAACTTGCTGCCCGACCAAGGACCATGCCCGGGTCGACGACGCGTTGTGTCCCACGCGCGCCTCAAAGATCGTCAGTATAATGACGGGGCCCCCCTCTCAGAGGGCCAAAGCCTGCCGGGGTCGCGGGATTATTCCCTTACCGTAACCCCGGAACTTAACAGGCTATGAAGGACACCGTGGATTTTAGTCAGTAGAAGTCTGACAGTCCCTCCCGCCCTGCCCGGGGCCGGAGGACTCATTTGATGATTTTACCACGCTAAAAAAAAAAAACAAAAAGAAAACTTCTCATTGTGCACCGATTTTCAAAATTATTTTTTTGTTCCAAAGGAGATACTTCAGGAGTGTTCCCATTGTCACCATGTCAGGATCTGATGATTGGATTCTAGAGAATTCGATGACAACCCTCTTATAGGTCTACACATCGTTTTTCGCAAGTTTTAAGCCGGAAACACATTATTAACACCCGACGCCACCCGACGAAACGTGATGCGTGTTGGGTCAAATCAAATGTATTGTTTTCTATGACCAGAATCACACTATGAACACCCGACGCGACGACACGCGCTCACTGCAAATCGGGTGTTGACACGTGGCGTCGCGTGGCGTGTTAAATAATGTGTTTCCTGCTTTATGGTATATGGTAATATACACCCCTTCTACACGATCAGACCCGACCGCTGACAGAGGTGACCTTGGTCGAGTCAACAGTACGCGACCATGGACCTACATGTACGCGACCGTCTGGAACACTGTCGGCTGACGGTCGGGTCGACCGCGGACGCAGCCTGTCGGGACGGATGCGCTCCCGACCAAGGTTATCCAAAGGTCGACAGGCGATCAGGTCTGACCGTGTAGAAGGGGTTTGATGAGTGCCGACGACGCCGCGCCGACGAGGCGACGCGACGAGCCGACGACAGCCACAGCGTTGCCAGTATGATTTCCCAAAAAGGTACGGTTGGCTTTCTGAAAAGGTACGGTTTTTTAACTTCAAGGTACGGTTGGGTCAGGATACTTCTGCAAGAACTAGATCAGTTTTTTTTCTTCTTCAAATTGGCTGTCTGTGATCATAGGTTGGAAAAAAAGCGATATGGAATCGGAATATTCAAAGGGGCATGGTGAAGTAGAACATTATTATCGATTGCCAATATTGAACAAATTCATTTGTAAATCAATTATAGAAACCTATCTAGTCTGTGATGAACTCGAAGAAAAATAAAACTGATCTAGTTCTTGCAGAAGGATTCCGACCCGTACGGTTTCGCTAAATTTTGAAAAATGCATATAGGTAATCTACTCATATTCTACAGAAAAAACAAGGTGTTTGTAAAAAAAAAAATGAAATATAATGTTTTAGGAACTAAGAAAATTCCATTCATATAATTTGTGCCCATATTTTAGTTTCAAATGTGTCAGAAAGTTCAAAAAAGTACGAGTCTCATTATTTTCTATTAGTTGTTTTTTACCTTTGTACGAAAAAGGTACGTTCTAGCCAAGGTACGGTTGTGGTACGATTGTATGACAAATAGTACGGAAAACCGTACTTTTTGGTACGGTCTGGCAACGCTGGTCACAGTCACAGCCGACAGCAGACAGCGGCTGGGGTATATATGTTCTGTGGGCTGGCCCGTGGCCGGCCGGCGAACTGTCAACGTGTCAACATCTGTCAAACGTGCGCTTGCGCCAGTTAAACGTCAGTGTCAGTGACACCCACACGGACACGCATTGAATCGTCTGTATTTGAATCAGTGAGCGCTAACGTTGTGGCTAACGTCCCATATATAATAAAAGTACTCTGTGGCTAACGTTATGTTTGCAAGTTGACGCGCCGGTGTACAGTGAGCAGTAGCGACGTATTCACGTAAAAATGAGTAAATATGTGAGTGTGACGTGCGTAGCGGTGCTATGCGCGCTTCTGGCGGCAGCGAGTGCGGAAGAGGCGCGATGGGCACTGCTGGCGCCGGCCGCCTTCGATTTGGAGTCGACGCTCCAGCTGAACGATGCGGCGCGTACGGACCGCGAGGTGGGCTACAAGCTGCGCGCGCGTCTGTCCGTGGTGCCGCGCTGGGCCGCGCCCGACCACTCCGGCTACCTGCTCCAGTTCCACGTCAGTATCTCGCCCACGCACCTACCCCGATTCTAAACTATCGTTTTTACGTTCGTTCTACTGCTAAGTACTTAGTTTGTTTTATCAATATTGTAGGTAGTTATTAGACTCGACTTACTGTTTCCAGTAGCAAGCACTAAAACAATTATTAAATTAAATTTTAGTTGCAATCACCTAAACTATATCTGCGCGGGAAGCATATGAACGCAGACTTCATGCCATATGAGTCAGTGTGGGACTCGCACAGCGACAGCACATTCTACGCTCACTGGGCTGGCGGTGAGATCAAGGCGGCTTACCTCGACCCTGACGAGCTGCCTGACATTCTCAACTACAAGAAGGCCCTGCTTAGTCTTTTTCAGGTAACAAGTTGCTGACACTAGTCTGTATGTTGTAAATGTATACATATAATACTCATACTAATTATTATATACAGTGATTTAAATCCTTAGTATTTGGAAATAATTTAGTTAGTTTTGCTGTCACTATTTGGTTTTCTACTAGTCTGTCTGGTGGTTACGTTACACCTAGTTTGTTAATGTTATAAAAACTTTTTAAAAAAAAGTACCAACTTCAAAAACAAATACAAGAAAGTTTGAAATAACCTTTCTTTCGGAAGTCGGTGGCTTTGATTTTTATTATTTCATTGACTATTGCAACCGACTTCCGAAAGAAAGGTTATTTCAAACTTTTTTGTATTTGTTTTTGAAGTCGGTACTTTTTTTTTTTAAAGTTTTTATTTTATACCTTTTAGTTTATTTATTGAATATTCAACCCAAATTCTTGTAAAATACAAAGTTTTCTTACATGATGTGCACTAATCTTGTAATCTGTCACAACGAAAAATACCATATCTCTAAAACTACTGAACCGATTTTGATGGAACTTGCAGTGTACCCTAAGTTGAACAATATCTAGTACAACAAAAAAAGAAATTACTTAAATCGGACTTGTAGTTCTGGAGATATGCATGCACAAACATAAAAACATACATACATACATACACTTATGTTTGGTACATTTGTTCAGACGCTGATCTAAACTAACATACGAAAACTGGGCAGTTCTGATAATATTACATACATACCTGTCGAATTGATAACCTCCTTTTTTTTTAAGTCGGTAAAAATGTTATGAGTACCTACGCACCGCAACCCAGGTTAGATAATTAGATTAAGTGAAACAAGGTTTAAGTTACAAGGATTTATTAGCGCTAAAGTAATTAATTGACAAATGGGAAGTGCTGGTCATGAGTGTCAGGACTATAACTAAACAATACAAAATGTACGGGTTTGCTTTTACAAATTGTCATTCATTAATATACTTTTAAATGATCATATTTTCAGATACAAATGCTAGATGGTGAATACAATGAGACAGATGTGTCCGGCTCCTGCCGAGTACTCTATGAGACTATTTCTAAGGAAGTGTTTAGGAAAATTAAGGTAAGGACCCACTAAATGTTTTATGCATTTTAAATATGTATCACTATCAAAATCAAAGCATTTTCAAGTAGGCCAGTTACAGGCACTGTTGAATTTAAAAAAACAGAATGTTATCTAAGTCAATAACGAAATCAGTTATTAATTAATTAATTTAATCATTTAAGTGATACCAATATAAAATATAAGGACATACTTAATCTTAATAGTATGTACAAAGGCAATTTATATATCCTTAACATTTCTGGAGCAGAGCCAGCATAGATTCATAGTATAAATTATATACCTACTATATTATAAATGTACTATTTATTGTAAATGTATTAATATAGAAAACATAGCTTATGCCAGTGGCTTCATTTTCATGTAGTTTATCAGTTGTCCCTGGGAATTATAATACCCAGTTTTAATAAAAACAGATATAATTATGTGTGTTTGCATAGTATTAGTAACATGTTCCATTCCTGGGTACAAATATTGATTTTTCTAAATTCCAATGATTTTGTTTTAGTATTAATTAAAGTTGTCTTTGAGACTCCTAGTAATTTTCATTATACTTCATGGTTTTGGATTTGGCTACTCAAGCCTACTTTTAATGAATTTTCCAATTAGGGTTGCCAGTGGATTTTTGGTTAGTTTAACACAACTATATTTTTTAAGACAAAGCAAGTTTCATTTCAACTAAACAAGGTTTCCTTCGTCGTGCAGTAATGCAAACGATTGTGGCTCTAGTGTTTGCAGTTAGCAATATAAGGTGAGACAGGCGGAATGGAAAATAAAGTACGTTAATTTCACTATCGGCCTCATCTCAAAGCTCAAAGTCGCTCAACGAGCTATGGAGAGGGCTATGCTAGGTGTTTCTCTACGTGATCGAATCCGAAATGAGGAGATCCATAGACGAACTAAAGTCACCGATATAGCCCACCGGATTCGCAAGCTGAAGTGGCAATGGGCAGGCCATATTGTTCGCAGAGCAGATGGCCGATGGGGTCGAAAAGTGCTAGAGTGGAGACCACGGACTAGCAAGCGCAGCGTAGGACGTCCACCAGCAAGGTGGACAGACGACCTTATAAAGGTCGCCGGAAGACGCTGGATGCAGGTCGCCTCCAACCGGTATCTGTGGAGATCAAAAGGGGAGGCCTATGTTCAGCAGTGGACGTCTTATGGCTGAGATGATGATGATGATGAATTAAAAATGATAAATATGTAGATAAACAAAAGTTGGGTAGGCCAGACAGCGTCTTTTTTGGCTGGACACGCAACCCAAAATGCTGTGCCCGGTTTTATCCAGACGCCTGGCAACGCTATTTCCAACTGAATAGGTATTTGTCATTGTTGAAGATAAAGTAAGTATATTCTTTCAAAAATAAGAAGACAATAGTAGGTATTTCCTTGTTGAATTTACTCGTACTATGTGTGTTTGCTTTAATTATCCCTACCCAGATTTGTAAGATACGGTCAGATGTTTAACACGGTGGTGTGCGTGTCGGCAGCGGTCGTGCTCGGGCGACGACGCGGGCGGCGCTGTGGGCGCGCGGCGCGTGGCGCGGTACACGCGCGGCGCGGGCGGCGGGCTGGCCGCGCTGCACGCCGAGGAGCTGCTGGCGCTGGGGCCCGCCGCGCTGGGCCTGAAGGCGCGCGCCTGGCACGTGCTGGGCGCGCGCGCGCCGCCGCCCCAAGCGCCGCTGGCGGCCGCGCTGCCCGCCGCGCTGCAGGCCCTGCCCGGCGCGCTGCGGGCGCACGCGCTGCGGCTGCAGGCGCCGGACGACGACGAGGTGAGATAAGCGGGTCGTCGGGGTCGCGTTATCTGCGCCGCGCGGCTACGTGTCGCCACGAGGGAAGCTGACGGCTGTTATCTCAGCGTTTCAGATACCGATAATTATATTTTTATTACTTATTCGTCGACTTCTCTCGTCGTGCTCGATCCAAATTAATAATAACTTACTAATAGCCAGTTTTCAACCCATGTGTGTTACCGGTGATGACGTATGGCGCCGAAACGTGGTCCTTTACTATGGGCCTCATTAGTAAGCTCAGTATAGTCCAACGAGCTATGGAGAGGGCTATGCTCGGAGTCTCTCTGCGCGATCGACTCAGAAATGAGGAGATTCGTAGACGAACCAAAGTAACCAACATAGCCCAACGAATTAGCAAGTCGAAATGGCAGTGGGCAGGCCATATAGCACGCAGAACTGATGGCCGATGGGGCCGTAAGGTTCTCGAATGGAGACCACGCACCGGCAAGCGCAACGTAGGACGACCACCTACTAGGTGGGCAGACGATCTTATGAAGGCCACAGGATCACGCTGGATGCAGGCCGCTTACAACCGGTCCTACTGGAAGTCTAAAGGGGAGGCCTATGTTCATCAGTGGACGTCTTACGGCTGATGTGATGATAATGATGATGAATAGCCAGAGTCAGAGTACTGAAATATTAAGATAATGAAATGAACAGCCACCTAATGTACCCAGATGGAGAAGGAACCCGTTTGATTTCCCTGAACTTAATTGATGTCAACATCTTAGAAGCGGTCGAGAGCACTCCGAGGTGAGACGGAATGGGAACCCTCTCACGCCCGTCATTGATCGAGGCCATGCTGCGGTCAGATTGTAGACAGGTCTTTGAGGGATACGAAGAAGCCGAAATCAGCAATAACAAATGCCCACGTGTATCGAACGACACGTTTCAATACACTTCCGAAAAAATACAATATTATCTGGTTTACCGAGCCTTGCTCGGTTTTTTGTTTTTGGCCCTCATCGGTCACGGCGTTATAGATGGCGCTTCTTAAAATGCGGTTTTTAAAATGTCTATATCTTGGGAACCGAGCTTTTCTCGAACCTGAGACCTTGATAAATCGATTGTTTGAGTCGAAAAACTCCTAATCTGTAACTTTCATGAAAATCCTTGGAGCCGTTTCCGAGATCCTGATTATATATAAATAAATATACAAGAATTGCTCGTTTAAAGATATTAGATTATGTGTTAACGTTTGCATTTGCATCGAAAATGGACGACGAAAAACTAATAGAGTATGTACGGTCGCATCCATTGTGTAACTCAATCTCCTTTTTAGGGTTCCGTAGTCAACAAGGAACCCTTATAGTTTCGCTATGTCCGTCCATCCGTCCGTCCGTCCGTCCGTCCGTCCGTCCGTCCGTCCGTCCGTCTGTCTGCAGTTTAGCTCAGAGACGCACAGTACTAGAGAGCTGTAATTTGGTGTAAATATACGGATTTGTTGTGCCGAAAAAGTGGTAAAATAAAATCTCGTAAAATATTTTTTTTTTAGGGTCCCTCCTGTGCTTACACGTAAAGTGAGGATTTTTTTTTCTCGCGTACCCCTTAGTGTGGGGTATCATTAAATAGGCCTTTAAAAAATAATGATAGTTTCCATTAACAGTTTTTTGATAAAAAAATCGTTTGTGAAATGTTTAGCTTTAAAGTGCTAAATTTTGCTCGATTCGAGTGTCCCCCCCCCTCTACCAGCTAAACGGTTATGTTTGGGGGTGTGAAAAATTCACAATAGTAGTATATATAACGAAGTTTAAAAGGAAATTATCACGACTAAGTAGGCTTTACAACTTTACGAGTAATAGTCGACCAACTTATAAAATGTACTTGATATCATATTTTCTTAAACAAAATGTATCGGAGACAACTGCAAATGTAAGTTTGTCAACTTTATTTTTACAGCTTTTATAAGTATGTTTTTTGGGGATAGGTAGGTTTTTATCGTCAATTATTTTTAACTAAATTAAAAAAAAGGAGGAGGTTCTAAATTCGTTGTAATCTTTTTTCTTATGTATTTTCCCCGATTTCTCAAAGACTCCTAGACCAATTTTGAAAATTCTTCTTTTTAAAATTAAATTCAGCGAATCAGTTTAGTTAGTTCGCATAAGTATTTTGATGGGCAACTACGGAACCCTACACTGTGCGTGGCCCGACACGCACTTGGCCGGTTTTTTAATCTAAGTCTGGAACGTTTGGAATCGTTATGCGCGTCCCGTTATTTGTCCGTCCCCAAGCTCTAAGAATTCGACATCAGACGTTTCAGATCTTCGATTTTGACGACCCCGTTGCGGCTGGCATAACCAACAGGATAGCAAGCGTAACAGCTAGTTTTTATATAGATGTCTTTACACAAATCGATTGACGTAAGAATTATTAAAATCGGCCTACGCATTTTGGTCTCTAGAACGCCTCATAGAAACAAACATACATACGTACAAAGACTGATAAACACATTATCCTCCTTTTCGTCGCGCAGTCTGGTAAAAGTACCTGCGTGAAATACACTGTTGGCTAACATGACGTCTTAAAGCCCGAGTCGTTCGAGTTAGGGTGCGAGGTGGCGCTAGACAAGTTGTATAGCTCTGTCTCGTTCCCTCACTGAAACTATTCTGGCTTAAAGACGTCATGGTAGGCCACCTGCTGGTTGCATCTAGACCTACTGCGGTATGTCGTAGTTTTCGAGGAAGTGTATTGATAAAAAAAAATTGGCCCTGACTGCAACGTGCAATAGGACAAAATAACCAGTAACGTGTTGCGGCGTTTGGTAGGAGCTGCCGGAGTTGAGTGCAGCGCTGGCGCAGGCGAAGGAGGCGCTGGCGGGGGAGGGCGGCGCCGGTGAAGGAGGCGCCGCCGCCGGGGAAGGAGGAGGAGCCGCCGGGGCCGCTGCAGCGCTGCAGCTGCTGCCCGTGCTGCGCCGCGCCAACCACTCCGTCGCGCTGCAGCTGCTGCAGCGCCCCGACATGCATGACCAGCTGTAAGTACTGCTATGCACTGAATGTAAATGCAAATGAATTGTAAAACAATATGCGACTGATTTCTACAGTCTGTCGAAGCCCTGCTGTCCAAAGAAGAATAGCAATGAGTATTTACCATTGCGTCATTACAGTTCATGTATTACAAGCACAGTACCAGAGTAAGAAGACAGTAAATAATTCGCAGCGCGGGCCTGTGTCGCATGCTGGGGCTCGCCGGCACGCGCGCCGCACACCGCGCCGCCGACGACTTCCTGCAGCTCGCCGCGCAGGACCCGCTGGCCGACCTCGCGCACACCTACCTGGCCGGCTTCGCACTGGCGCCGCAGCCCGACGTGAGTAGTGAGAGTGTGTGTGTGCCACCCGCCTGGCACGCCGCGCTGTGGGTAGTGTGAGAGAGTGAGAGTGTGTGTGTGCCACCCGCCTGACCCGCCGCCCCGCAGGAGGCCGCCGTGCTGGACGTGCTGCGCCTGGGCGAGGCCGCGCGCACCGCCGGCGTGCGGCACGCCGCGCTGTGGGTAGTGTGAGAGAGTGAGAGTGTGTGTGTGCCACCCGCCTGACCCGCCGCCCCGCAGGAGGCCGCCGTGCTGGACGTGCTGCGCCTGGGCGAGGCCGCGCGCACCGCCGGCGTGCGGCACGCCGCGCTGTGGGTAGTGTGAGAGAGTGAGAGTGTGTGTGTGCCACCCGCCTGACCCGCCGCCCCGCAGGAGGCCGCCGTGCTGGACGTGCTGCGCCTGGGCGAGGCCGCGCGCACCGCCGGCGTGCGGCACGCCGCGCTGTGGGTAGTGTGAGAGAGTGAGAGTGTGTGTGTGCCACCCGCCTGACCCGCCGCCCCGCAGGAGGCCGCCGTGCTGGACGTGCTGCGCCTGGGCGAGGCCGCGCGCACCGCCGGCGTGCGGCACGCCGCGCTGTGGGTAGTGTGAGAGAGTGAGAGTGTGTGTGTGCCACCCGCCTGACCCGCCGCCCCGCAGGAGGCCGCCGTGCTGGACGTGCTGCGCCTGGGCGAGGCCGCGCGCACCGCCGGCGTGCGGCACGCCGCGCTGTGGGTAGTGTGAGAGAGTGAGAGTGTGTGTGTGCCACCCGCCTGACCCGCCGCCCCGCAGGAGGCCGCCGTGCTGGACGTGCTGCGCCTGGGCGAGGCCGCGCGCACCGCCGGCGTGCGGCACGCCGCGCTGCTGGCGGCGGCCGCGGCGGCGCGCGCCTGCCCCGCCGCCGCCGCCGCGGTGCGCGACGCCCTGCTGCGCGGCCTGGCTCGCTGCCGGGACGCGCCGTGCGCCGCGCTGCGCCTGCGCGCGCTGTCCAACCTGCCGGGCGCCGACCCCGACCTGCTGCTGGCGCACGCGCGCGGCCCGCCGGCCGCGGCGCTGGCCGCCCTCTCCGCGCTGGACGCCGCGCCGGCCGCGCTGTCGCTGGAGCGCCTGCGCCTGCTGCAGGCGCTGGCGCTGAACGAGTCGGCCGCGCTGGAGGTGCGCGCGGTGGCCCTGGAGCAGCTGGTGCGGCGGCGCGCGACCTGGCCGGACCCTCTGGCCAGCGCGCTGTTCGAGCTGCACGCGCGGCGCGAGCACGAGCTGCGCCGCATCCTGTGGCAGAGCCTGGAGGCGCACGGCGCGCACTCGCCGCCGCTGCGCTCGCTGCCGGCGCGCCTGGCCCCGCTGCTGCGCGGCTGGGACTGCCGCGCGCCGGGCGGGAGCTCCTCGCTGCTGGCGCGCGCGCCGGGCTGGGCGCTGGCCGGCTGGCGCGCGCAGCTCTCCTCGCTGCAGGTGGCGCGCGCGGGGCTGCTGCGGCGCGGGGAGGTGCGGCTGCAGGCGCTGGACGACAGTGGGAACGCTTTCGATGCGCTCGCTGTGAGTGTCGCTCGTTCGACTACACAGAATCGCTCCTACTCGGCGGCCTCCGTGGATAAAATCTTCGATTTCATTATTATAGGTAGAGGTGTGGACGCGCGGCCTCGAGGCCTTCGGCGGTGGAAGCGGCGACGCGAGCGCGGAGTCCGGCCCGGAGCCCGCGCAGCCCGTCGAGGAGCCCGGCGGAGGCCTGGGGCTGACCGTGGCCGGCGCCCGCCTGCCCGACATCTCGCTGTTCGAGGGTCAGGTGAGTCGCCCAGCACCGTCACGCATCATGTTTCGTGACGGCATCGTCGCCTGTGAATATCTCTATGCACGCTGTTCGTACCGACCCTCTTTCGCAGGCGGAGCTGCTGGGCCACGTGTGGGCCGGCACGGCCAGCTCGGCCACGCCCGTGCTGCGCGCGCTGCGGCCGCTGCGCTCGCAGACCGCGCGCGTGCCGCTGCTGGCCGGCGTGCTGCTGCGCACGGACGTGCGCGCGGCGCTGTCGCTGGCGCTGGACGCGCAGGCGCAGGTGTCGCTGTGGTGGCGCAGCGCGCGCGCCGAGCTGCAGCTGCGCGCGGGGCTGGCGGCGCAGGCGGAGCTGCGCGTGCGCACGGCCTGGTCGGAGCTCACCGCCCGCGCCGACGTGCGCGTCGAGCCGCGCTTGCGCATCGCGGCCGACCTGGACTTCTACTCGGCCGTGGCGCTGTGCGTGCGCGTGAGCACGGAGCCGCACGCCGTGGTGCGCTCGGTGGCGCTGCGCTCGCGAGGCGGCGCGCGGCGCCTGCGCGTGCGGCGCGAGCGCGTGTCGCGCACGGCCGTGCCGGGCCGCACGCTGGCGCTCGGCCGGCCCAATGACGTCACGTGCCGCACGCTGCGCGCGGCGGACGCGGAGGCGGACGCGGAGGCGGACGCGGACGCGGGGTCGCAGTGATGCACTCTCGCCGCTCTCTCATACCAAAGACTAGCTCATTTTTTTGGAGGTTGTCGTCTATAGATTGTAAAAATAAATAGTTGTAATATAAAAATGTACACTTCTATGTTATTATGATGTATTATAAAAATAAGTGACTGCATTTAACCTAAGATCTGATAGAATTGTAAAAAAGAATCTTTTTTAATATAATATTTTTCAAGTTATTTTCTTTTAGTTCATTACTTACTAGCTCTTGCCCGCGACTTCGTCCACGTGGAATAGTTACTTTGGGCTAACGTTAAATTTAACCCGGATTTTGAAGCATTCTTCATTGGCGCTCCGCTCCTATTGGTCTTAGCGTGATAATATTAGCCTATAGCCTTTCTGAAAACGAAGGAAAAACACGCTTTTAGCACGCACTAAAAATTATACTTTTTTTAGTGTTAATTTTTATTAATAATTCACAACTTAAGGTGAATGGTCCAACCAGCCCGCGAAATTCTTTACTACGAAAAATGGAAGCAAAAAATTCGCGGAGAAGACTTATAATACTGGTGTATTCGGTGTAATACTAGACTTATAATTTACTTGAAGGATATAATGTTTTGAAATCTTATTTTTTTTTATATTCCACAACTATCACACAACGCCATCTAGTCCCAAGCTAAGCAGAGCTTGTGATATGGGACTAGACAACTGATAAACATACTTACATATATGTCGCAGAATCCATCGGATTCCATCGAAGACTGCTGCCCAAGGTATTATTTTATCAATCAGTGTGCACGACTTGGCACAGGCGCCGTCTCTCTACCACTAGAACGAGCGCACTACTGACAGACACAGACTGACATAGACAAGTCTAATGTTATGGCATGGCTTCTAGCCTTTTGAACATTTCTTAATGGCATAATATCTCCGACACGGCCATTCTGACAAACAACGCGCTCTCGCGTTGAACTTTAATAACACCATGATACGCAAAGCGTACAAGCTTTCATCATAAACACGAAGCAAAGCGTAGAAACTTTCATCGAAAACCATCAAGCAAAGCGTAGAAACTTTCATCGAAAACCATCAAGCAAAGCGTAGAAACTTTCATCGAAAACCATCAAGCAAAGCGTAGAAGCTTTCATCGAAATCCATCAAGCAAAGCGTAGAAGCTTTCATCGAAATCCATCAAGCAAAGCGTAGAAGCTTTCATCGAAATCCATCAAGCAAAGCGTAGAAGCTTTCATCGAAATCCATCAAGCAAAGCGTAGAAACTTTCATCGAAAACCATCAAGCAAAGCGTAGAAGCTTTCATCGAAATCCATCAAGCAAAGCGTAGAAGCTTTCATCGAAATCCATCAAGCAAAGCGTAGAAGCTTTCATCGAAATCCATCAAGCAAAGCGTAGAAACTTTCATCGAAAACCATCTAGCAAAGCGTAGAAGCTTTCATCGAAATCCATCAAGCAAAGCGTAGAAACTTTCATCGAAAACCATCTAGCAAAGCGTAGAAGCTTTCATCGAAATCCATCAAGCAAAGCGTAGAAACTTTCATCGAAAACCATCAAGCAAAGCGTATAACTAATACTACAATATTGTGATATGATGGAGTTAAAGGACTAGTCTTATGAATAAATGCATATTTGTTCTATTATTTTCCTTGGTTTTTGTACTATTCTTGTCTAAAGTTTAAAAAACTTTAAACCTCTGTCCTCAAAAAAGTGAATTTCATAGTTAGTGCAATTGTGAACTAAGGCGTCGTTGTATAACTACAAGCCAACGTCGAATTCCCAATTAGTGACGAAGCCTAAGCCTCTGATCAGACACGGCGGGAACCGCGCGATTTCAGAATCGCATGGAAATCGCGTGAGTCTTATTTGTATGAGTTATTAAGCCTCTGTTCAGACACGGCGGGAACCGCGCGATTCCCGCGCGGGAATCGCGCGGATCCCGCCGTGTCTGAACAGAGGCTAAGTAATCGTTCAGACATAAACGCGCGATTCCCGCGCGGGAAACGCGCGGTTCCCGCCGTGTCTGAACAGAGGCTAAGTAATCGTTCAGACATAAACGCGCGATTCCCGCGCGGGAATCGCGCGGATCCCGCCGTGTCTGAACAGAGGCTAAGTAATCGTTCAGACATAAACGCGCGATTCCCGCGCGGGAAACGCGCGGTTCCCGCCGTGTCTGAACAGAGGCTAAGTAATCGTTCAGACATAAACGCGCGATTCCCGCGCGGGAAACGCGCGGTTCCCGCCGTGTCTGAACAGAGGCTAAGGCCGCTTGTCCAATGATGCGGAGTGGCGGGGCGGAGAAACTAGGATAATTATTAACCAATAGGATTGCATAATTAGAGGAGCTTGTGGCTAAATATTTACAGCCGTACAGGCAGATCTTCCGAGTTAAGCCGCGCTTGCCAAGGTTGGTCTGTGGATGGGTGATCATCTGTCATAGCGAGTTTCCTCCGTGCGAGGAAAGCACGTAAAGCCGTTGGTCCCGGCTGTCATTTGTAGATCTTTGACAGTCGTTACTGTTAAGTCAGAAGCTCTAAAGTCTGACAACCAGTCTTACCATGTGGTATCGTATTACCCAGTTACTATGTTGCGGAGGTCCGATAGTCAGTCACTCCATGTAACATACTGATATTCAGCTGTTTGACTGGAAGCAGACCACAATATAGTTGGGAAAAGGCAGGCAGATGATGATTGCATAATATTAACAGATTTAAAAAATCTAAAAAACCTCGTTTTTAATGATTGTCCTGCTGCTGCGGCTGAGAGAGGGGCCACGCAAAACGTGGGGGCCACTCAAAAAGTCTGGCATAGACTGACAAAGTCTGATCGTTTCTGAAAGTCTGACAGACCAAAAACCAACACAAAAAAATTAAACAAAGCGCTTTTAATGGGGTCTCAAATGAAAGCGCACTGAATGAAGAATATTGATGACTTAATCGAGAGTGTTCTCAGCTTCGTTTGATGAGAAAATTGGTGGAGGGAAAATTGGGACATGGAAATCCGATTGTCAAGTGAATCAATTAATAGGGTAGTTTCCAGGGTCAAAATAATTACATTCTGTTTAGTCCTTATTTTAGATTATAAAAAAATATGGGACACGTATTTTTTCTTTTTTCGATTAAACAAAAAATAACTAAGATAATAGGCTATTTAAGTTACCTGTGACGTCACCCTGCGCGAAAAATGCCACGCATCGTGACGTCACGCGTAACTTTAATAGGCTATATCTTTGTCATTTTTGGTTTAATTTACAAATAAAAAAATACGTGTCCCTTATTTTTGAATAATCTAAAAGACGTACTAATTACATTTTTAGGGCAACTAGCCTATTATACATAAATCTCAGTCTTTGCAATTCTGCTAAAGATGATTTATCACGTGGGTAAGTAAATAATTTGCGCTGTAACCGCCCAACATAAAATGATATTAATAAGTGTGTACACATACCTATAAAAAGTATCAAATAAAAATTAAATTAATTTATTAAACCCCCGACACAAAAACCAAGATCCCTTTAAAAAGTATTAAATAATAAAAACAAGTACCTACCTAATTATGATTGTATTAATAATTATAAAAAAAAATACGTCACGTACAGCGTTGGGGGACTGAAAAAATCCTGAAAAAATCGTAGAAAATAAATAATTTGGAGCGGTCTCCCAACGTGACGTGCCTATTTTATTTTTAATGTCCTATAAAAAAAAAGTAATCTTTTTTTTTTTTTTGCTGTGGGTAGTTCAGTCTACTTGGATACTGCGCTCGCAATTCGTGTCATTCGCTTAGTGCACGCCGCCGTTCCACACGCGCTCGTTCGAAAAAAGTTATTTTAAAAGTGTACTGATAGTGTAGTGTTATTGTTTAAATTAAAATAATGCATAGAAGAAAAAGTGTGATCGTATAATAACGAAAATTTTGAGAAACAGGCGGCGGGCGTCGCGTCGTTCGCGTAATCGTCATTACACGGAAGAGTACGAGTAACCGTCTACAGGTTTGCGCTGCCCGTTCACCATCACAAGGTAGGTTTTTTTTAATATGAGTCTGTACGTAATTACGCAATAATTTTTTCATCCCCCTATCTCGGAAACACTATTTTTTCTCTTCGATATCTGAGCGTAAAAGCCGGTTTTATCCTTTATTTAAGTGTAAAAAGTAAATTTGAATTTAGAACATCGTGTGCACTAAAGAAATGTACCAGTAATGGCGGCCGGTGACTGCTGCTATTGGTGCCCACTTGATGTTCGAAGGTTGCCGTACCACATTTTTCAAAAATAGAATTTGTTTCCTCGCATTAGGTGTGAAAAGCAGAGTACGCTCTTCGGGAGTAAAGCTGTGTTGCCTTGGGCTAAGTTGAATCCCACGCCACACTACGAATTTTTAACTTTATTTCCTCCTTTCGTTCGGGAATTAAAACTTGAACCTCCTTGCTGCGCTACAGAGCTTCACCCCCAGAATCCTAACTATCGCTTCGGAATTCAATACGCCTCCCTTGGTGCGTAATCTATGTACTAATTTATTATTTTGTTAAAATCTCAGACTCGGAACCTTCTTGACTCAGAACTTTTTTTTTTAATTAGGTTTGTGCGGGTTTTCTTTTACGACGTCAATAATATAACGTCATATTAAAGCCGGAAACACATTATTAACACCCGACGCCACCCGATGAAACGTGATGCGTGTTGGGTCAAATCAAATGTATTGTTTTCTATGACTAGAATCACACTATGAACACCCGACGCGACGACACGCGCTTACTGCACACCGGGTGTGAACACGTTGCGTCGCGTGGCGTGTTAAATAATCTGTTTCCGGCTTTATTGTTATGACAAACCAAGATAAAAATAAGAAACATTGAAAACTAACTACCTACCTAAGTAATATTGTTTTCATTTAAAAATTATTCTGTAATATTTACCTTAGTATAGTTGATACGATTTGTTCCCTTTACACCTCAACTAAAATAAAAGTACCTACCTATCATACAGCACAAGGTGAAAAATCTTTGCACTCGAGTGTAAAGATTTTTCACCTTGTGCTCTTTTGATTCCGTCGCTATCGTTCTTGATTCTAATTTTTGAATCACTCGTTGCACTCGTGATTCAATTTTAGAATAATTCGCTTGCTCGGTCATCAAAATTGAGCACGCGGTTAAAAGGTTTGGTCTCTTACAATCAAATATTGACTTGAATTGTCAGGCTTCAGGGGATTTGTCTCCTTTCTTAGATGGAGAATATAATAAAATTATAAAACAATGAAATTGTTACGTCGGACCAATATTAACCGATTCTCCTGATCTACAAGCAGATGTAGACTTCAGCAGTCTGAGGTGGACCAGGAACCAGGTCCAATCCTTTAAATTAAAGGTGGAAATAAAAGCAGCTGTCTTCATTCTATTGATTACGCTTACGCAATAAAAAAAAATTAAGCGCACAGTGCAGGTTTTGACCGGCACAAAAGATGAAACTGCTTGTATTGTGGGTATGGTATCGACTGCCATTTAGCTAGTTAGCTCGTCCAAGCAGCCTCAGCATCAACAGCAGCGGTGAAACTACAGTCCAAGTGAACCAGGTGAAAGCCTGCTGTTCGATAGTCTTGCTTTTATAAAAAATGCTTGATGACCAATCAGGATCCAAAGATCCTTTCATATACATAAAAAGAGTTTTTTTTTGTCGGACATAAATTCACGAATCTTGCGAGTATTCATAAATGATTATTTTCAAAAAGAGCACATTTCATTGAAACCATCGATAAATGGTTATCGTTAAGAGCTGCTTCCGGATATAATGTAAAGTTGAGCCTGGCCCAATAATTGTCAAAACTCTTTTATTACTAAAGTACCTACTAGAGCAAGATGCGTCTTAACTTAAATAAGCGGTTTCCTGTCGTTTCAACCCCATTGTCAATAAAAATTGGTCAAGACAATGCATGCTACAAGTTAGCATGATATTAGCGTATAGTCTTATAGATAAATAGATAAAGTATATTTTTTTCAACAAACAAGAAAGTTATAGAATTCGAACCCATATTATTTCCTGAGATTGGCCCGACTTTTAAGTTTTCGGTACTGAGTTTCTAAATACCGAATTTTCGAAAATCGAATATCGGATATCCGAATATGCAATATCGAATATCGGCTATCCAATATCCGATATCCGATTACAAATAGCGAAAATCGACTTTTCGGTGTTCGGGTACCGAGTATTTTTAAAAACCGAATTTTCGAAAATCGAATATCCGATATCCGAATATGCAATATCGAATATATAGGTACCCGAAAACCGAAAAGTCAATTTTCGCTATTCTGTAATCGGATATCGGATATTGGATAGCCGATATTCGATATTGCATATTCGGATATCGGATATTCGATTTTCGAAAATTCGGTTTTTAAGAAAACTCGGTAGGTAGGTAGGTAGGTACCCAAAAACCGAAAAGTCGATTTTCGCTATTCTGTAATCGGATATCGGATATTGGATAGCCGATATTCGATATTGCATATTCGGATATCGGATATTCGATTTTCGAAAATTCGGTTTTTAAGAAAACTCGGTAGGTAGGTAGGTACCCGAAAAACGAAAAGTCGATTTTCGCTATTCTGTAATCGGATATCGGATATTGGATAGCCGATATTCGATATTGCATATTCTGATATCGGATATTCGATTTTCGAAAATTCGGTTTTTAAGAAAACTCGGTAGGTAGGTAGGTAGGTACCCGAAAACCGAAAAGTCGATTTTCGCTATTCTGTAATCGGATATCGGATATTGGATAGCCGATATTCGATATTGCATATTCGGATATCGGATATTCGATTTTCGAAAATTCGGTTTTTAAGAAAACTCGGTAGGTAGGCAGGTAGGTAGGTACCCGAAAACCGAAAAGTCGATTTTCGCTATTCTGTAATCGGATATCGGATATTGGATAGCCGATATTCGATATTGCATATTCGGATATCGGATATTCGATTTTCGAAAATTCGGTTTTTAAGATAACTCGGTAGGTAGGTAAGTAGGTACCCGAAAACCGAAAAGTCGATTTTCGCTATTCTGTAATCGGATATCGGATATTGGATAGCCGATATTCGATATTGCATAATCGGATATCGGATATTCGATTTTCGAAAATTCGGTTTTTAAGAAAACTCGGTAGGTAGGTAGGTAGGTACCCGAAAACCGAAAAGTCGATTTTCGCTATTCTGTAATCGGATATCGGATATTGGATAGCCGATATTCGATATTGCATATTCGGATATCGGATATTCGATTTTCGAAAATTCGGTTTTTAAGAAAACTCGGTAGGTAGGTAGGTAGGTACCCGAAAACCGAAAAGTCGATTTTCGCTATTCTGTAATCGGATATCGGATATTGGATAGCCGATATTCGATATTGCATAATCGGATATCGGATATTCGATTTTCGAAAATTCGGTTTTTAAGAAAACTCGGTAGGTAGGTAGGTAGGTACCCGAAAACCGAAAAGTCGATTTTCGCTATTCTGTAATCGGATATCGGATATTGGATAGCCGATATTCGATATTGCATATTCGGATATCGGATATTCGATTTTCGAAAATTCGGTTTTTAAGAAAACTCGGTAGGTAGGTAGGTAGGTACCCGAAAACCGAAAAGTCGATTTTCGCTATTCTGTAATCGGATATCGGATATTGGATAGCCGATATTCGATATTGCATATTCGGATATCGGATATTCGATTTTCGAAAATTCGGTTTTTAAGAAAACTCGGTAGGTAGGTAGGTAGGTACCCGAAAACCGAAAAGTCGATTTTCGCTATTCTGTAATCGGATATCGGATATTGGATAGCCGATATTCGATATTGCATATTCGGATATCGGATATTCGATTTTCGAAAATTCGGTTTTTAAGAAAACTCGGTAGCTAGGT